>VWZI01015837.1:0-25576 GCA_013396835.1 Psilopogon haemacephalus | reverse complement strand
AGGAATTATTTTAAATATATAAAAAAAAAAAAACCCCAAGCAAACAAACAAAACAAAACCCACCACCACCAACAACAAATAAACAAAAGAGCATTTCCAATGGTGAGCTAAGTATTTCCCTCCAAAATGCTTCTGTGTATTTTTTTCTCTCTTTTCTGTGTCACTATTCCTGCTCAGTAGTTTCTTTTTATAGAAGTTTTACTTAATATGTGAGAATCAACTGCCACATAATGGCTGGACTTAATCTTAGAGGTCTTTTCCAGCTGAAATGATTCCGTGAATCCATAGGTAAAAGTGCCCTTCTCAGCGTTTTTTATTTCAGGAATTGTGACTGGTGTTTGCATCTGCAACTCCAAACACAGTTGTTTGACATCTGTAAAATACATGCATGCATATTTACTAACATGTATATATCTGCCTTGGAAAAGTCACCATACAGTTTCTGTCATCTGAGCCACCTCTGCCTCAGCACAGATCAAGGTAGACCTCTTTGAGAATAGCTCCATTTCTCTGAGGTTTTCATGTGAGGTAGCTAACAATCCTCAACCCCAAATCCCTGTGCTCATAGAATCATATAATCAGTCAGGGTTGGAAGGGACCTCAAGGATCATCAAGTTCCAACCCCCTGCCATGGGCAGGGACACCCTACCCTAGATCAGCCTCATCCAGCCTGGCCTTAAACATCTCCAGGGATGGGGCCCCAACCAACCCCCTGGGCAACACATTTCAGGGACTCACCACTCTCATGGTGAAGAACTTTCTCCTCACGTCCAGTCTGAATCTCCCCACCTCCAGCTTTGCTCCGTTCCCCTTAGTCCTGTCACTACCTGATAGCCTAAAAAGTCCTTCCCCAGCTTTTCTGTAGGCCTCCTTCAGATACTGGAAGGCCACAATGAGGTCACCTGGTAGCCTCCTCCAAATTGAACAGCCCCAATTCTTTCAGTCTGTCCTTATGGGAGAGGTGCTGAGCCCTCTGATCATCCTCGTGTCCCTTCTCTGGATATGCTCCAGCATGTCCACATCTGTCTTGTAATAGGGGCTCCAAAACTGGACACCGTACTCCAGGTGGGGTCTCACCAGGGCAGAGTAGAGAGGGAGAATCACCTCCCTCCCCTTGCTGGCCACACTTCTGATGCAGCCCAGGATCTGGTTGGCTTTCTGGGCTGCAAGTGCACACTGCTGCCTCATGTTGAGCTTCTCATTCACCAGCACCCCCAAGTCTATCTCCGCAGGGCTGCTCTCCAGCCAGTCACTGCCCAGCCTATATTTGTGCCTGGGATTGCCTCGACCCAGATGCAGGACCTTGCACTTGGTCTTGTTGAACCTCATGAGGTTGGCTTGTGCTCACCAACCCAGAGCTCTTCCCAGCCTCCATCCATTCCTGTTTGTGCATGACCAGAATGGCAGCTCTTTGGATGGCTCATATTATTCTTCATGGTTTCTTGCCCAGGAATTAATGAGGGGTGCAATAAGTGTCAGTATAAAACCTAATGCAGTCTGTTACCAGTAATTTCCATATGAACATTTACACATTTACAGGGCTGATGTAGTTTCATGCATGAAAAACTCTTCTTATAGTAAGAAGTCATTCAGGGTTTATAGCTTATAGTAAACCACTGGGTTTAGTTGCTTACCAAGAGTAAGGTCAAATACTGAAAAATAAGCACAAAAAATCAACAGCAGAAAAACAATCAATGGGTAACGGAGTCCTGATTCCTTAATTTCTTTGGATATATGATGGTGCTAAATACACTGCTTTTTGGAGAAAGAAACAGAAACTGATCTGTGCTTCAAGTCAATTTTGTTTCTATAAACAATGTGTTCGTAGTATGCTGTAATGCTGAAATAACCTCTACTTTGTTAACAGGAACATGTTCCCAGAAAACCTTGTCCAGGCCTGTTTTCAACAGGTACGTTTGAATACTCCTCTCTGTTACTGTAGTTTTCATTGGTAGCTACTCATTATTATCCTTTTATGGCCTGCAAAACTGTGCCAGGTAAGAATTATTTCTGAGGAGTCCAGGAGTACCTTAATCTCCCATAGAAAGCATTTGTTTTAAGGCCTTGTGGTTTCATCTCCCTTATGGTAAACACTGTTATCAGCATGGTGCAGAAACTAAGTCTTGTGTAAGACTTTCCCTTTCAGGACAGGCAGAGTTCACAGAATCACAGAATATTAGA
This sequence comes from Psilopogon haemacephalus, assembly GCA_013396835.1. NCBI lineage: Eukaryota > Metazoa > Chordata > Aves > Piciformes > Megalaimidae > Psilopogon > Psilopogon haemacephalus. Next base: position 23,395 of record VWZI01015837.1, on the reverse strand, counting down.
AGTTGGAAGCAACCTTGAAAGATCATCTAGTCCAACTACCCTGCCAGAGCAGGATCAACTGGAATGTATCCAGAAGGGTTTAGAATCTCTCCAGAGGAGACTCCACAACCTCTCTGGGCAGCCTATTCCAGTGCTCTGCTACCCTTACTGTGAAAAAGTTTTTCCTCCCTTAAATATGTTTGTCTTTCTGTGCTGGACTCTCTCAAGCAGTTTCCTGTCCTTCTTAAAGTGAGTGGCCCAGAACTGGACACAGTATACCAGATGGGACCTTACAAGGCCAGACCAGAGAGGAAGGAGATCCTCTCTTGACCTACTAGCTACACCCCTTCTAATATACCCAAAGATGCCACTGGCATCCTTGACCACAAGGGCACATTGCTGGCTCATGGTCATCCTTCTGTCCACCAGGACGCCCCCAGTCACTTTCCTCAGAGCTGCTCTCCAACAGGTCTATCTCCAATCTATACCGGTACGCAGGATTGTTCTTTCGCAGCTCTCCTGCCTGTCTACGTCTCAATAGATGACAGCACAACAGAACCACGCCATGAGGATATGTTTCCTTAGAAACCCTTGTATCTAATGTCCATTGCTTATTGCCTATTGGTAAAGTCTGTTTGAGACATCTTTCAGAAAAAGTGAGGTTTGCAAGGTGAAAGAAGAAACTGCTGTCTGTATATCAGATCTGCCTCATATTCAGTGATCTTTTTCTGTAAATGTATAGATTGATTTGTGATGCTTTCCTCCTCCATTTTTTTGTTTTCTCCAGCAGCTGCCTACCAGTTTATCTGAGGTTGGTATGTGAGGTAGTTAAGCTTCTCCAGGAAATTACATTGATTGTCCTGCTGTGCACACCACTGAATATATTTCCAGTTTTTAAAACTTACATGTGGTTTTTCTAATATGTTAATTGCTGTCATCTGTCTAAGGGGACAGAGGTTCTTTTAGGGATCATTGGCAGAATGATGACAGTACATAGTTACAATTAAAACTTGGTTTTCTTAACAAGATATTATGATTAGGATAGCACAGTATTTATAATCAGAATAGCATGCAATTTCTGTAAGCATCAGTGTAGCATGATTTTACAACAGCACCACTTAGCTCAGTTTTTAATCACCTGGAACCTCTGCAAATTGGGTCAAATCTTAATATGTGGTTTGCTGTATCAGCAGCTGTATCAGCACAGCAATCATAATCTTGACTTTAAAAAGCATTGAGTTAAATAGAAGAAGTCTCCCCATCAGACTTTGGAGGAAGCAGATGATGGTGGAGCTCTGTCTGGTTACCAGGGAATCACAGCCTCACTGTCCAGTAGTTCTGTTTCAAGTTCCTCCTCAGGACTGAAAATGCTTGATTCCACACTCAATGCTCTTAAGTGCTGTTACACTTCCTTGTTCCGTAACCTGGCTGCCCATGTGCCTGGGATCTTCCAGGCCGGTAAGAAAAGAAGTACTCAGCCTGGTGCCCAGGAACCTTGAGACTGCAAGGCAGGGGAAAAAGAAATTCCTTGGGCTTGTCTACTTGGTGCATAGGACATTCAGGGCCTAATAACAAGGGAAAGAGAGACTAATAGGTGGTGAGCTCAGCCACAACGAATAACTGTTTGCCATATATAGTGATATAGTTATACTAACCTCATTTCCCAGGGTTTGGTTGTGTCAGGCGCATGTCATCTGGGTCAGCTGTGAGCAAGTCTCTCTTGACTATTCATTCCAGCAAAAAGTCCTCATGCTGGAGCTGTCAGATTAATTCATTTTTCCATTATTTTTACACTACTTATTTTTCTCATGTTTCTAAAGAAGTTACTCTGTTGTTTTGTTTTGTTTGTTTGTTTGTTTTTAATGCTTTTCTAGTATAAAACCAAACGTGAAAAAGTTGAAACTACAACTAGCATGGATAAAAACAGCTCCACATTTATGGAAGAACCTGCCACAACTGCTGCAACAGCAGAGACTTCAGAGGTGTGATGTTTATTCTTATATTCCTTCATAATATACGAAGTGGGGAGAAAGAACACTGAATAAATTTGCTTAGGTTTTGTGGTCAGTGATAGAGAAAAGGAAGGAAATGGTACGTGGACAGGTTTTAGCAAGAGCACAAAATGTAATAAGTAAATGCTAGAGGTGATTATGAGGATCTTCAAGTAGGTCTTGAGTCCTACATAATAGATAATGTAAGAAAATTGTGTACTCATACACTCCATTAACAGCATACGCTAATGAATTGTTGATTTACAGAGAAATTAAAGAAAGCAGTTACTGTGGAAAAGTTAGATCTATAGCAGTATGAAATGTTTGAGCAGTAGAGATAAGGGAGTAATGCAGAAAGAATAGATTTAATTTTTTTTTTTTATGGAAAGTAAAACAGTGGAAAGGGTTTGTTATGCTGCAAAACAGAAAAATAAATATGTAAAAAGATAAAAGTGAAGAGGTTTAACAAGCCTCTGATTAGGGTTGTTCATGTTTTCTAAAGCCTGGAGAAGAGAGAGGGAGTTCAATATCATATGAGCACAGAAATATGAGCATTATCAAATCAATATACATTTTAATATATTCCTTACCAAATTTCATTTCATAGTGAGGAAAGCATGGTAACATAAGCTATATGAAAAGGCATGAATTAGGTCCTGAAGCAAGATGAAGAAAGGAGTTTCACCCTTTACTCATATGTTCATATTGCACAAACACAAAGGAATGTGAATACTGACCTATTTAATAGGATTTTTAGAAGTCATGTGCAACCAATTCTGCTCTATAAATTACGGAATTTCACTGATTTCAGCTGAACAATGGATTCATAAACTTGGGGCAAAATTGGACAATATTGTCTTAGTTATTATGCAATGGACTGTCTTAAATCTGGACACAAACCCTCCAGTTACTCAGAAGGATTCTATGTCAGACATGTTTCATTCTCCACAGAAGGGAGTAAGTCTTGCTATACTTGGTGTCAGAAGTCTATAGAAGGGGCAACATAAAGTATGCTTTATTTTCTGCTAGGGTTTGATCAGATCCTTGCAAAGCTTTCAAAGGCACTTTAGTTCTTCCTTCATTCCTGAACTTGCCTGCTTGGTACTGCCAGAAAGGGAGTGGAGCAAGTGGGAAAGAGCTTTGTGGGCTCAATGTGTTTTCATTTTAGAACTCTCTAAAGTAAATTCAGTGTTTTCAGGCAGTAACTTCTTTCTCTTTAATCTACAGAACAAAACCCAAGAATACAAAATTGTGGGCGTGTATTCTGATGGCATCAATGTACTGGGATTGATTGTCTTTTGTCTTGTGTTTGGAATGGTTATTGGGAAAATGGGTGAGAAAGGACAAGTGCTGGTGGATTTTTTCAATGCACTGAATGAAGCCACAATGAGGATAGTTCAGATAATTATGTGGTAAGTTCAAGGACATACTGGCATTTTCTAGCAACTTTTCAAAGTGGGTTTTGTCTTTGAACAGATAGGAGCAGACTCACACTTTGTTTGCTTTTGTATAGAGCTTTAAAGCAAACGACTTCAAAAGAAAGGCTGATTAGAGATTTCCTTCCTACAGACCCTTTAGAGGAAACTGGAGAACAGGGCTTCTGTTTACTATACACTACAGAAACAGTCCTATTGATACACAATAAACCATAGGTTTTCAGACATTCTTGCTAGAGATTTTTATCAAACTGGTGCAACTGCACTAGTGATTTGAGTACTGTAGAAGCATTATCACCCACATGCCTTTCCCAGTCTTGAGCACTATTCCCTGGTAGCCATTATGTTCACAGGATAGCTATTCTTGAAGCTAAGTTGCTTTAAAACTATATTAATATTCAAGCCACAGCACAAAGCACTATCCAAAATTATATGTAAAAATACAAATAGGCATCATTTACCTGCTGCTAATAGATTTTCTGAGACAACATTCTCTCAATATTGTCTCATTATACTCTCAGACAGGAAAATCTATTTTTAAATTTAGCAACTCATCTGATAGTGAATAGAAAGTCTTCACAGCTATTCACACACCTTTTGCCCAAACAGATTACAATTACTGGATTAGAACTATAAGTACGCACAATCCCTTCCAGAGAATGGTCTTCCAGTGCCTTGAGCTGTTTACTATAGTAACTCTGCTCATATCCCTGTGTTCCACACAAGTGTTAAATTATCAGATCCGGCCCTCCGACGAATTTTTCTTCCTTCCCCACACACTGAGACGCATTTAAAATAGTAAATATATGCAGAGTTTAGTTGTGCGCTTCTTCCTGCCTTTGTAAAAGGTAAATTAGTTTCTGCAGCTTGTCCTGTGCTATGCAGCTGGTTCAGTACCCATCTGAGTTACAACCCTATGAAATTCACCCTGCAGAAAATTACCACTAATGAAACCTGGGAGTTAGTACACGCCACAAATAAAAGATCCTACTCCTTACATGACCATCCTTTGTCTTGCATGTGCCTGAAGTTGTGGCTGCAGGCTCTCTGTTTCTACAGATGTAGGAGCTGTTGTCTTAGATAAGGTAGAATTTGGGTTTGGTAGCGTGAGGAATTAGTTCTGCCTTTACCAGAGTGAAGGCTCAGAAGGAACTATGCATCCCTGCTTTGCACAAGGACAAGGTATGTATGGGATAGCACACACACACATTTTATGAATTTATAATTTATATTTTACAAATATTTATACATTTAATATAGTCACAAATTAATTTGTACTACTCAAAGCTCTGAAATGGCAACTTACCTCTGATAGCCTGCTGTCTGCTAGCAAAATGAGTTGGTGTTAGCATAAGTTGTGATTTTTGCCCTGAATTTTCTGTAGGCAATAGCCCATGCAGCCATTCCTGTCCATAAAGTGTGTACTTGTGTCAGTTTGCTGGGGCATGGAGACCTTTCGATCAAGCAAGACTGCTGTACAATCCTGACATACTAAAATCACTCTTAATCTGTGCAGGTGACTCATGTACAGCCCATAGCACTGCAAGGCAGCTACTCTAAGCACAGAAAGCCTTTCTCATCTGTGTGTGATTGCAGAACGTACAGGCTGTGGGCTCCAACATGCAGACTTTCACCTTCAACTAAGCTTGTGGCTACACACATATTTTTGCTGTAGTAGAGTAAAGCCTATATGCTTTTCCAGCTTCCATGCATTCTGTGACACCAAGTTACACACTACTTGTTAAACTATGCACAGGATTACATTTACTCTGATTTGTTAATCTTTTTTTCATCACCTCTCTTGTAATCTTGCTACAAGCAAATAAAGTCAGTTGTATGACAGAATATTTTTTTAAATCTTCATTTATATAATAGAATATTTTTTAAAACTTCAATTGGCTGTAAAAAGTTATACTGTGCAAGACATGATTCTGTGGTGACCATGCAATATTTCTGAAGATTGATTTTTCATGGTATTTTTTCTTTCTAGGTATATGCCAGTTGGCATCATCTTTTTAATTGCTGGGAAGATAATAGAAGTTGAGGACTGGGAAATCTTTCGTAAACTGGGTCTCTATATGGCTACAGTACTAAGTGGGTATGTTATTGTTTAAAACTAAACATGCAGTTTTAAGAGCTCAGTTGATTATCCACAACACCCATCCTCTTCAAGGTCAGAGATAAAAATTCTTGCCAGTGAAAATTACGTGAGGATGTTTAGAATGCACATTTCACTAAATGCATGTTTTAATAGTCATTGCCTTGTGTTCTTAAAAAAAAAATTAAAAGCAGCAAAGACTATTCTTGTATTCATTGTTTAATCTGCTCAGTTTGATGCTCAAACACATATAATTACTGTGTTTTTAACTGTTGTAACACTTCTGTTAGACACTAGAAGTTGAGAAAGGCTGAGGTAGTGAATTGCAGCTACTGGGGGTTTCCATCCTATTGAAAATACACAAATAGCTTGGAATGCCTGGAATGCCTATGCATCAGCATAGACCCAGCTCTGCTGCCCAATGCAAATGCATAGTAAGTACAGCATGCAATAGATTGTGCCAGGAAACTGGTCCCTCCCCACCTCAATGCAGAGCAGGCAGCTGACTCTGAAAGAAGGCTTGGGGATTACAGTTTGTTAGTTACCCCTTCAAGGCAAAGGTGGCTGGTAAATCTGCAAAGCAGCAGTTGCTACCTGAAAAACTTAGCCAAGCAATAAAAATTTTCTCTTCTTTTAGTAGACCATTGGTTCTGTGTCTCAGGTGGAGGAGGTTACACCCACCCAATGTGGAACTTTGCAGACGTGGAGCCTTAGAAGGGTCATCGTGACTGCTCCAAATGATACAGATTATAATACTAGATCATGATATATCTCTGAAGGCTATTCTACAAAGAACCCTTTTGACAGATAAATGGATATTACAGTCCCAAGAAGTTAAATGCATTTAAATTTCTATTTCCAGTTCAATGAAGCATAACTTTGAGGTTGTTTCAGTTTATTGCCTTAGCAGCCACTCCTATAATTCCTTCAATATACTAAGGAGTTATTCATGTTTCGTCTAGAGGCTAGATCCAAAGCTGTTAAAGAGCTTCCCCCTACTTCATGCATATGTATGCTATTCTTCAAATATCATTCATACTTTCTGACAACCAAGCAGAGAGAAGGGTAATATGTTAGTCTTGAATGCAAAGTTCTCTATAAATAGTCAGAAAGGATCTCTCTCTTTGCATTAATTTTTGCTATGGAATCATATTTATTTCCTACTTACTGTTTTATTTTATGCATAACCCAGTATGTTTGGACGAGCTGTTCCAAAATAATTTTAAATGTAATGACTTCTTAAATACAAATTACTGCTCCAGAAATAGCATTGAATCATGACTTTTTAAAAACTGTGTGTGCAAGTTGTATCTGTCTAATATATAATGCATTCTTTTTTGTGTCAGGTTCTATTTAGGCTTGGAAAAGAATTCAGATGTTTAAAGGATTCAACAGTGATGTTTCTCAAGAGATTTTCCATGTAAATGATAAAGTTAGGTAGAAGTGATTTACAGCATGATACCATATCACTTCTGCAAGTCTTCTATGTTATTCACTCCAATTAACTCAAAGGAGGAATATGTTGGGTGGATTATTATGGCCTTTGACTTCAGTTATAGAACAGAGAGCAGGTTTTACAAGTTTAGATGTGATAGTAAGTTTTATGGCTGTTTATCTGTTAGTGGTTCATTCTTGTGGCAGCACAAGAATGATGTGTGCGAAGACTCAGTGCCTTCTTCAGAGTACTTTGGTTGCATCACATATGGTTTCCCATTTAGCTGGTAACCACAGGCTTGACAGGCACAACAATTTTTGGTAGGTTCACGTGCCATCAAAAAGATCATATATAGTAAGGGTGTCCATATGTACATCTTTGAAGAGATGCAGGGAAAAGTTGCTTATCCTAGATTTTCCAGCCTGCAAGGACACCCCTTTTTTCCTGCCTCTTGGCAATCAGAAATTGTAGTCTTTCTTTGTTTTGGTTTCTCTAAGCACTGCTACTCCATCTTGCTTGTTTTCATCCTTATTTGCTTGACTTTGTCTGTTTGCAGCATATTCTCTTCATCAGCATCTTCTGTAGTAGTCTGTCATCCTCCCTTTAAGCTTGATCCTGAGAATTACAGGTTATCCTAAACCTGTCTTGTATTCCCTATCAAGAAATGTATGCAAAAGCATTAGGTCTGATGTGTCTTATCCTCCACAAAATCATGAGGTCTGGTGTGGTTTATCCTCCTTCTCCTTTCCCTTTCCAGCTTATCTTGTATCTCACTTTCTACCCAGCTTTTTTATTCATGACATTTCCCATTGTCAGCCATACCAGCTGTCAGCCATACCAGCTGTCACCCACCATTGTCTGCAAAACATCTCGGTTTTTATGCCCAATGCATGTCACCATGAGGGAGCATCCTTTCTCCAGTACTTCTGGTCCAGTTGACTATTTAAACATATTCAGACTCCCACTTTTAATGGTTGTAGCGTCAGGCATGTTAGCAGTGCCACAGGAGGAATATCAAAGTAGGAGGCATAGTACAAGTGCACAAGATGGAGGTTAAGAAAAAAAAAAAACAAAAAAACCAAAAGGGAAGCCACGGCAATCAAAATCTCTCATGCCTCCACCCTTGTCTCTTCCAAAAGAAGTTAGCAGTTACATCTCTGAATGCTATAAGGAATGCCAGTTTGTGATTTTGAGGTGCAAAAATCTTAAAATTTAATACTACTAGAATTTCTCCTTTCAGTTGCTGATTGTGATTTTTAGTATAAAAATTTCTCCTGCCTGCTGTGGATAGCATCTCACACATGAAAATAAATATTGCTTCAGATTTCTTTATTGAAAACCAGTAGTGGCAATCAGTATTAGAAAAGCAGATACGCATAAATATTGCCCTAGTAAGGCCATATTTGGACTACTGTGTCCATTTTTTGGCTCCCCAGTTCAGTAGAGACAAGGAACTACTGGAGAGAGTTCAGTGGAAGGCTACAAAAATCATTAGGGGATTGGAGTTTCTCTCTTGCAAGTAAAGACTGAGAGATCTTATCAATATTTATAAATTGGGCACATATCAAGAGTTTGAGGCTAGACTCTTTTCAGTGGTGCTTAGTGAAAGGACAAGGAGCAGTGGGCACAAACTGGATCACAGGAAGCACTGACTGAACTTCAGGAAAACCTCTAAGTATGAGCACTGGAACAGGCTGCCCAGAGGGGTTTTGTGTGCAGCCAGCTCTGCTGCTTTAGCAGGGAATTGCTTTAGAAGGAAGGTTGGACTAGATGATCTTCCAACTCCTGCCACCCTGTGATTCTAAATGTAGGCATACTTAAAATGTTTTAATCTCATAAACATTTTTCTTAAGACAACCAATGACACCCATACCACTTCATATTTGTTCCTGTATGTTCTGCAGAATTCAGTTTATTCTTAGGCACTGTCATGTACATTGTTAGCTTTCTTTCTAGAGTTCTCAGAATTGTAGCAATACATCTTGCATGCTGTTATTTACGTTGCACTAAATTTATCATTTGTTCACACACAGAATGAAAACTTCAATGTCTGTTGCTTTTAAAAAGATAATTTTTCAAAGAAAAAATAAGTGAGGTTTTGTAGGTTTCTGTGCTGTTGGTACTTCTCTCTTAATTACATATTTTCAACAGAACAAATGGTGCCATGATTTATAGCTTATCATTATCAAACATAAAACAATATTGCAACACAGTAACAATCAATATAACATCTTGTGAGGACAGAATAAAAACCCCAGGGTCATATATGGCATCAGCTCTGAACTTTGTATTTTGAGGCTGTAATCATTTACGTTCACAAGAAAATGATATTGCTGTAATTGCTTGAGACCTTGGAACATAGGAAGTATTTCAGAGACCCTTCACATACATTTGATTTCAAATATAATTACAGCAGTCTGTTTACCTCTAAACTTAATGCCCACAAAGTTTCACGTTCATATGCTTTGGGGATTGATGAACAACGTTCAAAACTAATGCATAAATTGAAGGATTAATTAGTCCTTGAGACCCATCTAAATATCTAGGTAAATACACCTGAGCAGCTAAAGTCGAGAGACCATTTGTTCTTTTGCATGCCCATGCTCAATTTTTAAAAATTAATTTTCAAAACACAGTATTTCAGCATCCTGCAACATTAAAGATGGTAAGACTACATGTATCAAATTTGTACAGTCTGAAATACTTCAGTACATTTTAGTTGTACAACTAAGTACATGCAGTTTTTCATGAAGTAAACATGGGTTGATTTATAGGATTCAGTTTGAAGTTTCTGCAGAAAGATGTGAACTTCATCTGTCCCTGACTAGGAATTATATTTACCTTTGATTTCAAAACATCTTCTGTGTAAACGCAGATAAACTTAGAAAAATAGTTTAGTTTGATTCTGGTTTCTCTCTAGCCTGCATTGCAAAGATTTGCCAGGAGAGGAAAGTGTTTTAGCATTATTTCAAATCATCTCGTGCATGTTAGTTTAAATGCTATACACTACTATATTTTTCTTGTATTATGAAATAATAGCGTTTTCAATGTATGGTGAAACCAGGAGGGGCATCAACAAAACCTCCACACTGGACTTCTGAAGGGCAGACTTTGGCTTATTTAAGGAACTAACTGGGAAAGTTCCTTGGGAAACAGCCCTCAAAAAAAAAAAAAGGGTCCAGGAAGGCTGGACCTACTTCAAGAGAGAACTCTTGAAGGCACAAGGAATGGGCTGTCCGAATGTGCTGGAAAGCGAGCCGATGAGGGAGACAACCAGACAAGGGTTGGATGAGCAAGGAGCTTCTAAAGGAATTAAGGGGAAAAAAAGAGGGCATATCACCTTTGGGGAAAAAAAGGGAGGTATCCCAGGAAGATTTTAAGGACATTGCTAGATCATGTAGGAAAAAAAATTGGAGAAGCAAAAGTCCATTTACAACTTAGACTGGCCACTGCTGTAAAGGGAAATAAAAAATGTTTCTATAAATATACCAATGGTAAAAGAAAGGGCAAGGACAACCTCCACCGGATGCAGAGGGGAATATAGTAACAAAGGATGAGGAAAAGGCAGAGGTACTTGACACATTCTTTGCCTCAGTCTTCAATAGTGTGACAGGTTGTCTTCAGGAAAACTGGCCTTCCAAACTGGCAGATGGAGCCAGGGACCAGTATAGTCCCTCTGTAATCCAGGAGGAAGCAGCAAGAGGCCTGCTGAGCCACTTGGATTCTCACAAGTCCATGGGAGCAGATGGGATCCATCGTAGGCTGATGAGAGAGCAGACAGATAAGCTGGCCAAGCAGCTCTCTATCATTTATTAACAGTCCTGGCTCATTGGAAAGGTCCCTGAACACTGGAATCTGGCCAGTGTGGTGCCCATCCATAAGAAGGGCTGAAAGGAGGAAACAGGAAATTAGAGACCTGCCAGCCTGAACTCAGTTCCAGGCAAGGTTATGGAGCAGGTCATCTTGAGTGCAATTACACAGCACCTACAGGATGGCCAAGGGATCAGGCCCAGCCAGTATGGATTTAGGAAGAGCAGGTCCTGCTTGACCAATTTATCTCATTTTACGATCATGTTACCTGCCTGGTGAATGTGGGAAGGCTGTGGATGTAGTCTACCTGGACTTCAGCAAAGCCTTTGACACCATCTGCCACAACAAGCTCCTAGCAAAGCTTGCAGCTTGTGGCTTGGACAGGTTGAAATGGGTCAAGAACTGGCTGGAGAGCCAGGCCCAAAGAGTGGTGGTGAATGGAGCCATATTCAGTGGGCAGCCAGTCACCAGTGGTGTGCCTCAGGGATCAGTGTTGGGCCCAGTGCTGTTTAACATCTTTATTGATGTTGTAGATGAGGAGATTGAGTCCATCACCAGTAAGTCTGCAGATGACACCAAGTTAGGAGCAGGTGTCAATCTTTTGGAGGGCAAGAGGGCCCTAAGAGGGACCCTGATAGGCTGGGTGGGTGGGCAGAGGCCAATGGGATGAGATTTAACAAGGGTAAGTGCAGGGTTCTACACTTTGGTCACAGCAACCCCAGGNGGCCAGCAGGACAAGGGAGGTTATTCTTCCCCTGTACTTGGCACTGGTCAGGCCACACCTTGAGTACTGTGTCCAGTTCTGGTCCCCTCAGTTCAAGACAGATATTGAGGTACTGGAACATGTCCAGAGAAGGGTGACGAAGCTGGTGAGGGGCCTGGAGCACAGCCCTATTAGGAGAGGCTGAGGGAGCTGGGGTTGTCTAGCCTTGAGAGAAGGCTCAGGGGTGACCTCATTGCTGTCTACAACTACATAAAGGGAGGGGGTTGGTCTCTTCTCCCAGGCAACCAGCAATAGAAGGAGGGGACACAGTCTCAAGTTGTTCTTGGGGAGGTATAGGCTGGATATTAGGAGGAAGTTCTTCACAGAGAGAGTGATTTGCCATTGGAATGGGCTGCCCAGGGAGGTGGTGGAGTCACCATCCCTGGTGGTGTTCAAGAAAAGACTGGATGAAGCACTTAGTGCCATGGTCTAGTTGATTGGATAGGGCTGGGTGATAGGTTGGACTGGATGACCTTTGAAGTCTCTTCCAACCTGGCTGATTCTATGATTCTATGATTCTTGTCTTCCATCAGTTTAAAATTATTTCCTATGTATTAGTTAAATTCATGTGCTATCTTGGAAAGAAAGATAATTCATAATATCTTTCTTCCTTCCCAAAGAACAGTGTTAGTCTGCATTTTAAAAAAATATACTCTGTGAATTTTGAACACAGGTGTCATTAGAGGCACCCTTAATGCTTCGTAAGTATACTCCGGGGCAAAATGAGATACCTATTATCCCTCTCTGATTGAAGCAACGCAGTAGGATGGTTCAGTTGTTTAAGTAGTCTATTTTGTTTTCCAGACTTGCAATCCATTCCATTATAATTCTGCCACTGATCTACTTAATAGTAGTAAGGAAAAATCCTTTTCGGTTTGCCATGGGTATGGCTCAGGCACTTCTGACAGCCCTCATGATTTCTTCCAGGTAAACCAACATCTCTTTTCTGTAATGTTCTCAGTAGTAATCTCATTGTTTGTGTTCTGATTTTAATGCTACTTTGTTACATACCCTGGTTTCACCTGGACATTTTTCAGTTCCCTAGAGGTTGCACTGTTATTTCCATCATTATTTCTGTATGCCCAGAGGAGCACTATAGATTGCGTTGGCCTTACACCAAACAAGAATCTGCCCTGCGAAGGCAGTGCTTTGCCAATCGGTTCATTAGTCACAGACTTTCCACAGTTTAAGCTATTGCAGAGTTTCTGTGGCTGCAGATATCATGATGATTTCACCATGTATTTTTGAGAATATCTGAGACCTTGTCGTTTCTTCCCACAGTTAGAAAAAAATAATTAAAAAATACATTGTTTTTCCATGGTGCAGCCTTCCTGCCTGCCCTAGATCTGCATTTAACTCTTAGAGAAGATCAGGCTCTGAAGATAAGGGAAATTATGTGCTGTTACCTTCCCTGACTTTATATGTTTATCTGTGTGCCAGTTCAGCAACTTTGCCTGTCACCTTCCGCTGTGCAGAAGAAAAAAACTTAATCGACAAAAGAATTACCAGGTTTGTTCTTCCAGTCGGAGCTACCATCAACATGGACGGCACAGCTCTTTATGAAGCAGTAGCAGCTGTGTTTATTGCACAACTGAATGACTTAGAACTGGATATTGGCCAAATAGTTACTATTAGGTAAGACTAAAGCCATCACACATTTTGTTGAGGGTGGGTTTTTTAATGAGTGGTGTGTTAACTTTGGATATCTTGTGAGAAAGTTGAAACTACCATTCACAGCACAAGAAGCAATAGAAACATTCTCATTTCTCGGTCTAAAACCATGCCTGTGCAACCTGATGAGGATGGGCTGGGATGTGCAGCTTGCATCATTCTAAATATTGCCATAACTTTTCTGCTGAAAGCACTTGCAAACCCATCTCAGCATCTGCCTTTAATCTGCCCAGTTTGTTAGTCTGTTATTCTGCAGTATCTGTATGTGACTCATCCCATAAATGATTTTGAGTAGATACTATTCAAGAGGAAAACTGGAAATTTTGGGCTCCTTCCTTGCAGTGAAATAAGCCTATTTGCACCAGAAAATAGAGTTTTTCGAGCACCATGTATTCTGAATGCCTTTTCTGGGTTTTATTTGGGATTTAGTGTCACAGCTACAGCAGCCAGCATTGGGGCTGCAGGTGTCCCCCAAGCCGGACTTGTCACCATGGTGATTGTGCTGAGTGCTGTTGGCCTGCCCGCCGAAGATGTTACTCTCATCATTGCAGTTGACTGGCTTCTGTAAGTTTTAAGACACTTGATATTTGATTCTCTTTCTTTTTTTTTTTTCTTTTTTTTTTTCCAGTGTTGACATAAGTTGAGTAGCAATATGTGGGTCTGAGAAAGAAAGCAGCAAGGTCATTTAGGACTGTTTCAGGAACTGGACAAAGAGTCTTCTTATGGCCAGGCTTGTTCAATATAGAGTTCGATGCAGCAGTGGCTTTAATGCTAAGAGAAGCTCTACTACATGGGATAACCTCACATCAAGAGCATACTACTCAGGAAAGACAAAATTAACAGTACCAAGAAGTGGTTTTGGAGTGTCAGCTGCTGCCATATTATGCCAAATTCATACACCATTCATAAAATTCAAACACAGCCACCATCTCAGCTGATTTCCACAGGACACCTAAAAGCTCTATTATATACAGGTGAAGGAGGTAGAAGAGCACAACATGAACCTTGGTGCTGGTCCTGGAGTCCATGTGCACACACATGGTGGGCTATACAGCACTACTTTTCTAGGGCTGTTCTTCACTGGAAGTTTTTTTAAACCACATTCCCTTTATCAATAAGCATACACATGCCAACTCAGAAAGCATTTCTTATGCCTTATTTGATTATATAATTCAATTTTGTAAGCTGCAAAGGGAAATTCCAGTCTCCAGAAAACCAGGACTGTTGCATGAACCCAGGAGTCAATTCAAGTTCTTTATAAGCAAAATTCCTCCAAACAAAACACCTTTAGCCACAAGTACATCAACTGTCTGCAAAAGGGTCTAATAGGTTTATTTACTGTTCTCCACAATAATTTTGTTTTCTCCACCTCTCTTCTCCCAGTGGGTATTTATTTTTGTTAAAGATGATGAAGATCAGTACGAGTCACTGTTTCAGAGGAGGTGTCTACAGAAGAGTGTAGGAATAGAAGAGACATACTGGTTCTTTTCCCAAAGTACTCTCCTGGCCTCCTCCAAATTGCAACTCATGAAGATTCCTGAGCTAGATTTGGGGTTTCTCCTTGGGGTCCTCAATAGGTTTCACCTTCCTTCATGAATGCCTCATTGTTTTTAGGATCCATGTCAACTTCTAAATTCCACAACCTAACAGTGTGATAGGGACATATTTAATTTTGTTTGAAGCTATGTCCTAATAAATTCATTTGATACTTTCTAACTCTTTTGTGGGAGTGAGAGATAAAGAGAAGTAATTCCTTGTTTCTTACAGTAATCATAATTATGCAGATTTGGTCTCCTCTCAACTTTGAAAGCCCACAATTCTTGTGATTCTTAGTCAGAGTATGAATATATAGGAGCTACCTGTTCCACTGTGAAGCATACTAAGAATTCAAGATGTTTCTGGTTCTAACTGAGGTATTTTTCAGATAAACTGTCTTGCTAAGATTAAAAATTAATTTCATGTACCAGGCTCCTTGCCAGTGCATTTTGCACCTCAGTAGATGGAATGCTGTCATGATGCCACGTAGATTATTAACACTTTCGCCTTTTGTACTTGTTGCCTAAAATGTCATACTTTGCAATCTGCTAGTAGTGGCTTATTAACAGTCCTCTAGTTAATTCTGTACTTACCAAGGTTTCGTCACATAGGCTTGAGGAATACTTCCACATTTTTAATGAGGAACAGAACATTTTTGAGAAGTATTTTGAAAGATTTGATTCTAGTGCTGTTGATTTCCTCACTTGTCACACTGACCCACCAGAATTTTACTGTACCCTTCATTCTTCCTTTCCTTGCCATGTATTTCCTTTTCACATGGAGAACACATGGACGCTTTTTGGAATTCATCACATTTTTTGGAGTTAAGCAGCTGTAGCAGAATAATAGGAATACGAGACGTGCTGAATCATTCCGCTGCTGTTTTTGAAGTCTCTCTGTTTGTGAATACATTCACCTCAACATCTGTGCACAAATAGAGCAACTTTTTCTGCCACAAAGCCCTTGCAGTGCTGTGTAGCTGAATATCAAAGGGATATGTGATCTTCCACTGTCCCCACCCTATATCCATACCAAATTTTGGACTCTGCTATACTGCATGACCTTGTTGCTTCTCTATCCAGTAGTGGCAGATTTTTAAGGCCTGCAAGTCACATTTCTGCTGGATGAAAAATCAGCAGTACACAAGTATGATACTCCTTTAACTGACTTGCTTAATACAGATTTATACTTCAATCATCTGACAGTGAGAAGTTAACAGAAAAGAACCTTTCCCATTTCCAGAATTTGAACCAGAATTCTTAAAATAATGAGCTAAGTACTCCTTTGGTAGAGGAGATGACTGTTAGACAAAAATCAGAGTGCAGGTTTTTCTGCACCCTACAATCTCTCCTCTCAACAAAAGCAGTCCAATCATGAGAACCAAATGTGTAGCATTCTTTGGAGCCTTAGAAGTGACCCCTACAATGTTTTGCAAGGCTGTGCACAGCTTTGCAGTGATTACTGCTCTAACGTACTGGGGAGGGGACGGGACTTAACAGTTTTGCACACTGTGTACAAGTAATTTGTCATGAAAGTGGCTGCAGGTTGCCTGAAATACATGTGGGGAAAATTCAGTTTCATGTTCTATGATTTTTTTTTAAACTTCTCATAGTACAATTGCTCTTAATTTGCACAGAGGGAAAGTAAGAGCACTGCATTAGTCAGAGTAACTTTCTTTTACTAAAAGAACTTTCTAAGTAGCAAACAGAATGGCTTGTCTGACAGCATGTTCATTCCCTAGGGATCGATTCAGAACAATGGTGAATGTCTTGGGAGATGCCTTTGGTACTGGAATAGTGGAGAAGCTTTCTAAAAAGGAGCTGGAGCAAATGGATGTCACCTCTGAAGTCAACATAGTCAATCCTTTTGCCTTGGAAACAATACTTGATAATGATGAAACAGAGACCAAGAAATCATATGTCAATGGAGGCTTTGCAGTAGATAAGTCTGACACCATATCCTTCACGCAGACTTCTCAGTTCTAAAGCCAGTAGCTTTCAGGTAAAACAGGAGTACAATGGGTATGGCTATATGCAATATTTCTTAATGCTTAGAGGGTAATTGAGAATGAGTTACATCTCATATGTATTTGATTTACTTACGCAGACTCTGATTCTCCTTACCAGTTCTGCCCCCTTCTTTTCACGTCTACCAACAATTTGAACTCACCACATTTAGTCCTTGCTGACAGGTTGAAGAAAAAGACAAGTTTGGGGTTTTTGGTTGTTTTTAAGAATGCACACTATTGCTGAGGCTATGAAATGCCTCTTGGGCATCTGGAATCAGCATGATCATGAGTGGGTATCTCAGCTGGGACAGCCAAATGTCTTTTACTCAGGAGTAGCTCAGCATTTCTTATCTTAACCACATTACAGAGCACCTGTACAAAATCCCTTTAACATCCTTGCCTTTTGAACAGATTGCACTGTACTTGACACCTACTGTAACTTGATCATGTGCCAAAATACTCATTTCTGCAGCTAAGGGGATACCACTTGGGTGATTCAGGAAGGAACAGACCAGGAAGGCCTTGTAATAAGTATTTTACTGTGAACAGGGTTTCTTTTTTTCTTCTTCTTCTTTTTTTTTTTTTTTTAATTGTGAAATAATTGGGTGTGGAAGAATTCCCAGTGTTTATGTAGCTAGGTTTCCCCATGGCTTTCCTGTGAATGCCAGTTGCTGGGTTTGCCCTTCAGATATAAAACAAATTGGTGTGGGTTTGCTCTTCTGGCATTTGAAGAGTTTTGGTAAAGTGATACTTAACTGATTTAGATCCACTTTATTGGCCTCCTAGTGCAAATAAGTCCATTTAGTGTTTCTCAACTTCGACTCTAACCAAATACTAATAAGCCCAAAGGGAGGCATCATGAAGATAAAAATAGATCATACAGCAACACAAAGTGCAAATTCTAAACCTTTTCTCCTTGGAGTAAAACCGGATCTGGTATCAAGAATATGGGAGGCGTATATGTATCTAAAAAGAAGCCACTGTCGCTAAGCTTTTTACACAGACTGGTTGGTTTTTCCACTTTGATTAGTTTTCCAGTTGAACATGGAAATTTGTAGCTGCAATATTACTACAGTGCCAACATATCAGCTAAACGGTATCTTATGAAGCATTTCTGGACCCAGGAAGCTTGCTATAGGACAAGAAATACCAAGAACTTCCTTGTAAGACATTTCCATTTTCTAAAGCATTTTATACAAGATTTCCATGGTGCAAAAGTCACTCTCTCAAGGGAGGAGTTGCTATAAGAATTTTTTTTTTGCCTTGCACATTAGGGTCATTAGCCATTTTATATGTAAAGTAAACTGAAATTCATATATAGTTCTTTGTTTGTAAATAAGCTTGTGGTAAACCTAAAATTGCACTTATATGCTAACTAAAACCCGTTCAAGTTCTGCAGTGTTGAATATTCGATTCCATTCTACGTTTTGTATTAATCCAGAAGTGTGCCAAAGAAAACTGATTAAGAAGAAAATATTTACTGTTGGTTTTGATAAAATGCACCTTAAATCAACAAGTCAATGAGACGTAATACTGTATTTGAGTTAAATATTGTAAACTACATGTGTTAACTAGGTATTGATATGTTTATACAAAATAAAGAAAATGTACAGATTGAGTAAATCGATCTTTTACCTGTGCAGAAACAGTGTGAGACAGTCTTTATTTGTACAGCTTTGCTTATGGGAGAAAAAGCCCACCAGTTTGCACAATTAGTCTATAATCTATGCTTTGCCTTTTCTTTGCTTTTATAAGTTAGCCTTTTATGATCACTACATTGTGTAGTCACTCTGTTACAGTGTACTGTGAGTAGTGTTCTTAATGTGTTCTAAATAAACAATTTATCTCTTTACTCTTTGTTTTAGTCTAATGTGCTCTCCTCACTATGGTATACTTAATTCCTTTAGCTATAGCAAGAAAAAAAAAGCAATGGAATTTAAGATTTATGTTATGTTAACTGGTGACTCAGATGTAGCTTTAGAAATAATTACTTTCCTCTTCCAATAAAATAAATGCCTGTAGTGGGTTTGCAGTAACCTGCCCCCCCGACACCTTTTAAAACCCCGGCTAAAACTCAGAAAAACACACTGGAAGTTAATAAATGAAGCTTTATATTTACAGCAATGCAAATATTTACAAGATATAACAGATATTTACAGAAATATACAGTAAAAAGGGAATACAGACACCACACCCCTCCTGGAGACCAAAATCCCCAAGAGAGGGAAACCAAAACCCCCTACCACCTTTCCCCCCTTCCCCCAGCCTTATCTCACTACCTCTTGATGATGCTGCAGATAAGCTGAAGATCGGTCAGAAAGATTAGTGGCAAGAAGGAATGAATGGTTTTAGTGATTTTACTCTGAATTAGTTCAAAGGCAGAGAGACAAAGGAAAGAAGCTGCCGAAGCCAGCAAGGACCCAAGCCAGACTGGCCTCTGCAAGCAGACTGGCTTATCTGGATGTTTTGGGAACATTTCCCAAAACAACCTTCTTTTCTCTGTCTCAGTGAAACTCGGTGAAGTGGCACTGTATGTTTAACTCTCTCTCTCAGTCAATAGTCTAATTTTTCACTCAAATTCTCCAATTTGCTCAAACCAACACAATGCTTAAGTGTACAATGCTGAGATTGCAAGAAAGTCCTCTAACTACAGATGATCTGGGCTGGGGTGGTACACTACTGAATGCAGGCTAGGCAGGGGATTATTCATGTATGACTTTTTTTTATACAAAACGGGGGAGTGGTGGGGGAAGGGGCTGAAACCCCATCAGGCTGTGTAGTCATCCAGCAAGATCTGGACAGGTTGGCCTGCTGGATAAAGGCTAACCACCTGAACTTCAATAACAAGTGCAGGTTCCTGCATCTGGGGAGGAATAATAACAAGCACCAGTACAGACTGAAAGCTGCTCAGCTGGAAAGCAGCTCCATGGAGAAAGACTTTGGAGTTCTGGTGGACAGCAAGTCCTGCATGGGCCAGCAACGTGCCCTTGTGGCCAACAGAGCCAATGGCATCCTGGGGTGCATCAAGAAATGTGTGTCCAGCAGGTCTAGGGAGGGTCTCCCCCTCTACTCTGCCCTAGTGAGACCATACCTGGGAATACCATGTCCAAGAGAGAGAGGCATCAGCTGGAAAGAGTCCAGCAGAGAGCCACAAAGACTCTCTATGGAGAGAGACTGAGAGACCTGGGGCAATTTAGTCTGGAGAGGAGGAGACTAAGAGGCCATCTGATCAATGTCTATAAATATTTGAAGGGTGGATGTCAAGTGGATGGGGCCAATCTCTTGTTGGTCCACAGCAATAAGACAAGAAGCAACAGCTACAAACTTAAACATGGAAGGCTTCACCTCAGCATGATGAGAAACTTCTTTAGAGTGCGGTGACAGAGCACTGGAACAGGCTGCCCAGAGAGGTTGTGGAGTCTTCTCCTCTGGAGACTTTCAAAACCCACCTGGATGCATTCCTGTGTGAACTACTCTAGGGGATCCTGGTTTGGCAGGGAAGTAGGACTTGACAAACTCTGGAGGTCCCTTCCAAGCGCTAATATTCTGTGATTCTGTAATTTGAATGTATGAAATTCAACTAAGCAGAGGTTAATGGTGCTGTTTTGCCATCTCTTTGCCACCAAGAGATCAAACCATATGCTGAAGATAATGTTAACTCAAAGGATATTTTTACTAACAATATTCTGAGTCTCTATTTTCTGTATATGTGGAAACTGACTGCATGAGCAATTCATGCTTGTCAGAGCCACTGCCTGGAGCAGCACAGGGGCCTGGGCAAGGGCTGGCAGCAAAACAGATGGAAGGACATTGACCAGTGGAGAAGCTGAGGCACGGATATCTGCCAAGAGGATTTCCAAAGCCTGTCTTCCAGTCAGGACCTCCACATCAAACAGCTCTCCCCTCTCTTTGCCCACATGGCATAGGGACAAGACCCAGAAGGGCTTCATCTTTATGTTCAGATAGGTGCTCACTGTCATCATGACCTGGCAGGGTATTGCAAGCTGGCTCATCCCAGAAAAGTCACTGAGTGCTTGTGGGGTTTAGGAAAGATGGAGGAGTGCAGCAATACTTTGGCACATTTCTGGCACCACTTTGGTGCCAGAAGCATCCCCAGGATGATGTGGAGCAAAGGAGGCTGAGTGGGCCAAAGCCTGTCACAGCCATGATCTAAAGGGCATGCCTTAAACATACTGTTTAGGTGAGCAGTGGCAAGGTCTGTGGGGGCAAGGAGATGGCCTTCTTGCCAGCCTTCCCTGCTCTGGCCCAGGACAGAAGGCTCAGGCACAGAGAAAAGTCACGCCAAAGTCATGGCTTCAAGGGGAGTAAGACAACCCCTAAGATCCTCTACACCCTCAGACACATTTTGTGAACCTTGGCCCATTTCAGGACTCTTCTACAGCATGATAAGTACACGGGTCCTCCCAAGGGAGAGGATTCTAAAAGGCAGAGACTGTAAGAGGCACAAAGGCAGACAGATAAAACTGGTGCCATGACATTGCAGCTTTGAGACCGCACTGCATGATAGTGAAGCCTGACATGGTAACAATCTCACTCTCATTTTTGTTATTCTTGCCCTCTCTTGTCTTTCTTTCCTTCCTCTATTCTTTGTAAATTTCATGACAAGGACACCTCCTTCACTATGTTGCCATTGCTGTTTGCATTTAGTACAGCTGGGTTCAGCCTTTGATTGGTGCTGGATTCACGTTTGTCTGCAGAGGATCTTGGCACTTGGTGTGGCACTCTCTCTGTGTGCAGAGTTTGAGACTTGGTGTAATGGTAAGGGGTGAAATTTATTTAAAAATTAATATTGTTTATTAATTTTTATATTCATGACTCTCACCACCAACCAGTATTTTTAATAATAGGTTCTTTGCAACGGCCATAAAAACATTACACAGAGGAAATAACAGGATCTAGGGCACTTAAGAAATAACTAGCAATAACACAAACATTAAACCATTAGAACTGGAAAGAGTTTTTTGCAGCCAATTATACCGCTTGCCCACTAGAGGGACTCGAGAGCTCCTTTCTGCTTAAGGCAGAAGGCACTTGGATTCAATTACTTTAACTGTTTACTGACAAAATAGAGTATCTCCGGACTCCTGGACAGTTTACAGACAGTACCCAAACATTTGCAGGGAGTTTGTCAGTGTCTTGTCAGCCGTTAAGGTTTATAGACCTCTCCAGTCTCTAACAGGGTGCTGGGAGAGTTTCTCTCTGACAACTCCAGACTTGGTATGGATTTACAGAGGTGCAGGCAGTGAAGTGGCCAGCGGCACTGAGAGCAGCTCCAGCACCAGCAGCAGCTCCAGCACCGCGAGCAGCTCCGGCCAGTAACTGTGCTGAAAAGGGGAGGAGGGTCAGCAGGGTCAGCTTCTTCACACACCTGCACAAAGGGAGTGACGCAGCTGGGGGCGTTCCCAGGGCTCTGCGAGAGATGCAATCACGAAGCAGGCAGAAGCACAGCCATTTGAAGCAGCAGCCACAGCTCTTTCACCTGAGCAACGTGTGCCGAGAGAACTTAAAACAAAACAAAAAATCAGAAAAAACCCAAACACCAACGCTTAAGCCATGGTTGTAACCTGGGTGAATAGCAGGGCTAGAAGTGTGGGCACCCAGACTGGTGCCTCATGCAAATCTACAGATGTCCAGACCCCTGGCTGCAGTGAATGCCTGAGCCTAGCATTTGGAATGGATGGTGGTGTGCATGAAAGTTGTGTGAAGTGTGAGCAGGTGAGTGATCTGCTCAGTATGGTGGCTGGGCTTAAGGAGGAAGTTGTGAGGATAAGATCTCTATGTGATTGTAAAGGGGAAGTTGACCAGCAGAGACAGACTATACCATCCCTGAGGGAGGGGCAGCAGGTGAAGACTGCACAGGTAGGAGAGGATTCAGTTTCTTCTCATTCCCCTGCTAAAACAGGTAAAGGAGGAGACTCAGGAGATGAGGGAGAGTGAAGGCAGGTCCCTCCTCACAGGGGCAGGAGAACCCTCTCCCAATCTTCTTGGTCTTACCAGCTCCCCTTGCATAATAGATACAGGGCACTAATAACTGAGGGTCAGGCAGAGGAGGATGGAGGGGAAAATCCACATACTGAGTTGCCCAAGGTGTGTCAGCCTCCCACAAGAATGAAGATTAATACCAGTGAAACAAAGAAAAAAAGGAGAGTCATAGTTGTAGGGGATTCACTTCTGAGAAGAACAGAAGGACCGATATGTTGGGCTGACCCCTCTCACAGGGAGGTGCTGCCTACCTGGGGCTGGGGTTAGGGATGTTGTCAAGAAAATTACTAACCTACTCCACTCCATGGACTACTCCCCATTATTGATCCTTCAAGTAGGAGGAGAGGAAGTAATGACTAGTGGTCCCAGAAAAATTAAAAAATACTTCAGAGCCTTGGGATGGGTGATACTGGACTCAGGGGCACAAAGAGTCTTCTGCTCTATTAATCCAGCTGACGGCAGTGACACCGGAATAAGTAGCAGAGTGCAGTCTTTTAATACATGGCTGCGTGGAAGGTGTCACCACCATAAATTTGGTTTCTTTGATAATGGTATGACCTTTACAACACCAGGGTTGCTGACACCAAACAGGAGACACCCTCTCGAAGATGCAAGAGGGTCTTTTCAGAGGAGATAGCAGGGCTAGTTGACAGGGCTTTAAATGG
>VWZI01015824.1:366-10549 GCA_013396835.1 Psilopogon haemacephalus | reverse complement strand
CTCCCTCTCCCTCTCCCTCTCCTCTTTCTTTTTTCGCCAAGTGTGGCTTCTTTCAGATTGACAGTAGGAAATATCTGGTTTATGTAAGCTACTAATACTCTGCTTTAGACAGAACATGGTGCATGGAGCTGATGTAGGCTGGTTTCAGGGGAACTAGCAGCATTATTGATTTTCATTAGTATCAGTGCAACATGCACTTCTGCTGTACTGGAGTGTATTTGGCTTTCATCATGAAATCTCATTAGGCTAAAAAGAAATGGAAACAAGTGAAAGTAAAAGATTTTGCAGAGTACTCTAACAGAATGAGTCTGCACCTGTGAAAGCACACTTGGGATGCAGGTCACCCAAACTCTGACAGCTGTTGCTCAGGCTCTGCTCTCATTTGCTTTTGAAAAGTGAAGAATAAATTCTCCAGTCTTTGGTATTGTTTCAGATTTGTGCTAACACAAGTGAAGGGGTAAGTCTTGGTTCTTGAAGTGGTCATGCTGGCTGGAGCTTGATGTTGAATTTTGGTGGGTCTTATAGGGAGCAAATGAGTGAGCTGGGGATGGTTAGTGTGAAAAAGAGGAGGCCAACGGGGACCTCGTGGCTGTCTACAGCTACCTGAAGGGACGTTGTGGAGAGGCTGCTGCTGGTCTCTTCTCACAGGTAATTGGAGACAGAACAACGGGGAATGGCCTCAAGCTGAGCCTGGGGAGCTTTAGATTGGACATTAGGGAGATGTTTTTCATGGAGAGTATGATCAGGCACTGGAATAAGCTGCCCAGGGAGATGGTGGGGTCACCCACTTTGGATTTGTTTAAGGTTCCTTTGGATGTGGTACTTGGGGATATGGTTTAAGGTTAATCTTTTAGAGTAGTGTTATAGAATGGACTTGGTGATCCTGAGGGTCTTTTCTGACCTGGATGTTTCTGTGTCGCAACTATATAAAGGTGTGAAATTGCACCTGGCTATTGGGGGTACTTGTTCAGGTACTCCAGCCAGGACAAGGAAGGAACAAGCAGCTTGTTTTCACCCTTTTTGCTTTTGTGGAACGTCAACTAGTTGTGATTTGTCTTCTGACAACGGCGTGGAGCAAGCAGAACCTGGCAGTACAATGCAGCATCTCAGCACAGTGTCAGAGGCATAAAATCCGCTCTCCTGAAGCTCAGAGGAGATCCAGAAGAGCTTCTGTCTTACAAACCCAGTTAATCACCAATAATCATATGTTAAAAAACTGACTCTTCTCCTGTATTCCTGCAACTGCAGAACAATACTATGTCTGGAGTGGAAAGTGGAGATAACAGTTGTGATTCCCACCCCATGAGTTTCTGATTTCATTGGAGAGCAGAGCGCAGAACTCCTCTGTTGTGGGTGTCTCAATGCCAATTAAATAATTTGCCCATGGCTTTTTAGGACTGAGGATAGTTGCAATGTGTTCTTGCCTGCAGTGGAGAGTCAGACAAACCTGAGGCATGTCATGGCTTGTCCCAGAAAGTTTGCAGTGTTGAGAAAGTGTTGCTTAGTTTCTTGTCTCTATTTTTCTTTTCTTTTTAAGCAAGTTTTGAAATTGGCAGTAAGGAAAACAAAGATCTATTCTTTGTAAGAGTAGATCAAGACTCTTAAGCTACCAGGGAAGAAATACCCTCCTTGACCATGGTTTGATGGTGCCTTTCAGAACTGCATTTATTTTCTACCAGTCAGAATGCTTCTGTTTTCACAGGTGTTCTACATTTGGTAAAAACAACTCTTTCTTCTTTCATTTTTAATAAATTGGAGAAGTGACTCTCAGACTTCCTTTCCTAATGCATTAGTCTGTTGTACATCATGGATAACAAATTAGGTAAGACACCAACATGAGAAGAAAGCACCCAGTTAAAACCCAACCTATGGAACAGATGCCAAGAAGCGCAGTCAGGACACAAAGCAGTAACGGCAGAGTTACTTGGGGAGCAACCTTAGAGGTTGGAAGGGACATCCAGAGATCGTCCAGTCCTCCTGCCAAAGCAGGATTACCCAGGGTAGTCTGCACAGGAATGCATCCAAGTGGGTTTTGAAAATCTCCAGAGAAGGAAACTCAACTTCTCTGGACAGCCAGCTCCAGGGCTCTGTCACCCTCACTGTAAAGAGGTTTCTCCTCACATTGAGGTGGGATCTTCTGTGTTTCAGTTTGTGTCCATTGTTCCTTGTCTTATTGCTGCTGACCATTGAAAAGAGCTTGGGCCAGCCACTTGACACAGATATTGATAGGTATTGATCAGATCTACTCTCAATCTTCTCTTCTTCAAACTAAACAGCCCCAGTTCTTAGTCAGTTCTTAGGAGGCTTTGAGTCATTCCCTGCTGACTCCATGACATGCTGCTTTTCTGCTTGGAAATGCATTCTGGTTTGGTGTTTTTCCACGGAGGTACTTTGGGATCATAACTGGAGTGGTCACATGCTAGACTTGAAACATTTTTTTTCCAGGCTTTTCCAAACCCATGCAGCCAAATCCTGAAATATCTCCTGAATAATCCAGACGACCACCTTATTGATGGGTACAAAGGACTCTCAAAGCTCTGAACACAGTTTTAGGGAGAAGAGCTCCTCTGTGGTACTGTTAGTGAGTATGATTTTCACTTGTGACATGATGCTATCTGCTCATGCTGCAATAATCAAAAACACCTACAGCCTGGGCTTTGCTGGCCAAATTAATACAATCACTTAGACTTTTCAGGTAGAGAATTCCCTGCAAATACTGATATTCATAGAGCTAAAAATCTGTGAGTACATCAGATGAAGAGGAGTCTTGTTCCTTGGTACATCTCATAGAATCATAGAATGGTTTAGGTTGGAACGGACATCAAAGATGATCTAGTTCCAATCCCCTGCCATAGGCAGGGACACCTCCCACTAGAACAGGTCACACAAGGCCTCATCCAACCTGGCCTTGAACACCTCCAGGGAGGGAGCGGACACAACCTCCCTGGGCAACCTGTGCCACTGTTTCACCACCCTCACTGGAAAGAATTTCATCCTAACATCCAGTTTAAATATCCCTATTGCCAGTTCAAGTCCATTCCTCCTTGTCCTGTCTTTACAAGACCTTGTGAATAGTCCCTCCCCAGCCCTCCTGTAGGCCTCTTTCAGATACTGGAAGGCCACTCCAAGGTCTCCTGGAAGCCTTCTCTTCTTCAGGCTGAAAAGCCCCAACTCTCTTAGCCTGTCCTCATAGCAGAGCTGCTGCAGCCCTCTGAGCATCTTTGTGGCCTCCTCTGGACTTGCTCCAACAGTTCCATGCCCTTCTTCTGTTAGGGGCTACAGAACTGTACCCAGTACTCCAGATGGGGTCTCAGGAGAGCAGAGTAAATGGACAGAGTAAAGGGACAGAATCCTCTCCCTTGCCCTGCTGGTCATGCTGCTCTTGCTGCAGTCTAGGACATGGTTGCTGTCTGAGCTGTGCACACACTGCTGGCTGAAGTTGAGCTTTTCATCAACAAGACCCATTGCTGATGTGTGACAGAAGAGATTTTCTCTAAGTGCAGGGAAGGTTTTCCCTTGATTCTTAGCTTTAGACTCAAATGAACTGAGTTATGAAGATATTTCTTTTTTACTTTCTCCCAAGGAAACTGAGCAAAAATGCTCCCTTTAAGTAATTTGGCTCATGTAGGCAATGGTAACAGGTGCGAGGGGTTGTTGCTGGGATTTTGTTTGTTTAATATTAATCTAAGATCATTTAAATGGCATCTTAATAGCCTTATTTTATGTCTCTTATTTTGATTTTAAAACTCAGCGTGCTCCCCTTAGTGCAGTTAATAGGGTCAGTCTGTGTGCCTGTGCTGGTTACCATGCCTTCAGTCATGTGGAATCCAAACAGCCATTATAATTTGTTTCTAAACAGATCAAGAGCTATTTACCATCTCAATGTTTTGTGCACAGCTGGGTGTCTGGCAAACATCCAATATCCATTAACATTTAAAAATTAGTCCCATAATGCATCTTTTCCATGGCTTGAGGAGTATACACACTGACACATGTTGGGAACCAATTATATTTGCACCACCATTAGTCTGGCTGCATTCAACTTCCCAGTAAATGAGGGCTAATTTAGTTTCCAGAATGGTGTCTCTTAAATTCATGTGATGACCTTAGAGAAAGCAGAATATCTGAAGATTTAAAGAGGAAGGAAATGTTCAGAAAGAATAATGCTTCCCTTTTTCTGCCTAAAACAGAAGAGTACATTATTATATGCCTGTTCCCAGTATCCATGCCTGGTCCCAAGAAACAGATTTCTCTAATTCAATAGGTCTAAAAATCATGAGCAGAATTTGGTAATGAACTGACTAATACAGTAAGCTAGCACAGCCTCCTAGCTCAGTCCAAACCTGCTAATGGACCTTTTCATAGTAAAGCAATTTAACCCAAGTCTTTAGGTTCCCAGCTGCTTTTAAGTATTCTATTTTCCTACCAGCAGGAAAAAAAGAAATACAGACTTCACACTAAGTGCTATCTACATATATCCTGACAACACCATGCCAGTGAAATGACCTTCACCAGTGTCAGTTTGGCAAAAAACTTTAATGAAAATGGAGAAACAAAAAAATCACTTTCCAGGAAGCAGAAATAAGCCAAATTTTGCAGCCATGAGAAATTCCTGCAATAGTACATTTTCAGGGCATGGTGGATGAGTAAGACAAGGGGTTTCTGGCACCTCTCCTTGCACTGTGTCAGCACAACCCTCGATAATCAGGTTCTTGACTGATTGGCTTCTGCTGCTGACTGCTGCAGCTCACTGTAGAAAGCCTTTCTTAGCTCACCTAATCTGCATCATGCTGCTTAATAAAGTTAAATTGCTCCCACAAACAACACTCCTCTGCAGCCTTATAGAATTCACAAATTATTTTAAAACGCAATTTTTCCTTCACATTCATCTGCACCGGTTAGGAACTCAGGGAGACAGGAATTTTCTAAATGAGAGTGAGGCAATACAACAGAGTGAGCCTCCGGGTGAAGCCTGTTGCCTCATACAGAGGTAAACACCTGCAGGAAGCTTCATGGCATCAGCACACTTCCGCCAACTTTTACTTTTTGTGCAAGAATGCAGCTTTTCAGCCTAGGGCATCTTTGCGGATGCTCTTGATCCTGCCCATCTGCTCTGATCTCCTGAGACCTCACCTGCAGTGCTGTGTCCAACTCTGAAGCCCTCAACACAGGGAGAATGTGGAGCTCATGAAGGAGATCCAGAGGATGTAATGAAAATGCCTGGGGGGTTGGAGCAGCTCTGTTATGAGGACAGGCTGAGGTTGCTGGGGCTATTCAGCCTGGAGAAGAGAAGGCTCCAGGGAGTCCCAATAGTGACCTCCCAGTATCTGAAGTGGGCTACATGAAGGATGCAGAGAGACTGTTTGCAAAGGCCTGCAGGGACAGGACAAGAGCAACGGCTGCAAACTAGAGAAGAGTAGATTTAGACTGGATGTTAGGAACAGATTCTTTACTAAGAAGGTGGTAGAATGTGATGGTTCAGCAGTTAACCACTTCTTACACACACTTTTGAATGCATCCAGATTAGACTTAGCTGCTGAAAGTTAAGGAATGAAGCTTTGTATTCACAGCTTAGCACAATATATAAGCAGATATTTACAATGTATTACAAATATTTACAGCTATATACAAGTTAAAAATAATACAGAAACACAATACCTCTCCCAGAAATCGGAGTCCCCAAGCAGGGTGCCCAACCACCCTTCCACCTTCTTTCCACCCCACAATCTTATCCCAGAATCTACTTTACATGCAAGGTGAACAGGAAAAATTGGCTAGGGGGTTTAGAAGCAGAATCAATTAGTTGGGTTACACAGATCCAGCTAGAAGCCAGGAAGAGAGACCAACAGACAAAGCTCAGACAAAGAGCGACTGTCATATCTATGTTTATGTCCTTGCTCTTATACATCTCAGTAAACCTATGAGTGAAGTAGACATCACCCTTGTTTTCTTTTCACAACCTATAATCTAATATTCAATTAGCCTTAAACCAGCACAAGGAATACTGCAACAGGTTACCCAGGGAGGTGTTTGGCACCATCCCTGGAACTATTCAAGGTGAGCCTGGTCAGGGCTGTGGGCAACCTGATGTAGTTGAGGATGTCCCTGCTGAGTGCAGAGAGGGCTGGACTGGATGAACTTTGGAGGGGTCTTCCAAGACAGCCCATTCTGTAAGTTCACCTTACTGTCAGTTTTCACAGGTGCTGTTCAGCAGTTACCCGCCCCCCACACACTTTGAAATAACTCAGGCTAGACTCAGTCATCTGGAAGTTAAGGAATGAAGCTTTATATCTACAGCTTTGCACAATATACAAGGAGTACTGTGCTGCCAGCTGTGCTGGTTTCAACCAGCTGTGCTGGTTTGAACTAATTGGAGGATTTGAATGAGAAAATTAGACTACAGGCTGAGAGAGGAAAACAGGTGATGCTACTCCACTCACAGCTTTACTGAGAAAGAAAAAAAAAATGTTTTAAGAGTTGTAACCCAAATATAGATAAGTCAGACTGCTCCAGACCTCTCTGAGTTGTGCCTGCTCTCCTTGCATGGATCCATTTCCCTGCCTTTTGTAGCTGATTCTTAATAATTCTACTAACTTCTTTCCTATTGCTAACCCCCCTGGCTGATCTANGGGGGGGGGTGGGTGGCAGGTAATTGGCTTACCCAATATGAGGCTTCAGGTTTGATTACATTTGTTTGATTGATCCTGGAAGTTAAAATGAAACTGACCTGGCTGCTGTACCTGATTATTCCTTCTGTGACTATGTGTTTCTTACATAGATGGCTTGTGGCAACAATAGGTACTTTTATATGGAATTTGGCATGGAAAAAGTTTAAGAAGATGATCTGGGATTATGGGGACTATATTTTGGGTTTTGCTGGCTTAAATATAACTGAAATAGCTTCAAATGCTGTTTTTGATGCTTTTAATAAATCAGAAAATATTAGCAGTCAATTTAGCTTTTCTACATCATTTGTGTAAATTATTTTGCCAAAGAGCAGTATTCCTGACCCTTGTGAAAATTTCTATACAAAGACCACGGTCAATATTTAACCTGTGTCATTGTTTTCTTATTAATCACAATTTTGTTTTTAATTTCTGCTTTGAGTCTGAAAAAGTCAGCTGCCACTTTAATAAAACAGATATATCATACCAGGAAATGAAAACACAATAATATCTCAGTCCAAACAGTGTGAGAGTCTGGCTGTACACTCAGACAACATTTTGAAAACAATCCCTTAAATCAGGGTCAATGTTCCCAAACAATTGCTACAGCTGCAGAAAGTCTTTCTGCAGGTAGTTCAACTTCTCAGACAGCAATTTGTGATCCCAATGTAAAAGATTCTAATATGCCAGCAGCTCAGGTTCCCCAAAATTCAGATGCATTACAAGCTCCATCTTCTGTTAAACTGGTCCCTGCCAAAATGAAAGCTAAAATTGTGCCAAAACATGGGTCAAAAGAAGATCTAGGAACAGCTTATTCTGATGTCCAGAAGGAGGAAGATGAGGAAGAAGAGAAACTTAGTCTTAAAGATCTGACCAGTTTACTTAGGTCTAAATATGAGGACAATGTAAGATTAGTTAACAGGACAGAGGATGGCTCTCTGGACATAAGGAATTCAGTTAGGAGAGTTTTGCTTAACCAGACACCAACAGACCAGCAAGGAGAAGAGGAGGAGAAGGATGATATCCAAGGCTCTAATGATCCCCTTAGAGAGGTTAGGGAAGCTAGAAAGCAATATTCAAGGGAATCAGGAGAGCCAATCCTAAGCTGGCTGGTGAGATGCCGTACTATTGGTGCAAATGTCCTACAGGCAGGAGAAAAGTCTGCAAAGCAGCTAGGCCCACTTGCAAAGAAGAGTGGAGTGGACAAACATCTGGCAACTGATCTGGGTATGGTTAGCTTGTGGACATGTCTTCTGCTGGCTGTGGGTATGAGATACACCTCCTAAGATGACTTGCCATGGGTAGCTAGGAAGTGGAACACAGTTGAGCAGGGAATTAAGCTTCTGAAGAAGTTTGCTGTTAAGGAAGTGCTTTATGGAGATCATGCCATCCATGAGCCTGATAACATTCCTCTTGGAACAGGTCTAATGAAGAAGATTATTAAGCTTGCTCCTTCATCCTATGCTAACATCTTGGCTAACAAGTTTCTATCAAAGGGTGATAATCGAAGGCCACTCACTGTTGGTGAGTTCACTGACCAACTGAGGCAGATAGAGGACAGCTTGTCCCATTCTACCCTACTCTCTGCCATAGAAGCCGTAACTACAGCACTAAGAGGTATGACTACAAAGCTAGAGGATGGCATGAAAGAACTGAAGGAGGAACTTAAAAGCTCCATATCCAATCTGGCAAAGGATACCATTCCTTCATCATCTGACTGGGTGCATGTTTCTGCCATCAGGAACAGATGCCCACCTCCTGCAAGGCAATTCTGGCCCAGGAGAAAAATTCCACCTAGACATCAGCAATCACATGTGTCACTCTGGATAATCCTGCCTGACCAATTTGGTGAGAACATGAACAAGTGAGATGGTCAGCCTACTTCAACTCTTTTGAAGAGAGTCAAGGAACTGCAGAGTGGCAAAAAGAGAGGCAGTAATGCCAGAAGAGTAGCTGTCACTTCTTCGGCTCCTCAGAGCAATTGCAATTATTCTAATAATTGTAATTCCTCTCACAACAACACCAAGCACTGTGTACACCCTATATGCCATGTTCAGCATTAGGGGTGTACTTCCTCTAGCCAGCAGGAGGAAAGGGATAGTGGAGAAAACCAAATCTATT
Organism: Psilopogon haemacephalus; assembly: GCA_013396835.1. NCBI lineage: Eukaryota > Metazoa > Chordata > Aves > Piciformes > Megalaimidae > Psilopogon > Psilopogon haemacephalus. Next base: position 1,763 of record VWZI01015824.1, on the reverse strand, counting down.
GGAATGTATTAATTAGGTGACCTGGCAGTTCAAAAGTTCAGAAATACAGGGCTTTAGTTGATACAGGTGCTCAGCGTACTTTGTTGCCAACAAACTGAAAAGGGACAGGGGCCATAACTATTTCTGGAATCACTGGTGGATCTCAAGAGTTAACTAAGTTGGAGGCTGAAATAAGTTTAACTGGTAAAGAGTGGAAGAAGCATACTATTGTAACTGGTGCTGATGTGCCTTGCATTCTGGGCATTGACTTTCCAAGATAAGATGATTTCAAAGATCTTGAGGGGCATAAATGGGCTTTTGGTATAGTATCAATAGAAATTGAGGATGGTAAATTGAAATTGTCCGTTAGACCTGAACTATCAGATGAATCTGCAGTTGTGAGACATCATGATATAGAGGACATGAAACTGCCAATTGCTACTGAAACTGTGCATCACAGGTGGTACAGAACTAACCGTGCCTCTTTGTTGCCCGTTCATCAGCTGATTCATCAACTGGAAAGTGAGAAGGTCATCGAAAAAGCTCATTCACCTTTCAACAGTCCTATCTGGCCCGTGAGCAAGGCTAATGCAGACTGATGCTTCACAGTTGACTTCCGTGACCTCAACAAGGTGACTCCACCCATGAGTGCAGCTATACCAGATATGCTGGAACTCCAGTACGAGCTGGAATCAAAGGAAGCCAAATGGTATGCTACCATAGACATTGCTAATGCTTTCTTTTCTATTCCCATAGCAAAGGAATGCAGGCCTCAGTTTGCATTCACCTGGAGAGGAATCCAGTATCAATTTAATCGTTTGCCTCAGAGCTGGAAACACAGTTCAACAATCTGTCACTCCGTGATCCACAATGCACTGGAGAAAGGTAAAGCTCCAGAGCATATACAATTCATTGACAACATCATTGTGTGGGGCCAAATTGCTGAGGAAGTCTGTGAGAAAGGTAACAAAATAATTAACATTTTGTTGCAAGCAGGTTTTGCCATCAGAGAAACCAGGTCAGAGGACCTTCAAGAGAAATTCAATTTCTGAGAGTGCGGTGGCAGGATGGACACCATCGCATTCCACAGGATGTGATAAACAAAGTCTCCACCATGGCAGTTCCCACAAATAAATAGGACACTCTACTTTTCTTGGGTGCAGTGGGATTTTGGAGACTACACATTCCTGGATTCAGTCAAATTGTCCAACCTCTGCATGATGTTACTTGTAAGAGAAACAATTTTGAGTGGGGACCTGAACAAGAAGCAGCTTTTAATCAGATAAAGCAAGAAGTAGTCCATGCTGTGGGCTTGGGACCGGTTCAATCTGATCCAGACATTAAAAACATTCTGTACATGGCTGCGAGTGACAATGGTCCAACTTGGAGTCTTTGGCAGAAAGCTCCAAATGAAACAC
>VWZI01015818.1:324-14679 GCA_013396835.1 Psilopogon haemacephalus | reverse complement strand
GATCCACAGTGCCATTTGCCACTGGTCCTAGTTGACCCCGCCTCTGCAGAACCATCAGGTGTGAGCAAGGAGGGGAGCAAATCTCCTTCGCTGCCCATACTCAGTACTGCTAGTGCTGCTACTGTAAATTCAGGAATGACTCGCAGCGGGGGGAGCAGATTTCTGTCGTCACTCTCTGCAGGCACCCCGGCAGGACACACTTCAAATGCAGGCTCGCTGTTCACGGCTGCTGCCTGCTCGTGCATGCTGCGTCCACTGGGGCAAAATGGGTACTGATGCATGGCAGTTTCTTGTGGCACCATCAGTTCCTCCCCGAGTGGGGAGTGGCTGTGCCCCACAAGAGGATGGCAATGACCTGTGCCATGGCTGCCACTGCTATCAGCCCGCCAATGCTGAACGTCTTGCTCCTGCCTGGCACCATCTTTGAAATGCTGTTCGGAGCTATGGAATCAGGAGAGGATGCCAGCATAGCTGGAGCCACCTGCATTTTCACTACTTGCGGAGTTGCATCAGGAAGGGTAGACATGAACGGGTTCACCTGCTCCACTCTACCTCACCCCTCCAGCTCAACCGCTGTGATGTTTCTTGGCATCGTGTCATGGGCCAGGTCCAGCGGCAGCCGCATGGGGAATGGTGGAGTGGATTGTCCTCAAGTACCTCAAACCTCTCAAGTTACCACCTGCCGCTTACCTCTCCCCGCTCTGTGACCCAAGCTGGGAGAGGCTCATCTCTCCAAGTCACTTCTTTCCAAGCCTTCATGGCCACCATGGGCCACTGGCCATCGGCAGGAGGGGCAAGCACTTTCTCCCTGAAGACTTTCCTCTCACTCCTCTGCCATTTCAGCCCAGGGAGAGAGTTCAGAATCAGGATAAAAACATACATAAACACAGCAAAACATAGACCTGCCTGAATTTGCTTCCAGCTCTCCATCAAAATCCCAATACAAGGCACCATTTGTTCTAAGTTTTAATTCTGTATTTTTTCTCCAACTCAAACCAGTAACTTCTTGCCCTTATTCTCCACAAAAAATCTGTCATGTTTTTATCACTGACAGAACGAAAACTCTTAAACAAATTGGAGAAAAATAACAGCATTATATTTTAGATAAAGAGATACATGAAAGTGTTACAAAGAAGATGTGAAAGTTATAGCAACCCCATGAGTTTATTCCCACCCATAACTAAATCTACAAATGCCCATGCTCCAAGTCCTCNTCAATCCCATAATTCTGCTATCTCCTCATAAGCTCACCTCAAGGGCAGTTCGTTCTCCTTTTCCTCCCCCTCCAGCCGTGTTTGGGTATGTAAGCAGTTAAGCCTGTTTTGGGGCCTAAAGGAATGGCAAAAGCATGGAGGGTGGAGGACTTGGAGCATGGGGATTTGTAGATTTAGTTATGGGTGGGAATAAATTCATGGGGTTGCTGTAACTTTCACATCTGCTTTGTAACTCTTTCATGTATCTCTCTATCTAAAATAGAATTCTGTTATTTTTCTCCAATTTGTTTAAAAGTTTTCATTCTGTCGGCAATAAAACCATGACAGATTTTTGGTGGAGAATGCGGGCAAGAAGTTACTGGTTTGAGTTGGAGAAAAAATACTGTATTAAAGCTTAGAAAAAATTGTGCCTTTTGTTTGGATTTTGATGGAGAGCTGGAAGCAAGTTCAGGCAGATGTTAAAGAGTTGGGACTATGTTTTTCTGTGTTTATGTATGCATTTATCCTGATTGCAATAATCTGGATCATGAGAGAGTGCTGTGCGATTCTGAACTCGCTCCCTGGGCTGAAGTGGCAGGGGAGTGCCGATGGCCAGTTGCCTGTGGTGGTTGTGGAGGCTTGGAAAGAAGCAACTTGGAGAGATGAGTTTCTACCGCCTTGGGTGACAGAGGGGGGAGAAGTAAGCGGCAGGCGGCAACTTCAGAGGTATGAGCTACTTGAGGAGGATCCGGGTCCCCCATTCCCCAAGTGGCCGGGCTGGACCCGGCCCCTGGCATGGTGCTGAGCAGCACCACACCTGTTGAGCTGGAGGGGTGGGGTAGAGCAGAGCGGGTGAGCCTGTTCATGTCTTCCGTTCCCGATGCGACTTTGCGAGCAGTGGAAATGCAGGTGGTTCCAGCTGTGCCGACAGCCTGTCTTGGTCCTGTAGCACCGGGCAGCGTTTCAAAGATGTCGTCAGGCAGGATCAGGGCGTTCCGCATTGGCGGGCTGATAGCAGTGGCGGCCATGGCGCAGGTTATCTTCATCCTCTTGCTGGGCACAGTCACTCCCCACTCAGGGGAGGAACTGACGGTGCCACAAAAAACTGCCATGCATCAGTACCCATTCTGCCCCAGTGCAGGCAGCATGCATGGGCAGGCAGCAGCTGAGAACGGCAAGCCTGCATTTGGAGTGTGTCCTGCCGGGGTGCCCGTGGAGGGCAGCTACAGGGATCCGCTCCCCCCGCTGTGAGTCAGTTCTGAATTTACAGTAGCAGCACTGGCGGCACCCAGTATGGGCAGCAGAGGAGGGTTGCTCTCTTTCTCGCTCCTACCTCCTAGTTTGTTGTGCACAAACTAAAGTCAAGAGTAAAACTCCAGTAAATTTTCACTTATGAAGAATCACCCCAGTAGATGTCATGTATGACTCACGCAGTGCACAAATCAAAATAAAACACTTAAATCTGTAGTGCTTCTAAGCTGAAAGCTATATATTCGTCATGCATAAATATTTCTTTGAATAACCTTGCTATAGTTCACAATGAGTAAGAGACAGATATTGAATATTTGTGAATGGATAACAGCGCTCCAAATTTGAGAGCTAGTGGCTGTACACATATGTTATCAGAGCACATTAAAGTGCACATACTTTCCATTCAAGTCCAATTGTGGCAATCATTCCTTTTAGTTGAAGTCAAGTCCATGGACAGGACACCTACTGTTGTTTAAAATACACAAAGTGAAATGAAACAAAAATACCTTTTCAAACCAGAATTGTTTACTTAATGCCCCAAAAGGAAGTTAGTAAAAAGAATGTAATTAAAAAAAAAAAAAAACAAACCAAAAAAAAAACTTCCCCATTACATTTTTTTTTAACATTAGTTTTCCTTATTCAGTGATAGAGAAATGTTGCATATTTTAACTTGGCATTCTCTGTTTCTTGGTATATGAAATTCTTTGTAGAAAGGGTAAAGTAAATTTTTAAGAAGAAATTTGTCTTTATTAGATATACCATCAGCAAAGAACAGATAGAAAGCACCAAAACCAGAAAGCTGATACTATTTATTACCCACTGGGTGCCTCTGGAGTTTATTCACAGAGTCAAATAATTTACTCCTCAGAAAATCTGAATTTGCCTAACAGAAATTTCGAGTTTATCCTATACTTTAATGGAGAAAAAGCATCTTGTTGAATAATAGAATGAGAATTTACTCTGAAGTAATCAGAGTAAATTCCATTGATTGCTTACTAGAAATTATTTGCCTCATCATTATATAGTTCAGAAAGTTGATACTCCTGAAATTCAACATTGGAACAGATTTTTTTCTCAAGGATTGTGGATCAGCAGTAAAAGTGACTACTCAAAAAAAATTGTGAGTAACCACTTTTTTCATTGATTAACAATTAATTTTACAATCTCTTCCTAAGTTGTATTATCTCCATCTTTCAATGTCATGAAGGAGCAAGGAATCAGTACAAATGACCAATGTGGTTGGAGTACTGTTCAGATTTATTGTAAATTCAGCACAAGTCTCTCCCAGTTCATGCTATTCTATTTCTCATTGGTAATTTTTATCTGTCCATGCACCCTATTCTTCTGATTTGTATGCTGCATTCCCCAAGATGTTCTCCTTTCTTCTTCAGCCAGCTCTCTTTTATAAATTGGTGCTGCAGAAACAGTGCTACCAAGACCTGCTTTTCTCATGCTAAGAGAGGCCCACTGAGTGAAAATCTTTTAACAAATGGATTGTCCATAGCATTCATGGCTCTGCAGCCATCCCACAAATCTCCCTATTTGTTTGTGAACAACCCATATTTGATTAGTCATCTTTTAGCATCTTTTACATTGCCATGCACAGGTCAACAGCAAACATCCATGACTTTGTACCAATAAGAAATCAAAAGTGACTCTGTTTTGAAATATAGCATGTCTAACACTATCCATCTATCAATAATCCTGCCAAGACCTTGCTTATAGCATCAGTCTGTTCAGCAAGCAAAAAGCCAAGCTTACCTGAGAGTGCTAACACTTTTCCAGATGCTGACCCTGGTAGAAAAAAAGCAGCAGGGAATCTTTGGAATAAGGCATCTCCTAGAAGCATCACTACTCTCTGTGCATCTGCTATAGCAAGCTGGTAACTAATCTAACATGCTGCAAGTGAAATCTCAGTGAGAGTGTCAAAACTGAATCCAATGACCTTTTAATCTTTGCTATTTAACTTTGTCAATATGTTGTACCAAAAATCTTTTTTTCCTTCTTTCCTTCCTTTTTATGTAATATCTATTCTATTACTGATATGAAAGAGAAAATCTCAAACCATACCATAATATCCCTGTACTAAACACTTAATGTCAGCTATGGTAATGCTAAAAATCTATAGATGAAAAAACTATGTTAAAGTTAAAGCTTTTTAGAAATTTCTGGCATACAGAAAAGGAAGAGGTAAAGAAACCTGAGATCTGTCAATCTAAAAAGAAAATTATTAACCTATAGACCTACAAACGACTTATTCTACCAAAAGTCCTACAAACTTATTACTACTGTAATATTCCATTCTAACCATTAATCACTTATCATATTCTATTACAATTATGAGCTAATTAAACATACCTTATTCTAATTATTTAAAACTTATAATTACCCAGGTTTTATTACTTCTATTATTCTACAATGCATTTTCCTTTTGCATTTACCCTATCAAAACAATCTCTTATGCATATAAAAACAGACTTGTCCATTAGCTTCTAAAATCTAAGATCTATTCCAATTGAAAACTGACACTAAAAAACTTTATCATGATTTGCATCTTGCAAAGAAGCCCATTAAAAAATTCAGCAATGAAATACAATTCAACACCATCACTTTAAGAGAGAAACAACCTGCCTGTGAGGGAAGGTGGGAGGGGAAGCGGCTGTACTAGTATACAAAGGGTAGCCATGTGGAGGGAGGGAAGGGGGGGAGGGAGGGGACAGAGGCTGTTGTGCACACCCCTCAGCCATTGCAGTTGGTCTGTAGATCGCAGATATTTGTCTCGCTGCAGACTCTGCTGTAGGACTGTCTCCAACTGGATCCTGGACCTGCCAGGACCTGCCCAGAATCATGTCCATGATGGTGCTGAATGATCTGTTCCTTGAAACCTCCTCTCCTTGATCGCTTTAGGAATGCAAGTCTTGAAGCACTCCTTTTAAAGGCTTCTTGTAATATCTTCATAGCAGAGTCTAAGATAAAGATTCCAGTCTGTATCAGACATACTAAACACCTCTCAATGGAGAGAATATACAAGAGAATCTTTACAAAGCACTTTTTCCTAATCACCAAATTATCAGTCTCTCACCCACATGCTGAGTCTTTTAAAGTCTCAGGAATTTTAAATGTCTCTCTTGGAATTCTCTTGATTTCCCTTCATCAAAATATCTCCTTAACATTCCACAAAAGTCCTCCTATTTCCTTCCAAGTTGAAATCTCAAATACTTAATTCACTGTGGGGATCAGACTCCTTTCTTGAGCCCACTCAAAGAGTCCCCTTAAGGTCTCATAAGAAATTTCTCTCACAGAGAGTAAATGTTGGAGGACCTTCAGCACTATTCTTCTTTTGCTAAGTGTGTTCCCCATCTCCCCCATCTTGGCCCCATCTTGGCCTAGAGTAGGATTCCCAGGTGCCGATTCTTGCATACACTGTAATTCTTCAGCTGGTGCTGGGGCAGCACCTCCTTACGGCTGGCTTTCCTTTCTCCCCTCTTTCTGATGCCTCTTCACACTGTCTTGAGCATGCAGCAATCTGAAGGTCCCTGTTTCAAGGTGCCATTTGTCATGAAGGAGCAAGGAATCAATACGAATGACCAATGTGGTTGGAGTATTGCTCAGCTTTATTGCAAAATCAGCACAAGGTATATAGCACAAGTCTCTCCCAGTTTGTGCTATTCTATTTCTTATTGGTAATTTTTATCTGTCCACACACGCGTGTATCTGCTGCTTTGCCCAAGATATTCTCCTTTCTTCTTCAGCCAGCTCCCTTTTATAAGTTGGTGCTGCAGAAACAGTGCTACCAAGACCTGCTTTTCTCACACTAAGAGAGGCCCACTGAGGGAAAATCTTTTAACAAGTGGATCATCCATAGCATTCATGGCTCTGCAGCCATCTCACATTCAATATATTCAAAGCTTAACTAGAGGAAGCTGTTGTTAATTTAATCACATGCTAGCTATAGCAACAGATGGCACTGGATAGTTTCTGTTTTAAGCAACGTTTCTCATATTATGTGAAATCTCACAGCCAATGGACACAAAAAGGGATAGGGAAGCAATTTCTAGTGGAAAGCTTTGCAGAAAGCTTCATGGAAATCTCCCTTTAATCAGATTAGTTTTGTCAACTGTAATGTGCTTAAGAAAGACCTTGATTATACAACTCCTTCTGAATGCTAGAGCCCCCATGCAAAGGCAGAGATCCAATCTTCACAGTCAAATATCCTGTAAGAGTTGAGGTCTTTCCATGTCATAATTTGGTTTAGTTAACTAAGCAAAGAAGCAGAAAAAAGAGAGTTTGGGGAAATCCTTTGTATTTATTTGTATTTAATTTCACTACTTGAATATTAATAATAACTTTAAAAAATGTTTTCCTTTCCCTGCCACTAGTGCCATATCACAGTGCTATTATGTGACATCTGGGAGAACTCACTGACTGCTTGGAATAGGTTTTGCATCTTAAGATTTAAGACCAAGTTACTAATATACCCATACTGGTGACATCTCTTATCATCTCTCTTATGGCTTCAATTTATGTATGACATATTTAGGAAGGGCAGACTGGTTTATCCACTTGCCATTCTGAAGGCATAAGGTACACTTAAGTGGAGCTAGGGAATTAAATGGAGCAATGCATATTCATCGTAGTTCTTCAAAATTACCTTTTTTACTTTGTCCATCGACAGATTTCTACATTTATTAATTTGCATTTTTTGTGGTATTATTAACCATTCTTTAAAAATATAGCATAAACCTCTGTAGAAATCAAATACTATTTACATTCCCTTTGCAGAAGTGAGAGCAGGAAATTTACTATTCTGTATAGTCATTTTCTGAGCCATATTAGCTTGTTGCATATTTTCCTGAAGTGAGACTGTAGGCTAGTAATACAGTAAAACAAACCAATTTTAGGCCTCCTACTACTCCTTTTTCATTCCTACAGTCAAACCTGACTAGTGCAGTGGTACACATAGATAACATGAATCACATTTTTACTGCTTGATGATCTATAATAACAATGAAAATGAATCTAGAATCTAGATTCATAATAACAATGAAAAAATCTAGAAACATTATTAGTGTAATTTGAAATATAAAATAAACAGCTGAGGTAATCATAGCTTATTGGAAAAAGTTAGTAGCTGTTTATAGGAGAAATGAACTTGTTACTTCCCCTAAATGTCCTTGAAAAAATTAAGACAATTTGGGATGTTTGTGAAGCAAAATTAGTGCTAGGTCTCTGAATCGCCATGAGTTCCTTCCTATGATGTAACTTACAGTTTAAGTTGTTAGTATTGTATCAACAACAAAATTTTATATTGAAAATCTGCAGATGTTTTGGTCTACTTTGCTGTATTTACATAGCTACAGGTGTCCTTTAGCATATGAAAAACTTCAGTTTATGATTTCCAAGAGTATAATAAAGGTGACAACAAAAGTTTTGGAGACTATTAGCAACAGCTAACAACTGCTAATTCAGCAAAATGACTTAACAATTAGACTTCTTTTTAAAGTCAGTCTTCACTGCAGGTTTAACATTACATAATACTCTTAAGTTTGTCCTGCTTGACACAGGCTAAAATAAAAAATTTAACAGTTATCTTCAACCATGTGTCAACACTGAAATTTCCAGCAGTAATGTAAGCATCTCTGCAATTTGCTTCATTTAGTTGTAGAGAAATTTTATTACAAGGTCAAATATAAATAACTTCTAGGTATAAGGCAAGGTTGAAGTGACCATAACTGGAGGCAAAATCATGGTAACACACATTACTATTTTATCTGTGTGCTTTCTATGTGAGTCATCCTCTTCTACTCTGCCCTGGTGAGACCACAGGTGGAGTATTGTATCTGATTCTGGGCTACTCCATTCAGGAACCACAGGGATATACTACAGATTGTGCAATGGAGGGCTATAAGGATGATTAAGGAACTGGAACATCTGTCTTGTGAGGAGAGATTGAAAAAACTCTGAAAAAAGCTGTTTCGTTTGGAAAAGAAATTACCTAGAGAAGGTCTTACTAATATTTATAAATATCTGAAGGGTCAAGAAGGTGTTGTTCTCTTTTTAATGGTGTCTTGAGATAGGACTAGAGGCAATGGACACAAATTGGCACACAGGAAGTTCAGCCCCAACATGAGAAAACTTCTTTATTGTAAGGGTGATAGAGCACTAACTGGCTTTGAAGATATCTGGCAAAGTATCTAGAGAGCTTCAAGACCTACGTGAATGTGTTCCTAGGTGATCTGGCTTTGACATGGGGGTTAGATTCAATGATCTTCATAGGTCATTTCCATCCCTACCATTCTAGGATTCTACAATTCCATAATTTCCTACAGGTGGATTTACAAAAATACTATCAGATCCAGATATCATTGACACATAATGTTATGGTAGAGTCACTTGGCCTTTGATAGTACTCTGTGTCTAAATGATGTAAGAATAAATTGCTACACACCACTTACATTGTAGATGTATCTCTAGTGAAGTCCTAGACTAAAATAAAATGTTTAGAGGTTAAAACAAGGGACATATACACTTGCAAACACATCATATGATACAAACTGGTGAGAAAAATATGTAATATGTAGTTTTAAAAATTAAGCTGTTACGCTTAATTTTCCCTTTTAAGTTATATACTTAAGTTATTAAAGATTATGGAAGTCTAGGGCTTTGTGAAGATAATATAAAAATTCATATTTTCAAGATAACTGGAAAACAAATGACTTTATAAATCAATGCATATAGGTAATTACATTCCAAATGCCAAATTATTTTTTTGAAATGGAAATTTTTGTAATTCAGAACATCAAAGTGAGTCCAAAGACTGGAAATTCTGATGCATTTTTGGAACAGATACAGAAATAGTTTCTCCACTACAGCACCCTTTTGATGTGGCATGGGCAAATAATTTTTTGTTAATTTCAAGGACCACTATATGGAACTTAATAAGCAAAACATTTGTCAGGGAAATCCATAGTATACCAATATATTTTCCTTCATTTATTACTATGGACTGGCATAATTAAAAAAGAAGTTTTTTTGCATTTGCACTAGAATTATAACAGATTCTTAGAAAAATGAATGGAAACTGTACTGTACAAGTGTGTTTTCATATACTATCTATTCTTCCTCTTTTTTTCTGAAGTCAAGAATTACACCATGAACTTAGAACTCAAATTGTTTTTCATCTACATCTAAAGAGGAACACTGTCAGTAATATTGACATCAAATCTTCTGCTTACATGACAGTGAAAGCAAGCCTCAGAAGAAATGACAGTTTGTAAACAGATCTACCTTACAATGTTTCTTACTTGAATCTGTCTTTTTTTTTCCCACTAGGAACAGGATATTAAAGATATGATGATATTCTCAATGAAGTCAATAGAATGTTTCAGTCTCTTATGCAAAGATGTTGTAACACAAAAGTTAAAAAAAGGGGCATTTTGATTTTTTTAAAGCTAAATAATAATTCTGGAAAAGATTAGTATGTTGTTGCAAAGTTTATTCCTTTCATTATTTGCCAAAATCTCAGTCTTCAGTGCGAAAGGAATGTCTTTCTTTCCAAACACCTGCAGTGCATGCAGACTAAATAGGAACATGACATGATCCAAAGGACAAAATAAGTACTCACATCAGCAGAAGAGAGTAATTTAGAGGAAGTGGTAGTTCAAGCTGCCAGAAGTCAGCTCACTCATGTACTGGGGTAGCACATCTTGATTTCAGATGACCTTTTAGGTGAATGAACCTAATTTTCATATTGTTGAAAAATTAATATTTGACATAAGCATTTTTATCTCAGAGCTAATTTCTTCATTCTCTAAAAGTAATCCTAAAATGGTGATAGGACTAAGGTGGATATCATCTTTACAAATGAAGAGTTGGCTAGAGAGGTTGAGATAATAAGGAAAGAATCAGACAGTCTACCTTTGTCTATGTTATTTATATCTAAAAAAGAGCTTCCGATAGTGCCTCACCAGGAGTTTTATTGCAAATCAGCTGGGTGTTCCCTGAAGATAGCATACAATGAAAACAGTCTGGACTTCTAAACTCTTAGGACAGGGTGCAGGCTTAATAGGCTACTGAATATTAAGTTCTCTGCTCAGATGAGGAAACTAGTATAACATATGATGTATGATGCCTGGGGGGTTCCATATAAAGGGGACGTGTAGTAGGAAAACTGTAAATTTCAAGTACCTCAGGTGGTGGGAAAAGGGAGAAGGAATTTGAGTCCAGGAATTTAGGATAAAATGGAAGCTGTGCTTTCCAGAAGTTTGAGAAATTCCATTAGGATTATTATCCACAGTCTCTCTCTTCATTTGATTATAATTTTACAGTACCCTTCTGTCTCCATTGTGAACCTGAACCTCTAGCAACAGAACAATTTTCCTTACAACAGTGAAATAGGATGATAAAGGCAATCTGCATAATACGTAATTCCAGTTGGAGATTTTGAATATTTACTTCTACAGTCTGTGAATTTAGCCATACTGATGAGGATAGTCTACATCCTCTGTTATCTTTTATCTTAGAGCATAACTCTTACAGTTTTGAACCCCAAGTTTGCTGGATAATTGTCATTGTTTAAGCCCATCCAGCTGGTACTAAATACTGCACAGACACTTGTCCACTACTACCTCCCTTTGGTTGAATGGATAGGAGTAAATACAACAAAAGTCTTGAGGATCAAGACAAAGAACAGGGATGATATAACTTGTCATGGGAAAAAGACTGAGGGAAACAAAATCAATTTGATTTAAACAACAAACTACTACTAATTCACCAACTGAATGAAAGGATTGTGAGAAATACAACTGGATCTTAAAAACATCTTCCCCCTACCTCCTTCTTCTTTGCATGCACAGGTTTTCTACCTTTTCCCCTGCAGTGCCACATGGAGAAGGGATCATTGGTTGGAGTCAGTATCAGTCTATCCTGTGTTGTTTCTGTCACTCCCTCCTCCTCAGCAGCTAAACTCCTCAGTCTTTCCCTGATGCAGCATGGAGTTCCTCTCATGGAAGACAGTCCTCCATGAACTTCTCTCACCATGTGAGGCTTTCCCATGGACTGTGGTCTTCCCACTGTGTTATGATTATTAATAACCAGTTATGAATTATTAATAATACTTTGCATGAATATTATTTTTAAAATATTAATATTTTTAAAATTGGGAAAATTCCCTGAGATTCTTTGGATGTTCAGTCGACAAGAAGCAATTACACTCAGCACTGAGGAAGACACTATCACCCCAGAGGTTGATACTCTGAACACAAAGTCCATGGGGGATATGCCTGGTTTGCAGGAAAACGTTCCTTGGAAGGTCCTCAGCTGCTCCTCTGGGCTGATTGTATTAGTCCTCTGGCCGCAACTGCCGACAGTGGTCTCCTGTCATATCACGGGACAGACTGTCTTCTGTGGGAGGGAATACTCATCGTTGCTCATGTCAGTATTGTCAAAGAGAGGAAGACTTTGCTGATGTCAGGCTTGCAGTTCTCCAGCTCTCCCGCGGTCGTCAGGAGATGTAGATGTGCACTGTCGGTCGGGCTGGCAGCTGTCCCACAGTGGCATTGTCCGGTTGGGGTGGCGCCTCGTAGTGCCATATTTGGATCAGCCTGGACTTGCACAGTATGTGCGGCTGTCAGCAAAGCACACGTGGCTGCTCTCAGCAATGAGGCAAAGTCCTGTTGCACATAGGGACTTTGTGAATATCCTCTGGGCAAGGCCAGTGGAACAGCCTGTGTTTGCAGCATTGCTGGTAGCAGCACCAGTGACAAGGGGTCAGCAATGGCTGGTTGCGGTGGAGGCAAAACTCCATATGGGGACTGGTGCCGGAAAGGCAGTCTCCAGCACCGCAGCCTCCAGCTGCTGCTGTGCCAGTGAGTCGGCAAGGTCCCGGTTCGCATCAGCTGGTCGAGGGGGGACGAGACCTAAGATGGGGACCAGTGATGGAAATGCAATCAGCCCAGCCATGGTGTGTGGCTGCTGCCATGCTGGTGAGTTGGGAGGGTCCCAGCTCACATCTTTGGCATCTGGAGATGCAGCCAGTATACGGACTGGAAAAACTCCCAGAAAAAAGGCACATGAGTGGCCACGCAGCTCTGGGGTGGCAGAAGCCCCAAAATCAGCCGGTGGGTGCCTGTGTGCAGGGCAGCTTTCCTTGGCAGAAACTGTGGCTGTTGATACCAAGGTCTGAGAGGGCGAAAAACCTGAATAAGCGCATGGCATATGGCCGTACATCTGCTGCCAGAACCCAGGCAGCACAGGGAGCAGCTGTGCCTGTGCTGGGGAATTGGGAGGTGCAGCATAATTTGGGTGCCACCAGGGGCTAGCTGCTTTGGCTGGGGGGGCAGCAGGAGCCCCAAAATCAGCTGGTGGATGGCCACACGGAATGTCCCTGCTGCACTCAGCAGTACCTGCAGATGGCAGGCTGTGAGTGGGTGCAGAAACAGAAAAAGGCTGTGACAATGGTGCAGTGCCCTTGGCAGTGAGTGGACCCGACGATTTATTCCACAACATGATTAATATTTTCAATTCCGTCCTCACTATCTCCCTTTCTAGGTACATGATCCTTTCTCTGTATGTATTGAATTCAGGTAGTCCCTCTATAACGCGTGCTGCCAGAACTGCAACTGGATTGCAAGGGGTCTGGAACAGTTTCTAGGCAATCTTTCCTGGGTTCCTTCCACATTATTCAGCCCATTCCAAATTTGATACTGTTAATTCATAACCAATTATGTGTATTACTTCTGCTGTAGAACACCCTGGTCACTGCACCATGTATGTGTTAGGATTATTAATAACCAATTATCAATTGTTAATAATATTTGGTAGTAATTTTTAATTGTTACTAAGATTTAAAAAGTCAGGAAAATTCCCTGAGATTCTTTGGATGTTTGGTCGACAGCAATTACACAAAGGTTATTTATAAACACAGAATTAAAGAGTTTAAACAGTCAGAACTTGGAAAATAGGAATCTGGTAAGAGGTGAAATTCTAACTATGCCATACTCACAGACACTATAGATACAGGCTGTCCCAGGAGAGGAGGAGGAAAGATTTGCCTGGCTGCTGGTTTCTGGTGCAGACTGCAATGCACACTGCAAACATGTAGCCGCTGTGAAAGAGCTGCGAATAGCCCTCCAGTCCCAGTGAAATGCAGCAGGAAAAAAGGACAACAACTCTAAGTCAGCCCCTAATAACACTATTTTGAAAGATGAAACTGGACAATAGGCACTGGAATTCATTGTTTTGGCCAATGAATTCAAAGTCCTGTGCCTAAGTGTCCACCCTTGCAATTGAGGGGCAGCACAAGACATCTGACTTGGTCATGTGCCATGAACTTAGCATTTGGGGCTTTCTTGGGCCAAACCCTCATGGTTTTGCTCACACCATCAACCCTCAGACCTTGCTACAGGAGGAGGAGAGCAGGAGTTTGAACTAATTTGGCAGGATTTTTGTCCTACCAAGACAGAGAGACAGACTGATCCAGAGTCATGATCTCTTTTGGAATCCATGCCCTTCTCCTGTATAGTTCTTTATTGGCTGCAGAAGGGATTCTCCCTGACTTGATCTGTAAGAATTTCAAGGGCTCAGCCTGTCACCTCATTACATGTTGAAAGCAAATGGTTGCTCCAGCATTGCTTCCCTGCTCCTTTCTCACTGACATGAGTCCAAAGGGTTGTTTCTCATTAGACCCACTCCCAAACAGAAGAATCCCCACAATATAAGAATCCACACAACTGATTTATTTTCTTCTCTCCAGTATGTCATTGTGGAGGTTTAAGCCCACCTGGGCCCCCCTGTCTTTTCCCAAGGAATGGTTTCACCCTTTTCCCAGGTTGCATGGTTAGACACTCCCACTTCCTGCTAGGATTTTGGGACTATAAGAGGGGGAACCCAGTCCCCCCCACCCCCTCTTCTC
>VWZI01015814.1:1183-13816 GCA_013396835.1 Psilopogon haemacephalus | reverse complement strand
CATTCCACGGGATATCGAGCCTAATTAAGCCTTATCCCATCACATGACTTCTTCTAGTATATTGATAAAGATCAGCCAGTTTCAATAGAAAGAGTGGAGGTTTTCACTGGATATAAGAAAACATTTTTTTTATTGAAGACCAATTTAACATTGGCAAGTTCCACAGAGATTCTGTTGAGTCATCATTCTTGGAGGTTGCCCAGTAAGACCTAAGACCATGTTAGTCTGGACACAGTATTAATGCCTTTTTGAATGGAAGACTGAAACAGACATAACCAGACTTTCCTCACAAGCTCAAATGACTCTTGGATCAGTGTAATGCTTTATGCTGCTTCCAAATGTGGTTATCGCTATTTTATTTAGCATCTCTTTGCAAAGAAGCTTTTACATAAATTTAATCATTCATGTTGCTGACCTCTGAAAAATTCTGAAGTCTATAAAGTTATCTTTCAAATGGGAATAGAACAGAACTACATGCACTGTGTCAAGATGTGCCTAAACATTTACTTATCCAGAAGTCTGTTTCATTTCCTATTAATTTCCTGATAATGTCAAACATCTGTTTTTTGTTAACCATTATTGAACAGTGAGGTTATATTTCCATGGAGTCTGAACACTACAATCACCTAATTGGTAATAATGAGTTCAGAGCTTTTGATATTTGTGTAAATTTAGAAAGTTTTCTTTGATGATCATCACTTTTTCAGTATGTCTACTCAGCTGACAATTCATAAACCTATGGTATTTTAAAAATATTTCATTTTCACAAAATTGTAGTGTTGAAAGATCATGGACCAATGTACATGAACAGCATGTAAGTACTTAATATGCTTCACATATTTACTATAGGAAATCAGACTATTTGATTTCTAATGCTTTGTATGTATCATCTTTTCATTTATGTGCCAACCAGTGTATGTCCTATTTGAAGTAATCTTTAATTTCTGCATTCTCTTTCTCTTTTTCTACCGGTAGCCTTTAACCTAAGTAAAGTACCTGTTTGCTTTCATGTTACTGTTGTATCACACTTTCAGACCTGAACATAATTATTTTCGAAATTCCATTGTGTTGCATGAATATTTGACCATCCCCATGTTAGAAATGAAAAATGGATAGACAAAACTAGCAACTATACCCTCCAAATGGCATATTTATCCAGCAAAGACTTCTGAAATCATAGTGATCACTGTGGAGAGCAGCTTCAGGGCAGCTAAGACTGCACTGGAGAAAGGATCTGAAGCAAAAAGAGCCAAGGGGCTTTTTTGAAGCCAGGAAAGGTGATATGTCTGTGCTGGGAACTCGCAGCTTGTGGGCAGTGCTGCTGAGATAGCTTGGGCTGGACCAGAACCACCCACTGCTGATCACGCCTTCAGACTATAAGAAGCCTTTGGGAGTAAAGTGACTAGTTGCTGCCCACAGAGCACAGAGATGGGCTTATGCGTACCCAGTTGGTGCTACAGCTCTCTGCAGCTCATAGGTTCCCTGGAACCTATGAAGCCTGAGGAAAAAAAATCCCAGAAGAGTACCCGATATGGTTATAATCATAGAATCATAGAATGGTTTAGGTTGGAAGAGACCTTAAAGATCATCCAGTTCCAACCCCCCACCATAGGCAGGGACACCTCCCACTAGATCAGGTCACTCAAGGCCTCATCCAGCCTGGCCTTGAACACATCCAGGGAGGGAGCAGACACAACGTCCATGGGCAACCAGTTCCAGTGTCTCGCCACCCTTACTGTGAAGAACTTCCTCCTAACATCCCGTTCAAATCTCCCCTCCACCAATTTGAACCCATTCCCCCTCATCCTGTCATTACAAGAACTTGTGAGTAGTCCCTCCCCAGCCCTCCTGTAGGCCCCCTTCAGATACTGGAAGGTTACTATAAGGTCTCCTCAAAGCCTTCTCTTCTCCATGCTGAAAAGCCCCAACTCTCTCAGCCTGTCCTCATAGCAGAGGTGCTCCAGCCCTCTGATCATCTTCACGGCCCTCCTCTGGACTCTCTCCAGCAGTTCCATGTCCTTCCTGTGCTGGGGGCTCCAGAACTGCACACAGTACTCCAGGTGGGGTCTGACAAGAGCAGAGTAAAGGGGGAGAATCACCTCCCTTGCCCTGCTGGTAATGCCTCTCTTAATGCAGCGCAGGACACAGTTGCTGTCTGAGCAGTGTGTGCACACTGTTGGCTCATGTTGAGCTTCTCATCCACCCAGACCCCCAGGTCCTTTTCCTCAGAGATGTTCTCCAGCCACTCACCACCCAGCCTGTATTTGTGCTTGGGGTTGCAGCGCCCCAGGTGCAGGACCTTACACTTGGCCTTGTTAGATTTCATGAGGTTAGCCTGGGCCCACCTCTCCAGCCAAAATCCACTGCCAAAAGCCACTGCCAGGAGGAAAGCGGCAATTCAGACTGAGCTCCTGTGCAAAACCATGGTACAGCAGGTGTCTGGCTGCAAGGAATGCCTTCCCCTGGTGTTTGTTTCAATGGGAGGCAATGACACCACTTGTCTGCCTTTTGAACAGATCAGTGATTTGCTCAGCCAGGTGGTGAAGCTGAAAAAGGAGGTGGAAAGGTTGAGAAGAATCAGACACTGCAAGAATGAAGTCATTTGGTGGAATTATACCATGCAAGGGCAGCAGGTGGAGGCTCTGAAACAGAGAATCCTCACCCCTCAAGTAATCGTGCAAAATGTAGTGGACTAAGAAAAGGAGGGGAATGGATACAGATTGCTGGTCGGTGAGGCAGACAAAACCCTTCCCAGCCTCCCTCACCTTCCCAGTTGCCCTTACACAACAAGTATGATGCACTGTAAGTTGAGAGCCAGGATCGAGAGAGGTGTAGGATCCTGTATCCTACACCAGTCAGGTAGAAGACAGAAGCTTAAATGGCAGGTTCATGGCCATGACTGGGATTGAGTGTGCATAGTAACCTCTTCCACAAGGAAGAAGGGTTCTGGTTGTTGGAGGCTTGCTCCTGGCTGGAACAGGGGGCCCAATACACAGGATTGAGCTTCTTCATAGGGAAGTCTGCAGTCTTTCTCGAGCCTGGATCAGGGATATCACTAGAGGACTCTCGTACAGTCACCAGATTATTATTCATTACTGACATTCCAGACATGTGGCGAGAAAGCTGCATCCTGTGTTCTGAGTGGAATGAAGAGAGATTTCAAGGTCTTGGCACGGTTGGTGAAAGACTCAGGGACACAAGTTATTTTCTCTTCCCTACTTCCAATACTCAGCTGTGATATGGAAGGGAATAGAAGAATCCAGTCTGTAAATACCTCGCTCAGAGATTGGTGCTATGGTCAGGGCTTTGGCTTCTTTGATAATGGCTAGTTTTATAGGACACCAGGACTGATGGTAGTATGTGGGAAAGGCTTATCTCACAGGGGGGAAAGGATTCTAGGACAAGAAGTAGCAGAGCTCCTTCACAGAGCTTTAAACTAGAGTTGCTGGGTGATGGGGTTGTTCCTGGGTTTGCACCAGTGGGGCAGTGTTATAGTGTTAATGAAGCCCAGAAGGCCTCCCACCCCACCAGGGTGGGAACAGTGTGCTCAGCTCGCTCCCTGCAATGCCTGTACACCAACACACGCAGCACAGGGAACAAACAGGAAGAGTTAGAAATCCATGTGCAGGCAGGGGATTATGATCTGGTGGCAATAAAAGACATGGTAAGACAACTTACGTGACTGGAATGAGGTCATGGATGACTATGTCCTTTTTAGGTCAGCAAGGTGAGGTGGTGGAGTTGCTCTTTACATGAGGAATAATTAGAATGTATTGAGTTCTGTCCAGGGGTGGACAAGGGTGAGTTGAGAGTTTGTGGGTGAGAATTAAGGTGCAGGCCAGCATGGGTGATAGTGCTGTGGGTGTTTGTTACAGGTCACCTGATCAGGATGAGTGAGCTCGTGAGGCCACCTATGGGCAGCTGACATCAGCCTCACAATCACAGGCTCTGGTTCTCATGAGGGATTTTAACTCTCCAGCTATTTGCTGGAAGGTCTCCTCAGGCAGCCACAGTCCAGAAGGTTCCTCTAGTGCACTGGTGATTACTTCTTGATGCAGATGGCGGATGAGCCAGGTAGGACTATGGGACTTGGAACTCACTAATAAGGAGGATCTGATTGAAGCAGTGAAGGTCAAGGGCAGCCTTGGCTGTAGCAATCATGAGATGATGGAATTTAGGATCTTGTGTGGTCGGAATGGAATACCAAGCAGGATCACAACTTTGGACTTCAGCAGGGCCAACTTTGGCCTTTTCAAGCAGTTGCTAGGGGAAATCTCATAAGCCAGGGTAGTAGAGGGCAAAGGGGCTTATGATAGTTGGTTAATATCGCAGGACCACTTCTTCCAAGCTCAAGATGAGAACATTCCAACAAGTAGAAAACTTAGAAAGGGAGCCAGGAGACCTTCATGTTTAAGTAGGGAACTACTGAGCAAACTCAAGTGAGAGTCTACAGATAATGGAAGAAGGGGTTGGCCTTTTGGGAGGAATATGACACTGTTGTCAGAGGATGTAAGGAAGCAACTAGAAAACCTAATGCCTTCTTGGAATTCAACCTTACAAGGGAGGTCAAAGACAAATACATTGCAAAGAAAACTAACACTAGAGGCAATGCAGGCTCTCTGCTGAATGTGTGGGTGACCTGGTGACAGGATAAAAAAAAAGCAGTTACTCTCCATCTGTACTGCTCGAGACTGTCCTCAGAAGCCGCAGACTCCTAAGGCCCCCAGGGAAGACATGACAAAGTAGGAGTTTTCCTTGGTTGATGAGGACTGAGTTAATGAGGAGTGGGTGAGGGAACAGTTAAGAAGTCTGAACATCCACGAATCCATGTGGCCTGGTGGCTTGCACCCATGTGTGCTGAGGGAGCTGGCAGAGCTCATTGGCTGGCAGACCACTGGACAAGGCTCTGGCCAGCCTGATTTAGGGTAGGGAGTCCCTGCCAATGGTAGGGGAGTTGGAACTAGATGATCATTGTGGTCCCTTCCAACCCTGACTGGTTCTATGATTCACTCTTCACTGTCGTTGGTAAGTCATGGTGGATAGGAGAGGTGTCTGGGGTCATCTTCTAAAAGGGTAAGAAGGAGGTTCTGGTCAGTCTCACCAGGTAATGGAAAACTTATCCTCTATGCTGTCTTTAGGCATATTAAGGACAAAAGGGTTGTTAGAAGCCATCAACATGGTTTTACTAAGGGGAAGTCATGTTTGACCAACCCAATAGCCTTTTATGAGGACATAACCAAGTGGAGAGATGACAGTGGAGCAGTGGATGTGGTTTATCTTGATTTCAGTAAAGTATTTGACACTGTCTCCTACAGCATCCTTCTAGCTGAACAGACGTGGTGTGTTCTGGATGATCAGGTAGTGAGGTGGATGGGAACTGGTTGAAGGGAATAAGTCAGAGAGTTGTGGTCAATGGGATGGAGTCTAGTTGGAGGCCTGTAACCAGTGGAGTCCCACAGGGGTCAGTACTTACACCAGTTCTGTTCAATATATTCATCAATGACCTGAATGAGGGCACAGAGAGCACGGTCAGTAATTTTGCTGATGACACCAAACTAGGTGGAGTGGCTGAGGGATGTGCTGCCATTCAGTGAGACTTGGACAGGCTGAAGGGCTGGGCAGGGAAAAATTGAATGAAATTCAACAAGGGCAAGTGTAGAGTCTTGCACCTGGGAAAGGACAATTTCATGTAGATTGGAGAGTGATCCGTTGGAGAGCTGTGAAGGAGAAAAGGACCCCGGGGGTTCTAGTGGACAAAAGGTTGACCATGAGCCAACAATGTGTTGTTGTGTCCAAGAAGGCCAATGGCATTCTGGGGTGTATTAGAAGAAGTGCGTTTAGCAGGTCAAGAGAGCTTCTCCTTTTCCTCTGATTTGCCCTGGTGAGACTGCATTTGGAATACTGTGTCAAGTCCTGAAATACTCCCTTTCCCAAGAAGAACAGGTAATTGCTTGAAAGAGTACAGTATAGGAAAAAAAAATTAAGAACATCCTCCTTACAAGGAGAGGCTGAGGTAGAGGGAGCTCTTTAGCTTGGAGGAGACTAAGTGGTGAGCTCATTAACGTTTATAAATATGTAAAGGGTAAGTGACAAGGTGTTGGAGTCATATTCTTCTCAGTGATGCCCAATGACAGGATAAGGGGCAGTGGGTGGAAGCTGAGGCATAGGAAATTCCATTTAAACATGAGGATTTTTTCACTGTGAGGGTGACAGAAAACTGGAACAGCTATCCCGGGAAATTCTGGAGTCTCCCTCTTCAGAGATATTCAAAATCCATCTGGACGCATTCCTGTGTGATCTGCTCTAGATGATCCTGCTCTGGTAGGGGGGCTGGACTGGATGAATTTTAGAGGTCACTTACAATCTCTAACATTCTATGATTCTGTGATTCTCTGACATTTAGTGGAGTAGAAGCATGTATTCATGAACAATTCCAGTATGCAGATTCTTCTTCCTACCTAGGCTGTAAAGAAAATATTTACAAATGTGAAAGATAAAGTCATAGGATAATGACTGGAATAATGTTTTCCTATATTGGAAACATCACCTTTTCAATAACAAGCACTGACAAAATGAAGTGGTTCTTGCCTAATGGATCCATTTCTAACAACAGCAGAAGTAGAGCTGAGGGAAAACTCAACACTCTTGCTTTCATGGAACATTAGATTAAGACAAATGAACAGTCCTTCACAATTAACAAATTCTTATTGAGTGTTTAGTTGTCACCATAAATAAATCCATTAGTAAAATTATAAAAGATCTAAGAGCTGTTTAGAATTACAGAAGATATATTCATGTCATTTAAATTGATCTGGATGCATTACTCTGTACATCTATCTGTATTTGAGCATCGCAGCACCATTGCATACAAACTTTCTGCAAATGCAGTACATTAACTTTCTACAGAATCATAGACTGGCAGGGGTTGCAGAGGACCTCTAGGGATCATACAGTCAGTTTCCCCTACCAACACTGCTGAACAGGCTTGTCTGCATCAGGCTGCCTGGGAATGCATTCAGGCAGGTTTTGAAAGTCTCCAGAGAAGGAGACTCCACAACCTCTCTGGGCAGCCTGCTCCAGTGCTCTGTCACACTCAAAGTAAAGGAGGTCTTCCTTATGTTTAGATGGGACTTCATTTCTACTAGTTTGTGCCCATTTCTCCTTGTCCTATCATTGGGCACCACTGAAAAGAGCCTGGTCCCATGCTCTTGGTCCCCTGCCACTTAGATATTGTTAAGCACTGATAAGATCCCTTTTCAGTCTTCTCTCCTCCAGGTGAAGGAACCCCATGTCTCTTATTGTTTCCTCATAAGAGAGGTGCTCTGAACTGATTGTGGGCAATTGAAGAGGCAGGAATTATAAATTGTGTAGCTTTTATAATTTCCAAAAGCCCCACCCACAATCTATGTGTAAATTGGTTTAAGTTCGGGTCCTAATTCATTCAGGAAAAAGTCTTCACAAGGATGTCTTTTCAGGTAATTTAGGAAAAATCAGAAAAAATTGGTAAGGTTTGGGCATAAAACAGCTTTGCCCTACTTACAAACAGGAGAAACTCTTTTTCATGGCAGCCTCCAGAGTCTAGTGTCTGCCAAAGTCCAAAATGACTGTAGGCTTTCACAAAGCCACGATGGCAGAGGAAAGCCGGGGTGCTCTGCGGTGCTCCCAAGAACAGCAGCAGTTTATCGCTGAGGCAGGTCCCTGCAGCAGGTCTGGCTCAAAGTTCCTGCAAGGTCCATGCAAGCTCTGTCTTCAGGTCTGTTCGAGGTTCGACTCAGGGTCAAGAGTCAGGTCCCAGTTCAGGTCCCAGTTCAGGTCCGAGTTCAGGTCCCAGTTCAGGTCCGACTCCAATCTGTCCAGTTGCCATGTATATACTGGGGCGATTTTTTCCTTCCCTGTTCAAGTCCACGGAGGGTGGGAGAAGGTACTTTACACCTATTCCAAACCTCCAGTGACAGAGGTGGGGAGGGAAGAAGTACCGTTTCCTGCCCCATTCACACCTCTGGTGGGGCAGGGACTTGGGTGTGCCCTGCCACATGCTCCAATTCCCTAATCATCTTTGTGACTCTCCATTGGACTCTCTTCAGTAGTTGCCTGTCTGTCTTCAGCTGGAGGGGCCCCTGAAGTGGACACAGTACTTCAGATGTGGCCTCACTAGGGCTTAGAGGTGGGAGAGGAGAACCCCCCTTGACCTTCTGGCTGCACTATTCTTAACATACCCTGAAATACCACTGTATTTTTGTGCAACAAGATCACACTGCTGGCTCATGGTGAGCTTGTAGTTCACAAAGAATTCCATGTCCTTCTCCCCAGAGCGCTTTCCAACAGGGAAATATGTGAAGGAAGAAACCTGTAAATATGTTAGATAACTGCCTTGGAGGACCATACCTTTCATTTAATTCCTATGTATTTTAAAATCAAAACATAGTTCAGAATTAAAACTTTTTTCATGCAGTTTTCTCTGTCAGTTTAGATAAATAGCTCTGTATATTCAGGAGAGACATATTTCAACCTGTGTCTTCAAGGTCCTTTTATTCAACTTCACTTTAAGATGTAAAGTCTGCCTTAATATAAGTCCTGTCTGCTGAATTATAGGTGCTTTTGTTTTACAGTTGACCATGACTGGAATAGAAACTTTTCATCATGAATGATTTTTAGAGACAGACATTTGAATATGGTCACAGAAGAAAACAGTTTGTGAGAGTAATAAGAACACCATAGTCTAGATTCACAGAGGTTTGTTTAGCTGATAGGATTTTTGATTTTCATGTTCTTACTGTATATGTATCTCTAGACTTTGACTATATAGAACATAATGTAAACCTAGATTCCAGTTATCTGGCAGACTTTTGGTGGTAGCAATAAACGCCTTTGTTTACTTTCAAGTGCTAATTCCTAAGATAATGTTCTTATATATTGTGTAGGAAGGGAATGCATCTGTAGAGAATTGCTGTGCTAAATTAAGTTTAGAATTAACACAATATCCACTGTCAACAGTGTGCTAAAAACGTAAAACTTTTTCTTTTGAATGAAGATTGTTTCTCCAGTGTTGCAAGTACTAAGTAACTCTGTTTTATAGATTGTTTAATAGATGTGTGCTCATTGAAAGTGTATTCTTTTCTCATGAAGCATAATCGCAGAATCACAAAATTACAGAATTTTTGAGGTTGGAATGTGACCTCCAGAGATCATCAAGTCCAACCTCCCTGCCAAGGTAGGATCACTTTAGGGTAGGTCACACGGGAACGTAGCCAGGTGGGTTTCAAAAGCCTCCAGAGGAGGAGACTCCACAACCCCTTCAGGCAGCCTGTTCTAGTGCTCTGTCATCTTCACTGTAAGGAAGTTTCTCCTCATGTTTCTCAAACTGGAACCTTCTATGTTCCACTTCGAACCTGTTGCTCCTCATGGCTGCTGACCGCCAAAAAGAGATTGGCTCTTCCCACTTGACACCCACCCCTCAAATATTCATATACATTTATCAGATCTCCTCGGTCTTCTCTTCTCCAGACTAAACAGCCTCAGGGCTCTCTGTCTCTCTTTGTAGGAGAGATGCTCAAGTACCTTAATCATCCTTGTGGCTCTCCGATGGACTCTTTGCAGCAGGTCTCTGTCTCTCTTGAACTGGGGAGCCCAGAGCTGGACATAGTATGGTAGATGTGGTCTCACCAGGATAGAGCAGAGGGAGAGAAGAACCTCCCTAGACCTGCTGGATACACTTTTCCTGGAATTGGCTGTCTTGGCCACAAAGGTACATTGCTGTCCCATGCACAACTTACTGCCTACCAGTCTTGAGCAATGTGAAACTAAAACAAAAAATAAATTGAAACTTCCTGCTGAAATGTTTACAGCAGGCTGAAGCCTGTGCCTGGAATCTGTTATACTGTAAATCCTCATAGCATAGAATATTACAGTGAAAAATCTCCCAATTTTGAAAATTAATCCAGTAGGGAAGTGGAGCCATGAACAAGCAGGATTAATTCACAAGATGAAATCATTAGTACTAGTGGATTATTTGTCATACATTGTTGGCAGGGAAATCCTTTTGTGCATGTCATATACCACACACTAGAAGATCATGGCCCCCTCCAAGTATTGGCAGGAAATTCTACCAATTATTTCTTATACACAGGTAACTCTTCTTACACATAGGTAATTTATACTACACTGAATGACTACAAGCCAAACTTGTTAAAACAATTTCAGAAGTGTTTATGTACATTGTATTCTGGAATTTTCCTTATTTAGATAAATAATTACAGGAAGATTTTAAGATGACTTCCCAGTCTGATCTCTCAGGTGTACTATTCTCCATGGTGAATAGAAACAGGGACTTAGAAATTCTGACTGCTAGAAATTAGTTTCTTTTATCTTTGGCCTTCTGCCTTTATACTATCAAGTGAACTCATTAATTTCTGTTTTACAGAAACAATTACTTTAGGGTTAATATTTGCTTATAATTCTGACTAGATTGAAAGCAGGTGGAAGTTTTGTTGTTGGCTTCAATAGGAAGATAGTCAGTGTCATTCTGTACTGTATACAGCACATGCTGGAGATCAGGATCTTAGGTTTGTTACCCAGTGTAGAGATTAGGAAATTATTAATTAGTTTACTGAGCTTACTCTTCATTTATTCATTGCAAACTGGTAAATGATTTATCAGGAGGCCTTCTGGTTTAGTTTTAGATATAGTATTTACCCCTGATGTAGTAAATGTAACCAGACCTTAGCTAAAATATGTTTATGTCAGTCTTTCTCTGACTAAAAGAGGAGGATCCTTACTCCTGAAGTGTCCCTACATTACAGCCATGTTGTCCTGGGGATGGAGATGAAGAGAGAGGAAGGAACAGGCAAAGTATATAAGGCTAGCCATGCAAAGTTGGTCCAAATACTCACCCACGTCAGAACTAAGTGCCACCAGAAACATACACAGAGTGTCAGTAATTGGAGACTCCTTGCTGAGAGGCACCACAGCATTCATTTGTCACCCAGATAGCACCTCTAGAGATGTTTACTGCCTGCCAGGATCTCACATCTGTGGTGTCAGAGACAGACTACTGAGTCTAGTGAAGCCTGTGGACTATCACTTATTCCTATTATTCCAAGTAGGATCAAATGATGCTGCAATACTGTGACTCAGAAATATTGAAAAAGATTTTACATCCCTCAGAAATATGTTAAAAGGACTGGGAGTACAGCTGGTGTTCTTTACCCTTCCAGTCACAGAAGGAAATTTGAGAAATGAGATAAAGAGGTAAATGAAAGGTGGATGCCATGCTCAAGGACTTGGCTTCTACAGCCTTGGGCATATCTTTGAGAAACTG
This sequence comes from Psilopogon haemacephalus, assembly GCA_013396835.1. Lineage (NCBI taxonomy): Eukaryota > Metazoa > Chordata > Aves > Piciformes > Megalaimidae > Psilopogon > Psilopogon haemacephalus. The sequence continues at coordinate 2,499 of VWZI01015814.1, read as the reverse complement.
AGGCTGTTAAAAGCTGGCAGGGCTCATCTGACGAAGTGCAAGAGTATCCTAAGCAAAAAGCTGGGTGTACTTGTTAACAGAGTTTTAAACTAGATTTAATGGGAGAAGAGGTACAGTGTTTTGAGTCAAGAAGATCCAGAGGCTGCTGAAGAAAACTCAGAAACAGTGAAACCCCTGTGAACTGCCTCAAGTGTGAGTCAGCTGGCTCTGCACATTATGACTGCCTCCATAAAGAAAAAAAAAAAAGGAGGATAACTGTTGTAGGTGATTCCTTTCTGAGGGGAACAGAGGGCCCAACTTGCCAATCAGATTAATTTCACAGGGGAGTCTGCTGTGTCCCTGGTGCCTGGGTTAACAATGTTACTTGGAAACTCTCTGGTCTATTACAGCTTTCTGACTGTAGGCTGCTGTTGGTTATAGAGGTTGGCAACAATGAAGGACATGGACCTGATGGGGTGGGTCCAGAGGAGTGCTATAAAAATTATCAGAGAGCTGGGGCACCTCTCCTGTGAAGACAGGTTGGGAGAGCTGGGATTGTTCAGCCTGGAGAGCAGAAGAATCCAATGAGAACTTACAGTAGTTTTAAAGTACCTTAAGTGGACATGCAAGAAAGCTGGGAGGGACTGTTTACAAAGGCTTGTAGCACTAGGACAAGGGGCAATATTTTTTATTTAGAGAAGGGAAAATTAGATTTGACATTAGGAACAAGTTCTCCATGGGAAGAAACTCTGGAAGGAAGGGAGACCCAAGAAAGCTGCTCAGTGTTCAAGGATCACCTCTTCCAGGCTCAGGAGCAATGCATCCTAAAAAAGAGGAAGGCAGGTAAGAATGTAAGGAGGCCTGCATGGATGAATAAAGAGCTCCTGGACACACTTAGATGCAAGAAGAAAGCCCACAGAAAGTGAAAGCAAGGACAGGTAACCTGGGACAAATACAAAGAAATTGTTCATGCAACCAGAGATCAGGTTAGGAAAGCTAAACCACAGCTAGAGCTGAATCTGGCTAGGGACATTAAGGGGAACAAGAAGAATTTCTTCAGGTATATCAGAGAAAATGAGGAGTAGGGAGAATGTAGGACCCTTCAGAAGGGAAATGGAGAGCTGGCGACAAAGGCTATGGATAAGGCTGAGGTGCTCAATGACTTCTTTGCCTCAGTCTTCAGCAGCAAGTTCTCCAGCCACGATGTCCAAACTCCAAAGGGCAAAAGTAAGGTCTGGGGAAGTGGAGACCTGCCCACTGTAATTGAAGATCATGTTTGAGAGCACCTAAAGAACCTGAACCTGCACAAGCCCATGGGGCCTGATGAGATCCACCCA
>VWZI01015813.1:3585-21735 GCA_013396835.1 Psilopogon haemacephalus | reverse complement strand
ACCCCACCATCCCATCCTCTACCCCATCATCTCCTTCATCCTATCCTCCATCCCACCCCGTACTCCATCCCATCACCTCCCCAATCCCACCATCACCTCCCCAGTCCCACCACCACATCCTCCACCCTACCTCCTCATCCTCCACCCCACTGCCTCCTCTTCCACCCCACCTCCTCCACCATCCCCATGCCCTCCCCAGCGCCGGACACAGCCGAGGCCACACTCCAGGGGCACCTCCCCAGCGCCGGACACAGCCAAGGCTGCACTCCAGGGGCAGCCCCAGCTGCAGCAGGCTGCAGGTGGAGAGGGCAGGTCCCCGGGGAGCCTTCCCCCCGCTGTGTCCTTACCCCCTGTAGCGCACGGCTGGGTACTCCTTCAGCGTGGCGCAGAGCGTGGCGATCTGCTCGGCCAGGCGCTCCAGGATGGGGTTCTTCATCTGCGCCTTGTGGGGGCTGTAAAAGCTCTGGAAGGAGTCGGCTGAATCCAGGGAGTAAACCTGCAGCAGGGAGGGAGGTCAGGTGGGATGCACTCGAGAGGGGTACCCGGAGGAGGGCGACCCTGTAGGACACCCCAGTGGGTTTGGAAGGCAAGTTCGACCCCAGGTGAAGCTCCTCCAGCTGAGCCGGAGACCAGGCAGCTGGAGGTCAGTGATGCTTGAGGGTGTCTTGGGCTTTTGCTGCCAGTTCTGGATGGCTTCCCCAGCTCCGTGGGATGTGTGCCACCCACCCAGGGAGAGTGGAGGGGACAGGAGACCTCCTAGCCCACAGCAGTCACCTGCTCCATGGCATGGACTCTACCCATGTGTGCCCCCACCCAGGGAGAGCAGAGTGGACAGGAGATCTCCTGCCCACAGCAGTCACCTGCTCCATGGCATGGACTCTACCCATGTGTGCCCCCACCCAGGGAGAGCAGAGTGGACAGGAGATCTCCTGCCCACAGCAGTCACCTGCTCCCAGACAGGGAACCAGAGACCCATGGCCAAGTAGGGACATGCTGCTCCACTGCTGTGCCACCAGGCAAGACCAGAAGCCAGTCTGGCAACATGTGGGGATGCCAAGAGGCCATGCACTGCCTGTCTGCCTCCCCAGAAAGGCTGAGGCTTGAGGGGTTAACAGCACCAAGCAGGTCTGTCACCATCTGTCCCTTCCTGTCCCCACATCCTCATCAGGGGCAGATGGCACTGGGCCCATACCCTTGGCTGGGGCCCATGCTGGGAGTGGCACAGAGGCAGCCAAGGCAGCTGCTGGCACAGGGCCAGGCTGCAGTGCTAAATCCCACACCCAGGATCAGCCTCAAGAAGTGATCAGAGGAGACAAGGGAGTGGAGCTGGGCTGGAGGCAAGGAACCAGCCTGGGAGAGGGCTGAGTGCCTCTGACACAAACCCCACTGGCTGGAGAAGGAGCTGCAGTGTCCCTCTGCCATCCCACCCACCCAGGACCACCCGTAGGGGACTGGTGCTCAGCCCAGCCTCACCTGGGACTCGGAGGGCAGGAAGGCAATGTTGATCTCAGTCAGGGTTTTGATCACCTTGGCAGCTCGGGATTTCACCAGCTCATTGAAGAGGGCATCAGGGCAGGCTGCAAGGGGAGGAAGAGGAGGAGGAAGGTAGCTCAGCACCCTCCAGCCCCAGATGTTTGAGGGACAGGCACTCCATGCTGGGTGTTTCCTGGAGGAGGGCTGGCTGCCTGTGGCACTGCCATGGGGCACAGTGACCCAGCCAGACCTTTGATGGAAACCACTCAGTGCCATGGGCAGGACAAGGCTGTCACACAATCAGTGGTAGGGGTTGGAAGGGAATTCTGAAGATCATTAAGTGATTCTCCCCCTCTGCTGTGCTCTGCTGAGAGCCCACCTGGAGTAGTGCATCCAGTGCTGGAGCCCCTGGGACAAGAGGGATGTGGAGATGCTGGAGGTGTGCAGAGAAGGGCCCCGAGGATGCTGAGAGGGCTGCAGCAGCTCTGCTGTGAGCACAGCCTGAAAGAGTTGGGGCTGTGCAGACTGCAGAAGAGGAGGCTCCCAGGGGACCTTCTTGTGGCCTTCCAGGATCTGAAGTGGGCCTAAAAAAAGCTGGGGAGGGACTTTTGAGGCTCTGAGGGAGTGCCAGGACTAGGGGGAATGGAGCAAAGCTGCAGGTGGAGAGATTCAGATTGGATGTGAGGAGGAAATTCTTCACCATGAGAGTGGTGAGAGGCTGGAATGGGTTGCCCCTGCAGGGAGGTGTTTGGGGCCAGATCCCTGGAGGTGTTTTTGGCCAGGCTGGCAGAGGCTGTGGGCAGCTTGATCTAGGGTAGGGTGTCCCTGGGCATGGCAGGGGGGTTGGGACTGGCTGATCCTCATGATCCCTTCCAACCCTGACTGAATCTGTGATTCTAAGTCCAACCTCCCCTGCCAGAGCAGGATCACCTAAAGCAGATCACAGAGGAACACATCCAGGTGGGTCCCATGGTTTGCTGCTCCTCGTTTTGCCCAGGAGATGCCAGTGGGGAGATGGGGATTAGGGATGCCTGCGAAGAAGGGTGGGAGCTGCCACCCTCTGGTACTCACAGTCAGTGAAGAAGACATGGGCAGCTCTGTACTTCGAGGTGGGGGGATCCTTGAAGTCATTGATGAGGGAGTGGATGGACTGCAAGAGAGAAGGGACCAGCCAGGCTGGGCATGGTGGCACCATGGACATCTCATCAAGGCCACCCTGTGCCCTCCCCTCTGGCACAGGGTGAGTTCTGCACCTCTGGTTCACCACCCTCATGGCCTCACTGGGGCCAAAAGGCCATCCCAGAGTGGGCATCTGCCAACCTGCCCCCAGTCAAAAGCACTGTCCCCATGCCCCACACTGTGCCCTCACCCCCTGGCACAGGGTGAGCTCTGCACCTCTGGTTCACCACCCTCATGGCCTCACTGGAGCCAAGAGACCATCCCAGGGTAGGCATCCCCCAATTTGCCCCCAGATAAAAGCAGTGACCCCATGCCCCATCCTGGCACATGTCAAAAACAGTGTCCCACATGCCCCACCTCTGGTTCACCATCCTCATGGCTTCACTGGGGCCAAGAGGCCATCCCAGGGTGGGCATCTCCCAACCTGCTCCCAGTCAAAAGCAGTGTCCCTGAGCCCCACTCTATCCCCTCCCTCCTGGCACAGGGTGAGCTCTGCACCTCTGGTTCACCACCCTCATGGCCTCACTGGAGCCAAGAGGCCATCCCAGGGTGGGCATCCCCCAATTTGGGGGGTCCTCGTGCCCCATGCTGTGCCCTCACCTTCTCAGAGGGGGTGATGAGATAAACAGCCTCCAGGCTGGGCAGTGGCTCCCGGCGCTTGTTGATGTCTTCCACAACTGAGGGTGGAAAACAAGGATGGGTGTGAGGGGGCAGAGGGCTATGGGGGCTGCTGTGTGCCCCAGGACCAGCCCTCTATGCCCAGAACACCTTCAACCACTCACCCCTGCCCACCCCAGAGGCTGTCCCCACCTCATCCCAGCCCTGTGGTGCCCTGATGGGGCTCTGTGCCTGGCAAGGTCCTGGGGGCACTGCTCCTGTGCTGCTGTTGCTTCGAGTTACTGTCACATCCATTGCCGAAGGGGACAGCACAGGAGTGGTGCTCTGCTGGCCCCAGGCTGGGGGCCTGTTGCCACCCACCAGCCCAAACACCTCCTGAGGCACCTTGTGGGGTTTCCATCTCCTTCCTGAGTGCCGCAGGGAGCTATGTATAGGGCTGACATAAAACACCACCTGGTCTGCTCTTCAGCCTGAGATGCTGCCAGCAGAAAAAGGGTTGGAGCCCCAGCATGACAGGGGTTGGAGCCCCAAAAGAAAAGGGGTTGGAGCCCCCAGCAGAACAGGGGTTGGAGCACCAGCAGAACAGGGGTTGGAGCCCCAGCATGACAGGGGTTGGAGCCCCCAGCAGAACAGGGGTTGGAGCTCCAGCAGAAAACGGGTTGGAGCCCTAGGAGAAAAGGGGTTGGAGCCCCAGCAGAACAGGGGTTGGAGCCTCAGCAGAACAGGGGTTGGAGCTCCAGCAGAACAGGGGTTGGAGCTCCAGCAGAACAGGGGTTGGAGCCCCAGCAGAAAAGGGGTTGGAGCCCCAGGAGAAAAGGGGTTGGAGCCCCAGCAGAAAAGGGGTTGGAGCCCCAGCAGAAAAGGGGTTGGAGCCCCAGCAGGCAAGGAGCAAGGCTGTGGACCATCAGGCTGGCACAGAAGCAGGTGGCCAGGGGCAATGGCTTGCAGCACGTCTCCATCCCAAGTGGGATGGGGCTGGCTGGCTGGGGGGGGTCTGTACCACTGCCCTCACTGGCTCCTGCCAGCCTGGAGATGCCTCTGTGGGGGTGGGCTGGTAGAGAGGGAGGGTTTGGCTTTACGAGAGGAGGCTGGGAGCTGGCACTCACTGGTGATGCCCTCGGTCATGATGTCAGTCATCTTGCAGCAGGAGGACAGCATGCGCATGCTCAGCTGGTCCACCACCAGCACCTGGGCACAGAGGCTGTGTGAGAGCAGCAGGCAGCAGCCCTTCCTTCCCCACCCTTGGCACTCCCCTGCCCACACCTACCCGCCCTTGCCCTGCTTCCTCCTCCCCACCTTCCCCCCTCCTCCTCCTCTTCCTCTCCTGGTCCCACCAAGCATCAGTGCTCACCTTCCATTCCCCCTTCTTCTTCACCTTCCGGATCACATCGTGCATGATCTCTGCAAGAGAGGAGCCAGATTGGTGGAGGGGGAGGGGGGAAGCACCCAAATTGTCTCCTGCAGCACCTCAGGGCCTGTTGGCAACAGCCAGAGCTGACTCCCCCACACCTATTGGCCTGCTGGTCTAGTGCAGGGTGTCCCTGCCCATGGCATGGAGCCTGGAACCGGATGATAGAGTAAGACAGAGTAGGATAGAAATAGAATAGGGATAGGAATAGGAACAGAATAGGAATAGGAATAGTTACAGGGATAGGAATGGGAATAGGGATAGGGATAGGGATAGGAATAGAACTGAATCAGGCAGGTTGGAAGAGACCTCCAAGCTCATCCAGTCCAACCTATCCCCCAGCCCTAGCCAATGGCCCTAAGGGCTCCATCCAGTCCTTTCTTGAACACCTCCAGGGATGGGGACTCCACCACTTCCCTGGGCAGCCCATTCCAATGCCAATCACTCTCTCTGCCAAGAACTTCCTCCTAACATCCAACCTGTACCTCTCCTGGCACAACTTGAGGCTGTGTCCCCTCATTCTGTTGCTGGGTGCCTGGGAGCAGACCCCAACCCCACCTGGCTACAACCTCCCTTTAGGTCATTGTAGACAGCAATGAGGTCAGCCCTGTGCACCCTCTTCTGCAGGCTGCACACCCCCAGCTCCCTCAGCCTCTCCTCTTGGGGCTGTGCTCCAGGCCCCTCCCCAGCCTTGCTGCCCTTCTCTGGACACCTTCCAGCACCTCAACATCTCTCTTGAATTGAGGGGACCAGAACTGGACACAACACTCAAGGTGTGGCCTGATCAGATCTTCAAGGTCCCTTCCATGACCATTCCATGAGCCTATGAATTGTGGGGCCATGCTGAGCCCTCATCCCCCTTAATGTCCCCCTGGGGATATGAGGTGGAGTGTTTTGGGGTACCCAGGGAGGGGCAGCCACCTCCTAGCCCAGTTTTTTTTTTCCACTCATGCTCAGCACCAACAGATGGAGCCCAGGCTGGCAGAGGGTAGATTGTAGGGTCCACGGTGGGGGAGCCTGGAGCCACCCCCCACATGTCTCAGCCCTAATCCCAAATGCTGGGACAACAACAGCAGCTTAAGAGCTCCTTTTAGAAACAAGAATCAGGCAGCCTGAGCCTCTTCCTTGTAATCCCTCCCAATCCCCTCCTGCCTTATGCAACCTGTCCAGGGGCACTGCAGCCAGGCAGCCCTCGGGGCTGTGCCCAGCCTGTGCCCAGACCCCTGGGGCACAGACACTCCCAATTCTGCTCTTGACCAGCCCAGCAGCTGCTGCCCAGGGAGGTCAGGTTGAAGGACACACAAGGAGCTGGCTCCAGCAGCAGGATGGGGATGTCACCTGCTGGGGCTGGCAGGTAGGAAGGTGGTTTTGAGCCTCCCTAGAACAGGCATTTGCCCTCCTGCCAGGCACAAGGGCTGCCCAAACATCTGCTGTAAGGACACGAGGTGCCCCCCAAAAAAAACCACTGAAGGGCTCTTTTTCACCCTGGTACATGAACCATCACCCTTCAAAGAGCAGGGGCACACTTAGAAGCTGCCCCCTGAGCAGCCCCTGAGATGGGGCTTTGCTCTAGGGGCTGGGATGGGAGGGAGGGACAAAGGGAGGGAGGGGGGGAGGAGGGGTGGAAGGGAGGAAGGGAGGAAGGGAGGAAGGGAGGAAGGGAGGAAGGGAGGAAGGGTCCTGGAGCCCACAGGAAGGTGTTGTTGGTGCAAAGGTTCCTGTTGCTGACTGCTGTGGTGCTCCAGGGGACAAGAACCCAGGGCAGAGGAGCTCCAAAAGCTCTCCCTAAAGAGCTGCCTCAGCCAGCCCCAAGCTGCTCCTCAGCAGGGCAGTGGCTGCAGGGGACAGTTTGGTCCTGAGAGCCTCCTGGGCACGCTGCGTGTCTGTGGGCTGAGTTGGATGCAGGCAGTGAGGGCAGCATCACCCAGGCTGACTCTGGCACATCACCTAAGCTGATCCTGGCACCACGATGGGCCCCTGGAGCAGAACTGGGTCCTCTGAGAGTGACTGCTCTGAGCTTTTTGGTTTTAAGGTGGTGCTACATCAGCAGTGGGTAGCAGCCCTGCTCGCAGCCTGCTGCAGAGCTGCCCTGTGCCAGGGCTGCAGCCAAGCACAGCCCTTCTCTAAACCAGTGTCCTCTTCTACCTTGATCAGGGATCAAGGTCAAAGATCTACTCTTCCACCAGCTGCCAGAGCCAGCTCAGAGCCCAGGAAAGCAGCAGATCCACAGAGCATCCTCCAAGGAGGCTCCAAGGACCTGGCAAAGCCCAGGAGGGCACAGCAGAAGCCTGAGATGGCAGTGTCCTCTTTGAAGGAGACATGACCATGAGCTGCACATCTTGGGGTTCCTTGAAGCAGTTATTAAAGCCTCTGGTTAGGGAAGAAGAGTCTGTTAGGACTTGGATGGACCAAAGGGGCAACACTAAGCAGTGCAGGGGGTCAAGGCTGCCAGGGAAAAGGTGGAAGATGTGGGAATGTAGAGGTCAAAAGGTACAGCCCAGAGGGTACAACTGCTCCCTGGGGCTGTTCTGGCAGGGGGGTTGGACAGGATGAGTTTTGGAGGTCCATTCCAGCCCCTGACACTGTGTGATTCTGTGAAATGGTAGCTCCTCCCTTCCCCAAGGTCCTCAAGTCAAGCCTGGCCTCCCTTTGGAAAACAATATAGAATCCTAGAATCAGTCAGGGTTGGAAGGGACCACAAGGATCAGCCAGTTCCAACCCCCCTGCCATGATCAGGGACACCCTACCCTAGAGCAGCCTCACCACAGCCTCTGCCAGCCTGGCCAAAAACACCTCCAGGGATCTGGCCCCAAACACCTCCCTGCAGGGGCAACCCATTCCAGCCTCTCACCACTCTCATGGTGAAGAATTTCCTCCTCACATCCAATCTGAATCTCTCCACCTGCAGCTTTGCTCCATTCCCCCTAGTCCTGGCACTCCCTCAGAGCCTCAAAAGTCCCTCCCCAGCTTTTTTTAGGCCCACTTCAGATCCTGGAAGGCCACAAGAAGGTCCCCTGGGAGCCTCCTCTTCTGCAGCCTGCACAGCCCCAACTCTTTCAGGCTGTGCTGACAGCAGAGCTGCTGCAGCCCTCTCAGCATCCTCAGGGCCCTTCTCTGCACACCTCCAGCATCTCCAAATCCCTCTTGTCCCAGGGGCTCCAGCACTGGATGCACTACTCCAGGTGGGCTCTCAGCAGAGCACAGCAGAGGGGGAGAATCACCTCCCTGGCCCTGCTGCCCACACTGCTCCTGCTGCAGCCCAGCCTCTGCTTGCCTTTCTGCCCTGCAAGTGCACACTGCTGCCTCAACTCAGGAGGTGTGTTTGGCCAGGCTGGCAGAGGCTGTGGGCAGCCTGCTCTAGGGTAGGGTGTCCCTGGGCATGGCAGGGGGCTTGGAACTGGCTGATCCTTGTGGTCCCTTCCAACCCTGACTGATTCTATGATTCTACCTCCCCCAGCCCACCAGCTGCAGCTCAGCTCACTCCTGGGGCACAGAAATGCCTCCCTGCATCGTTTGCAAGCAGGGCCAGGAGCTGGTGACACGGTGGCCTAGTAGGAGCTGAGCCCACATGTCACTCCAAGAGGCTTAGCCCAGGTCATGTACACCCAGCTGGCCAAGCAGCCCTTTCACCAGCCCCTCCTCGCCTGGTGACAGCAACCAGCCCCACGCCTCCAGCTGCTCCTAGGGTGGGGGAAGAAGGATGAACCCTGCCATGGCTTCTGCCCACACTGACAAAGCTGTGAGCAGCCTGGGCTGAGATGGACCATTTGGGTGCTCAGGCTGGAGAAGGGGAGCCTGAGGGGAGACCTCACTGCTCTCTACGACTACCTTAAGCAAGGAGGTGGCAGCCTCTTAGGAGGGGACACAGTCTCAAGTTGTGCCTGGGGGAGGTACAGGCTGGATGTCAGGAGGAAGTTCTTGCCAGAGAGAGAGAGATTGGCATTGGAATGGGCTGCCCAGGGAGGTGGTGGAGTCCCCATCCCTGGAGGTGTTCAAGAAAGGACTGGATGGGGCACTTAGTGCCATGGTCTGGTTGATTGGATAGGGTTGAGTGATAGGTTGGGCTGGGTGAGCTTGGAGGTCTCTTCCANTTCCATTCCATTCCATTCCATTCCGTTCTCATTCTACTTTATTCAATTCTGATCTCACTCTATTCTCATTCTATTCTCTTCCCTTTCTCATTCTCTTTTTCTCGTTCTCTTCTGTTCTCTTTCTCTTTTCTTTCTCATTCTATTCTCTTCTCTTTCTCATTCTATTCTATTCTCTTTCTGTTCTCTTTATCTTCTCTTTTATCATTCTCTTCTCTTCCCTTTCTCATTCTCTTCTCTTTTTCTTGTTCTCCTCTGTTCTCTTTCTCTTTTCTTTCTCCTTCTATCCTCTTCTCTTTCTGTTCTCTTTTACCATTCTCTTCTCTTCCCTTTCTCATTCTCTTCTCTTTTTCTTGTTCTCCTCTGTTCTCTTTCTCTTTTCTTTCTCCTTCTATCCTCTTCTCTTTCTGTTCTCTTTTACCATTCTCTTCTCTTCCCTTTCTCATTCTCTTCTCTTTTTCTTGTTCTCCTCTGTTCTCTTTCTCTTTTCTTTCTCCTTCTATCCTCTTCTCTTTCTGTTCTCTTTTACCATTCTCTTCTCTTCCCTTTCTCATTCTCTTCTCTTTTTCTCATTCTCTTCTGTTCTCTTTCTCTTCTCTTTCTTATTCTATTCTCTCCTCTTTCCCATTCTATTATCTCCTCTTTCTGTTATCTTCTCTTTCTATTTCTATTCTCTTCTCCTTGGTGGCAAGTGACAGGGCTAGAACAAATGGTTACAGGCTGCACCAAGGGAGGCTTAGGCTGAGTGTCAGGAAATATTTATTCACAGGGAGGGTTCTCAAGCATTGGAATGGTCTGCCCAGAGCAGTGCTGGAGTCACCATCCCTGGGGGTGCTCAAGGGCTGTGTGGACCTGGCACTTAGGGAGATGGTTTAGTGTTGACCCTTCAGTGGTGGGTCAAAGGTTGGGCTGGATGATCTTTGAGGGCTGTTCCAACCAGACACATTCTGTGATTCTGTGATGCCCCAAGCCTGTAATCCTGCTTTGGAAAGGCTGAAAGCTAAGGAGCAGCCCTGAGCTCTGCCAGCTGTTTGAAGCAGTAAAACCTTGTCCCTGTCACCACCCCACCCTGGGGCGCCAGGGGTGTTGCAACCAGGGAACATTTCTGCTCTAGAGCTGGCCCAAGCTGGCCTGTGCCAGCTGCCATGGGCAGGTCCTTCCCTTCTGGAGCAGTGCAGGAGACCAAGCTCCAAGCTGGGCTCACAGGATGGCAGGGGTTGGAAGGGACCCAAAGACTTCATCCAGTCCAACCCCCCCTGCCAGAGCAGGATCATCCAACCTAGCTCAGGGCACACAGCAACACATCCACACAGGCCTGGAAAGGCTCCAGAGAAGGAGACTCCACAACCCCACTGAGGAGCACAACCTGTGCCAGTGCTCTGGGACCCTTAAAGAAGTTGCCCCTTGTGTTGAGGTGGAACCTCCTGTGCTGCAATGGAACATCCTGGGCTGATGTGGTGAGGGATGACAGAGCTGCTCTATGGATGGCCAACAGCCTGGAGGAAGTGTCCTAGGTCCTACAGGAGGTGGATGGGCCCAACCATGGGCTTTATCCTCTGTCACAGGCAGGGCTCAGACCTTTCACTCTCCTCAGATGCCCTCCAGTTGAGTATCCAAAGCCATAGGGCAGCCCTGGAGAGGTCGATCACTCCAACTGAGGATCCAAAGCCATAGGGCAGCCCTGGAGAGGTGGATCACTCCAACTGAGGATCCAAAGCCATGGGGCAGCTCTGGAGAGGTGGATCACTCCAACTGAGGATCCAAAGCCATGGGGCAGCTCTGGAGAGGTGGATCACTCCAACTGAGGATCCAAAGCCATGGGGCAGCTCTGGAGAGGTGGATCACTCCAACTGAGGATCCAAAGCCATGGGGCAGCTCTGGAGAGGTGGATCACTCCAACTGAGGATCCAAAGCCATGGGGCAGCTCTGGAGAGGTGGATCACTCCAACTGAGGATCCAAAGCCATGGGACAGCTCTGGAGAGGTGGATCACTCCAACTGAGGATCCAAAGCCATGGGACAGCTCTGGAGAGGTGGATCACTCCAATTGAGGATCCAAAGCCATGAGACAGCTCTGGAGAGGTGGATCACAAAAGTGATAGGACAAAGTGCAACAGCTTCAAACTGGAGGAGAGCAGATTTAGACTGGATGTTACGAACAGGTTCTGCACCAATGGAACACTGGAACAGGCTGCCCAGGGAGGTGGTTGAGACCCCATCCCTGGAGAGATTCGAAGTGAGGCTGCACAGGGCTCTGGGCAAGCTGATCTAGCTGAGGATGCCCCTGCTGACTGCAGAGGTGGCTGGACTGGATGGGCTTCAGAGCTCCCTCCCAACCCAAACCGTTCCAGGGTTCTAGGAGTCTAAACCCAGGGTGAGGCTTGCTCAAGGGCCACTGCTCTTGCAAAGCTGTCACAGTGCATCTCCAAGAGGAAGATGTTTGGCTTTGGGTTGGCCTGGCAACTGCTTTTTTTTTTTTTTTGCTGGTTCATTAACTGATTGCTCAAGGCAGTGTGGATGTTACAGACACACAACCACCTCTGGATGGAGTGGAAGCACACATCCACCACACAACATCCTCAGACTGGGGACCTCTAGGTGCCAAGGTGCTAAGCAGTCCCAAATAAGACAGTGTGGATGTAACAGACACACAACCACCTCTGGATGGAGTGGAAGCACACATCCACCTCACAGCATCCTCAGACTGGGGACCTCTAGGTGCCAAGGTACTGAGCAGTCCCAAATAAGGCAGTGTGGATGTTACAGACACACAACCACCTCTGGATGGAGTGGAAGCACACATCCACCTCACAGCATCCTCAGACTGGGGACCTCTAGGTGCCAAGGTACTGAGCAGTCCCAAATAAGACAGTGTGGATGTTACAGACACACAACCACCTCTGGATGGAGTGGAGCACACATCCACCTCACAACATCCTCAGACTGGGGACCTCTAGGTGCCAAGGTACTAAGCAGCCCTCAGCCTTTCTGGAGGACACATTCACAGAACCTTAGAGGTTGGAAGGGACCTCCAGAGATCAGCCAGTCCAACCCCCCTGCCAAGGCAGGGTCCCCTAGGGTAGTTGGCACAGGAATGCATCCAGGCAGGGGTTGAAAGTCTCCAGAGAAGGAGACTCCACAACCTCTCTGAGCAGCCTGCTCCAGGGCTCTGCCACCCTCACTCTAAAGAAGTTCCTCCTCATGTTGAGGTGAAACCTTCTCTGTTGCAGTTTCTGGCTCTACAACAACCTGAAAGGAGACTCCACAACCTCTCCGGGCAGCCTGCTCCAGGGCTCTGCCACCCTCACTCTAGAGAAGTTTCTCCTCCTCTTGAGGTGAAACCTTCTCTCTTCCTGTTCCTGGCTCTCTACAACAACCTGAAAGGATACTCCACAACCTCTCTGAGCAGCCTGCTGCAGGGCTGTGTAAAGAAGTTGCTCCTCCTGTTGAGGTGGAACCTTCTCTGTTCCAGTTTGTAGCTGCTGCTCCTTGGCTTCTTGCTGCTGACCACCCAAAAAGAGATTGGCCTAAGCCACTGACCTCCACCCCTCAGGTATTTATGGACACTGATCAGATCTGAGCATTCTTCACTGCAAGGGTTCTGAGCAGCTGGAACAGGTTTGCCCAGGGAGGTGGCTGAATGCTTGTCCCTGGAGGTGTTGAAAAGCTGCAGGGATGTGGTGCTGAGGGCTATGGTTTAGCACAGCCTTCCCTAGGGTTAGAGAGTGGTTGGACTGGATGATCTCAAAGGTCTTTTCCAACCTTCCAGTCCAAACCCTTCTCTCAGCCTTCTCCAGGCTAACCAGCCCCAGGGCTCTCAGTCTCTCTTCATAGAGGAGATGCTCAAGCATCTCTGTAAAGATCTTTTCCAACCTTCCAATCCAAATCCTTCTCTCAGCCTTCTCCTCTCCAGGCTAACCAGGCCCAGGGCTTTCAGTCTCTCTCCACAGGGGAGATGCCCAAGTCCCCCATCCCACTCATCCTCATGGCTCTCTGTAAAGGTCTTTTCAAACCTTCCCACCTAACCCTTCTCTTCTCCAGACTCATCAGCCCCAGGGCTCTCAGTCTCTCTCCATAGGGGAGATGCTCAAGCCCCTCACCCCACTCATCCTCCTGGCTCTCTGCTGGACTCTCTCCAGCAGGTCCCTGTCTCTCCTGCCCTGGGCAGCCCAACAACTGGACAGAGTACTCCTCATGCAGCAACCTGCTGAGGGTGCAGCCTCAGCTGCTCCATAAGCCCTGCACGAGCAGAACTGCCTCGGATTGGCTTCACCCTGCCCTCCCCGAGGCTGCAGGAGGTGACCTGGGTGGGGGCATCTTGCCCTGCAGAGCAGCACATCTCCCTCGTGGCTGTGGCTGGAGGATGCCACGTGTCAGAGCCACACTGAGCAGAACTGGTGCTGCTCTGGGGAGCTGCAGAGAGCCCTGCTGCCCAGGCCTCCAGCTCCCAGGATTAGTCACAGTAATTGTAGTAACCTGTGATTAATTCCTCCTCTCCCTATCTGCACTGCCTGCATGAGGGATGAAAGCAATTACACCTGCTGGACATGGCCAGGGGAAGCCTGCACAGCCCAGAGAGGAGGTGAGCAGTGACCTGGAGACCTTAGATTCATAGAAGGCTTTGGAGGGGAAGGTTGGAAAAGACCTTTACAGAGAGCCACGAGGATGAGTGGGGTGAAGGCCCTGAGCATCTCCTTTATCAAGAGAGACTGAGCCCTGCAGGTGGTTAGTCTGGAGAAGAGAAGGCTGAGAGAAGGATTTGGATTGGAAGGTTGGAAAAGATCTTTACAGAGATGCTTGAGCATCTCCTCTATGAAGAGAGACTGAGAGCCCTGGGGCTGGTTAGCCTGGAGAAGGCTGAGAGAAGGGTTTGGACTGGAAGGTTGGAAAAGACCTTTGAGATCATCCAGTCCAACCACTCTCTAACCCTAGGGAAGGCTGTGCTAAACCATAGCCCTCAGCACCACATCCCTGCAGCTTTTCAACACCTCCAGGGACAAGCATTCAGCCACCTCCCTGGGCAGCCTGTGCCAGCCCCTCAGAACCCTTGCAGTGAAGAATGCTTAACCTCAATGTCCAACCTAAACCTCCCTTGGTGCAACCTGAGGCCATTTCCTCTTGCCCCATCACTTGATCAACCCTCACCTGGCTCCAACCTCCTTGGACACCAGGAGGTCTCCCCTCAGCCTTCTCATCTCCCTGCTGCACAGGGAGCTGGAGGTGCTCATGCTGCAGTGCCAAGAGCAGCCAAGAGCTTTCCTGTGGCAGGAGAGCATCCCTTTGGGATGCCAAAGGGCAGGTGACCCCTTCCCAGGGATAACTCACACTCTCCCATGCACGTGGCTGGAACTTTCTCAGCTGGTCCTTCACAGAATCACAGAGTTGTTCCAGTTGGAAGAGACCTCTAAGCTCAACCATCGACCTAGCACCACCACGGCCATCAAACCACCTCCCAAAGTGGCCACACGTTTCAGGGGTGGTGACACCACCACCTCCCTGGGCAGCCTGGTCCAATTCTTCTCTGCCTTAAAGCAAGCAGCAGCAAAACACCAACAGATCTGGGGTCTGCAGGTCCAGCTTGGGGTGGTCTCCTGTGCCCACAGGGACATCAAGGACAGGCTGGCTGGCAGCTGAGCTGGCCCAAGGCTGAGTGGTTCCTTGCCACACCTACAGGGGCACAACATCAAATCACCTGATGGGCTCCAGAAGTGCCAACCTGGACGTGGGCACACGGATGAGGATGGCCACAAACTCAGGCACCTTCTGCCTGATCAATGTTTGCCTTCTCCCCAAGCACAAGAGCCAAGTCCTCTGGTGCACCACGAGCTGGTGGACACAGCATCTGCTCCTCAGTGTGCAGCCAAGAGCCACATGCTGATGATGATTCCTCCCTTGCAGCCTGTTGGTTTAGTGGAACAGGAAGGGAAGGTCTCCTGGGACATCCTTCCTGAGGTGCTGGGCAGTAAGACCCAGATCTTACTCTTTTTTTTCAAGAGGAACAGAGTCTAAGTCCTCTCCATCAGTGTTTTTTTTTTCAAGCCTCCTGCACAGGCAGACACCAGTGGATGGATGTAAAGGTGCCAAAGGGAGGTTTGTCATTCTTGGGAACCTGCCAGGGGCACATATGGGCAAGTGTTTCTCAGCCCTCAGCCCCCTGGAGACTAAAATTGCTCTGCAACACACCTGAAGGTGAGCTCTGAACTCTGTGAGTGGATTTTCAGGCTTTTCCCACTCAGAGCTGATGCTGGAGGCAAGACAGGTCCTGGTGGCAGGGCTGAAGACCCCTGCAGAGGCTCTGCCAAGTGCCCATTCCTCTACCCCCGTGATGAGCAGGCAGCACCACGCTGCCCTTGGCACTCCCCAGAGTTGGGAATTGGAAGGGTGGGAGCCCAAGAAGCAACTGGCTTCAGGATCTGCTCCCACCCATGGAGAGAGGGCAGAGAGACACTCTCCTCCTCACCCATCCACTTCACCACCACGCTGAGGTCATGGCAGGGCTGCAGGCACTGCCCTCACACAGGCAGCAGGACACAACACACATCCCTGCAGTGATCCCAATCATATGTCCTTTGCTCCCTCTTCTTCTGCTTGCAAAGACCTTGTCAGACCTGGCTCCAGGGTAACACACAAGCCTTGTGCCCTGAGCTGGGCTTGGGGCATCTTCAATGGAAAGCATCTGGCCCCCGAAGTCTCCCTGTGCCCTCAACCAAGGGGCAGTGAGGTGGCCCAAGAAGCCTGGGTGAGTCAGACACCAGCAGCTCAACAGCAGGTCCCCAGGGCCCCTGGCCATGTCCTTGAGGCTGGCAGCAGCCCACAGCCCTGCCTGTGCCTCCTCCCTGTCCCCGAGGTGCAGCACAGCACCTGCTGGTGCCCAGGTTCCTGAGTCATCACACCCAGGCAGGAGAGGACCCTTGAGACACCTCTTGATGGCACAACAGGGGTGCTGAGGGCCCATGGGACCTCATCCCAGCAGGGCTTGACCATGGGGCTCCTTGGTGTGGCTCTGGCAGGCAGCACCTCAGCACAGGTGGCCTCTGCAGGAGGCTGTCTAGGCAAGGGTGCTCTGTGAGAGGACCAGCTGGTGTCCTGGGGTGGGGGCAGTCTGCTGGCACTCCCTCATCCTGGGGCTGCTCTGCTTCTCCCATCCATCCATGACACCAACGACAGCAAAAGGAAGCCCATGGGGAGGTTGCAGGTGAAGGGCTCCAGGGCTTTTCAGATCCAGAATGGGAACCACCTCCGTATGCCTCAGCTACACATCTTGCACCAGCCCAGCGTGGTGGCAGGCACTGCACAGGTGTCACCCCTGCAGCACAGCCCTGCCTTGCCTCGCTGGTGATGGTTCAATGAAGTAAACCCAGCCTCCTCCTCCTCCTCCTCCTCACCACTGCAGGGTGCTGCAGGAAAGCGAGGACCAAGCTGGGCAGGAAGAAGTCTGGGCAGACTGCCCTGAGGAGAAGATCCAAGGAGGCTCTGGGGCAAGAGAGGATGAAAGGAAATGTCCATGGTTTGGGGAGGAGGGAGTGAGAAGAAGATTTGGGGATGGGTAGGACCAGCACCCACACTTGGATGAGGTTGCACAGAGCGACACCAGTGGGGTTCCCTGAGAGGTGGCCACAGCAGCTAGAGAAAACATGCCAGCAGGACCTGCTCCTTGGGCATCACCCCTGGGCTGAACACACTCAGATGAAAGAGAGCCCTGGAAGGGTACAGCCACTGCTGCTGCACGCTGTGGGGAGGCAGAGGAGCAGCTCCCTCCATCATGCACCCCACAGCACTGCCACAGTGGCTAGAGAAAACATGCCAGCAGGACCTGCTCCTTGGGCATCACCCCTGGGCTGAACACACTCAGATGAAAGAGAGCCCTGGAAGGGTACAGCCACTGCTGCTGCACGCTGTGGGGAGGCAGAGGAGCAGCTCCCTCCATCATGCACCCCACAGCACCGGCGGATAACAACAGGGTTCTGCTCAGCTCCTGCAACACTCGCCCACCTCCACGCCCCTGCCCACCTCCTGCCACCTCTCCGAGGACCTTCAAAGCCCATCTTGCTATGGCAGCAGCTGGTCAGAGGAATAATCCAGGTCTGGAGAGAAGCCAGGGCAGAATGCAGCTCTGGAGGGGTGGGCTGGAGGAGCGAGCCATGACAACGCGGCTGCATCCATCCATCCTTCCTTCCCTTTCCTTCCTTCCTGGGGAGCCCAAGAGAGATACCCTGCCCCAGGGATCAGCCTCAGGCTTGGACCTCTTCTAAGCAAGCAGGAGAAGATCCTTTCCTTCAGGGAAATCCCTGCTGGAGAGGCAGCGCTGGCGCAGTGAGGGGGGCCCGGGCAAACCCTTGTGCTACCGCATCGGTGGCCAGAGAAGGGCTCCCTGCAGACCGCTCCCAACGCCCGGGGGGCAGCTCCAGCCGCCAGCAGCATCTCGACGCACCCACCAAGAGCAGGAGCTTCCCACGGCGAGCCTCAGCCAGGGCTGGACCCCGCAGGGCGCTCCCGGGAGGGCCCCATCCCCGCTCCTCTCTGCAGCATTTTGCCTGCACAAGCCCTGCTCTCCTCTCTTCCAGCCACCCACGCTGCCACAGCTCCACCATGGCACTGCCACAGCTCCACCATGGCACTGCCACCACCAGCAGCTACCGCGGACAGTCTGCGACGGGGTGAGGGGGTGGGGAGAACGGGGACATTTGGTACTCGAGCCTGAAGGGAAGGATGGAGATGGATTTCCATCACGCTGCTGCATCCGACCCGGGTCTGCCAGCGTCTCCCCATGGAGATAGGGGAGCCAGCACCAGCAGCTACCGTGGACAGTCTGTGACGGGGTGGGGGGAGAACAGGGACATTTGGTACCCGAGCCTAAAGGGAAGGATGGAGATGGATTTCCATCACGCTGCTGCATCCGACCCGGCTCTGCCTGCGTCTCCCCGCGTCTGTCTGTCCGCTCTGTGTCTGTCTGTCTGTCTGCCTGCCTGCCTGTCTGTGCTCTCTCCCAGCCCTTTCCAGCACAGACAATGAATGAAAATAAAGAGACGTGCAGCGATGCTGCTCCCTGCAGCCTCCTTAGCGACGGGGACCTGGGGCTGCCTGTGTGGCTGCTCCAACCTCCTCCTCATTTCCCTCCACCGTCTGGGCTGTGTTTCCCCCCCCCCAGAAAAAAACCCCAAACCCAGAAACCAACAAACCCTAAACCCCAGCAAGGCTGGGATCGAAGCTGATCCTGCAGCAGAGGCACATTTGGGGCATTTTCCTGCATTTCCCTGTTTTTTTTCCTCTTATATTTGCACCTGCCTGGGCTCTGGCCCCACAGTGCAGCACCCCCGGGGTTGGGGGGGGAAGGGGGTGTGAATGGGGTGGGGAGAAGTGATGGGGAGGGCTGTGATGGGGGGTT
>VWZI01015812.1:0-12770 GCA_013396835.1 Psilopogon haemacephalus | reverse complement strand
TGAGGTCTCTTCCAACCTAGACCATTCTAAGATTCTATGATTCTAACTCTCTGAAAATCATCAGGCAAACTGTTAACAAATATATTAACAGACTTTGCAAGACCCTTCTGGTAGTGAAGAGTGAATTCATTCAGGGAAAGCCTCAGATGCACATGCAGCCCTCTCACACTGGCTCAGGCTAGAGTGTCATGAGAACTGGGTCTCGCCCAAGACCAGAAGTGAAAAGGTGATGACTGTGCAGGCTGCCATGCTACATCCGTCTTGGAATCAAACAGGGCCATGTCAGAAAGAGGCACCTTTTCACAACAATCAAGGAGCTGTGGCAAAATGAAGTGCTCACAGGAAGGCCTCAGTCTGCACTTTATGCCAAGATAGCACAACACCAATCTTGAGAGCTTCTCCGGTGGGGCATTGTAAATACAGAGATGTGCTACATCCACCCCTCTTTGCTCTCCCTTTTCACAGGTCACTCAAGCAGCTTAGTAGTCTCTAAAGGAAGGATAGGATGAAGCAGATTTGTTCTGGCAATCTTGCAGCCAAGATGCAAGAATATGAGGGGGATGTCAGATATCGGCAGAAACTGCCTGAACTCAGAGCCTCAGCAACAGCTGAGTGAGGGGAAAGAGAAATTTTGCCCTGGTAGGAATCAGGCTTCCATGAATAGGAACTTGCAGACTGGCTGATGCTCTCAGAAAATGCCAGTTGCCATGTCTCTCAGACTCATTTCACCACTAAACGTGCAGATTAGAATGCTCACACTGTGTGTTTGCAAAAGGCAAATAGTCTGGGACTGAATCAAAACAACTTCTCAGTCCTTGGAGAGCAGCTGTTCATGAGCTACTGAGAGCAGAGAAGGTCCTGCCTTAAGTCAATGCCATGCTCCACAGTCCTGCACCACTGGGCTTTGGAGAGAGGTGCAGCCTGCACACAGCACAAATGTAAGGGTGGAACAGGAGTTCAGGACCAGAACTCCCATGTTCATAGGACTTTTTATATAAATCCAGATCACAATGCAGGATTTTATTCTCTACTTCCCCTATAAGAAGCACTACAGTAGGACACTTTCTTCCACTTTTTCTATGCAATAGCTTGCTTCTGTGTGGTTTTGTTGTACTTCAGTATAAAGTCAAATTGACTAACAGGATTTCCCATACTAAACGGCACCATTTCACATCAAGTCCAATGTCTTGCCTTCAGCAACAGCCAGTATGTTCAGTAACTTCAAGGAAAAATGATAAATAAATTCTGCTTCTCAGCAATTGCTTTAGTTTTATCCACAAGGGAAGTGTTTCCACAGCTCTGTCAGTCTTTTCATGCCAAACTTCATTGCGCCAAGCATGCCACAACCTTGCCAGCACAAACATAGAGAACACTTCCAGAGGCCATCCAGGCCAGACCCGTATTTCAAAAGGTGTGCCTGCCACCATCACCTCCCGCCAAACAAGGACCTCTGCTTCATTTTCCTTTCCCCAAAACCACTCTTGTCTAGGCCTCTCCATCCTCCTCTCCCCCTGGTCCTACCTGCCCTCTTTTCTCAGTACTGGGTTGCTTAAAAATGACATCTGTTCTAAACCACTGCTTCCAGCCCCAGAAAAAGTCATATAGGAAGAAACAAGCAAACCCTTTTCTGTTTCTACTCTTATTCTGCTCCAGGTCTGAGCATCAAAAACATTCTTCCAATTCCATCACACATGGCTTACTGCTGGCTTCTCTTGTTTGTTTTCACATCACTTAATTTGCTTTCTTTTTCTCATGTTTACATCTGGCCTTCCAATATACATGGCAAACACTTTGAGACTTATTTTCTCTCCTATTCAGGACAAGGTCCTCTAATCTTCTGTACATAGACACAGTTCAATGGTTACAGCAGTTCCTGTCCAGGTTTCCTTCAGTTTAAAAGCACTTGGTGCACGTGGCTTAGCACAGATATGTGCGCCTGCTCTGCTTGGCTCTTCTCTAATGTCTGTGATGGCTGTTAGTGGTCTCTTCCAGCCCAAACCAACAATTTAAAAGGGAATATGCCTCCTATTCACAGGGTGATGAGAAAGGGGTTCTTCCATCTGAAATTGCTTCATGTTGCAAAGAGTGGAGGCAGCAAAGCATTTGGGTCATTTTGGGTCTGTCATAACCCCTTTCTTGTCTTGAAAATAAAGGAGCCACAAAACCAGGCAGGAGAGAAATGATTGTGTTTTATTCCTGGAGGGACTGAGTTGTTCTCCCTCCTCCCACTAGCACCATGCCTGCTGCCTTCAGTCATCCATCTGTCCTGCAGACCCAGACTTGAGGTGTTACCAAGTTTTTGTCCTCAGTCCTGCTCTGACTTGTCGCAGGAGAATGTCAGCCTCTGGCCAACACTTTTCACCTCTCGGGTGAAGCACTGGCTGCAAGGCTGGGTCCGAAATGTTAAGGTGAATGGAGTTCGGTCCGGTTAGAGGCCAGTTACAAGTGGTGTTCCCCAGAGCTGGGACTAGTTCTGTTTCATGTCTTCATCAGTGAGTTGCATGAGGGCATGGAGTGCACCCTCAGTGAGTTTGCAGATGGCCCCAAGCTGGCTGTGTGTGCTGCAGGACAGGAAGGCTCTGGGCAGGCTGAAGAGATGGGCTGAGGCCAACAGCATGAGATTCAATGAGGCTGAGTGCTGCCCTCGAGCCGCAACAAGTCCATGGGACATTGCAGGCTTGGGGAAGAGTGGCTGGAGAGATGCCCTGTGGAGAAGGACCTGGGGGTGTTGCCTGACAGCTGCCTGAACATGAGCCAGCAGTGTGCTCAGGCAGCCAAGAACGCCATGGGCATCCTGGATTGTATCAGGAGTAGTGTGGCCAGCAGAAGAGGGAGGTGGTGTTACCGCTGTTGCACTCAGCACTGGTGAGGCCACATCTCCAGTATTGTGTTCAGTTTTGGGCCCCTCACCACAGGAAGGACATCAAGGTGCTGCAGGGTGTCCAGAGAAAGGTAACGGAGGCCAGTGAGGGGTCTTCAACACAAGTCCTGCGAGTTGCAGCTGAGAGAGCTGGAGCTGTTCAGCCAGAAGAGGAGGCTGAGGGGAGACCTCCTCGGTCTCTGTAAGTAGCTGAAAGGAGGCCGTTGTCAGGTGGGGACCAGCCTCTTCCTCCAGGTAACAAGTGATGGGATGAGAGGACATGGCCTCAGGTTGCACCAGTGGAGGTTCAGATTAGATATTAGGAAAATGTGCTTTATTGAAAAGGTATCAGACACTGGAAGGGGCTGCCCAGGGAAGCGGTGGAGTCATCATCCTGCAGAGACTGCTGACTTGTTCATTCGCCCCTCTGTCCTGCAGGCTGAGACCTGAGGTGTTATCAGGTTGGTCAGGATGCTGGAATGTTGACCCTCAGCCCTAGTGGATGCAGTTGTTTGCTTTCTTTGCTGCCAAGATGAGTGGAGTCAAGCTGGAGAGTGGCTTGGCTAATGCTAGGAACGGATGCTGTCCAGAGAAAGAAGAAGAAAGGAACCGTTACTTTCCAGACTCAGTTACCCACAGGCTCAAGCAGTGCTTCTCTCGTCACTGGGAATAAGCACAAACCGGACTGAGGGCACCTCCTGCACCTGTGTCTTCGTGTCCAGCACCTTGCTCTCACAGGCAGGCACCATCCACAATCCCATGCATCCATTTCTCAAGGTGTTCTCAGCTGGTTGGGAATCTGGCCCTGCCTGCATGCTGGCAGTGCTGCCACTGTCCTAGGGCCTTGTTCCTTTCAGGAACCTCAAAGCTCTTACTTATCTTCCTGTTGTCTAAAGACATGGGCTGTTGTTGCTGTGAAAGAACCTGAGAGGCATAAGCCGTTACTCAGGGGAGCCCAACACCTCTAGCAGATGTTCATGCCAGCAGTGCCCTGGCCCATGTGCTGTTCTGAAGGCCACTGAGGTACAGATTTTCAGCACCAAGATAGGAGCAGGACACACATGACAGAGCACTGACAGACTCAGCTCCGGCTGGCAGTGGGAGCACTGTGTGCATGGTGTGACTGCACTTGAGCTCTTTTGCCACCAGGTAAAGCTGGGTGTACTCCCAAAATACAAAACAGGGCCACAATAAATGATCAAAGGGCTGGAGCAGCTCCTCTCTGAGGGAAGGCTGAGAGTTGGGCTTGTTCAGGGTGGAGAAAGGAAGGCTCCAGGGCGACCTTCTTGTGGCCTTGCACTACTGAAAGGGATCCTAGAAAAAAGATGGGGACAGACTTTTTAGCTGGGTCTGCTGAAGGATGACAAGGGGTGATGATTTTAAGCTAAATGAAGGGAGATTAGAGTAGAGATGGGGGAGAAGTGTTTGATGCTGAGGGTGGTGAAGCACTGGCACAGGTTGCCCAGGGAGGTGGTAGATACCCCATCCCTGCAGACATTCCTGCTCAGGTTGCACAGGGCTCTAAGCAACTTGCTTTAGTTGAAGATGTGCAGGCTGTTGCACAGGGGCTAGACTAGAGGATCCCTAAAGGTCCCTTCCAACCCAACCCATTGTCTGATGCAATTTATTTTTCATTTGAAAAGCAGCGAGAGTGGGGAATCACAGGAGCAGGCTCCCTAGATGCCTTCAAGTTTAGCTGAGGAGAAAACCCCTTACATGTTGCAGCTGTTTCTCTTGCAGCTGCCTTGCATTTTACCTGCAGAAGTTCCTTGGCTGACCAGCGCCTGCCCACGTCCACCTCCAGGCAGCATTTCAGGAAGATGCGAAACACAAGGGACCTTCGCTCGGCTTTCCTCAGCTTTGGTGTCCCCTTGGTCGCTATCAGGTATCTCGCCTGGAGAAAAAGGAAACTCGAGACCTCATCTCTTCCTTTCATATCCACAAATGCTCACGCAGACCTCGCTCTGCTTTGTAAGGTTCAGTCTCCAGTGGCAGTTTCTTCCCTGGAAGAGGGCTAGACCTGATGTTTCTAGACCAACAAATAACCGCCCTGCTACAGCCACAGCTATTCCAGCATCCGAAGGATCTTGCCTTGACACCTGATTGCATTGGCTGACCCAGTACTTTGGCTGCCAACTGCATCAGCAAATGCAGATCTGACTTCATCAAACAAAGGTAGCCCAATGCTTTGCTCTCTTCTGCATATCAATGGTAACCAAGTAAAAGACTCTGATTGGCTTACTCCTTGCATGAAAAACCAGCAGCATTTGGAACCTCCTTTCCAACACAGACACAGGAGCTGCATGCAGAAATATGTTCTGCAGAAAAGATGTCGCTTGGCAGACAGCAGCCACCTGCAACTGCATCTTTCAGCACTTGAAAGGCTTTCCACAGAAATTGCCCAGCTTGAGGAACTTGCCACTGAAAAATGCTTGACATACAGCTCAAAGGGAGTTCAAAGCCACAGGAGAATTGCCGAGCCTGCCACATTTCTGCACTGCTTCTATGTCACTTCTCCTCTGAGGTTCTCCTGTTAACAAAGCTCTATACGGGTTATGGTGCAACTTGTTCAAGCTGATCTGATGGAGATGTATCATGGCAGACAGAACTTGGGACAGATTAGAAAGACAATGGCATCTACTGATTTGCACCTTACCCTTCTGTAGCTTTCATCCATGTAAGGAGGATCTCCCTCCACCATTTCTATGGCTGTGACACCAAGAGACCAGATGTCAGCCTTGAAGCTGTATGGTTCCTGCTTCACGACTTCTGGTGCCATCCACCGCAGAGTTCCAACGTAACTCATCCTTCTGTTGTGCTCAGGTGTCACACAGGCAGAAAGACCAAAATCAGCTGAGAAGAAAATCAAGTCTTGTTAAAGTCCCTACAAGGATGACACCAAGCAAAAGCAACACCCACCACACACTTGCCTCAGAACACATGCATGAATCTATCTGGAGAAGCAGCCATGCACTGGTTACTTGGTGCTGTCACCAAGCAAATGCTCAGCTGGCCACTTAAAACCCCCTCCAGCTCCATGCAGTGGCCGTTACTCGCTTGAAGCTTTACATTTTAACTCCCTCTCTCTGGAAGGAACTTGCCCAAAGCAAAGGCACTCTTGACACTGTCTTCTTTTCTATACTTCTCTGTGCCCTGGAACTGTGCTCACAGCTTGCAGCAGTGCTGAGGGCACAACCACAGGCACCATCCTGGGTAACTGGCAGTCTGTCAAAAGCAGCCCCACACCACATCCTGGAAATGCTGTGCCTGACCAAGAATACCTACCCAGCTTGACAGAGCCATCCGTTCCCAGGAGGATGTTGTAGCTCTTGATGTCACGATGAATCACATGGTTGGAATGAAGGAAATGCAGCCCTTGCAGGCACTGACAGAGAAAAGAGAAACATGAGGGTAAAAAACTTCATGACCTGAGTCTGTCACAGGAGAAAGAAAAGTTAATAGCTCCAGAAGATTTTGTGTCTAGATGCATTGTGAGCAATGCCAAATCTTGTGCTGTCAAGAGGCACAGCTTGCTGATCCAGCCTTCTAAGTGAGGGCACATGTCGTGGCTCGTGTTCTGAGCATCCTGCCCAAACACGTGCAGCATCCCTTACCTCCCGGCAGACAGCTGCTGTCTCTCCCTCATCCATCAGTGACTCCTGAAGCACATCACCTAATGAGCCTCCATCCAGGTAGTCCATGATGAGCCAGAACTCATGACCGACCATGTAGCTGAGAGCAAAACAATGGCAGAGTAGATAAATGACAAAGAGGTAAATTTTGTACCAATGAGTCCTTGGCTCGCAGTATGCAGATGAGCACTGACACAAGAATAACAGAACTACTTACCTGTCTAAATAGTTCACAATGTTGTGGTTCCTGTTTCTCCTCATGATGAGGATTTCATTCAGCAGGAGGTCTTTAGGCTGCTTGTTGATCTTGATGTGCTTTATGGCCACCTGAAATGACATTGAAAACCTTGAACTGGAGTAGTCAGTTGCACAGGATGAGGACGAACACGCAGTGAGTGCTTGTGGAGTGCTGTAGCTGAGCTGTGCCAAACGGTCTTGTTAGACACAGGAGCTCAGTGCCTTACATGAGAACCCTCCAGTTCTCTGCTGCCTTGGCTGCTAGGTCCAGGACATGGCCCTGTGAAATATTCTTCTTTCTCTCTCTCATCCTGCCTCCACTGCCCACTCCCAGCATCCCCCCAAGCAGCTCCACTTGAGCTTTTCACCCAGCCTGCTTGCTGACACTCCTGCCTGCTTTACCCCTCCAGGCTCAGCCCTACGTCCCTCTCTACCTTCTGGCTAAGCTCAGTTCAAGGCCTCCTGCAAGTACATCTTCTCCAGTGGTCCCAAAGAGCCCTCCCAGCCAGCCTGTACCTCCCTGGACAGGGGCACAGATGTGGCCTGTGGGTATTTGAAGTCTGCCTCTTGTGCCTCACCACCCAATTTGGACAGCTGCTTCCTCTGTCTAGTCCTGCTCTCAACACGGCACAGAAGTGCCCACCCTTCTGCTCTCATTCCTACTTCTCTAGCCAGATTTTGGGGCAGCCTTTGAAGGTAGTCAAAAATTCTGGTTTGGAAAAGAACATGAATGCTAAGATGCCATTATCAGCCCAAGCACGGGGAGCACCAAGGCTCTTGCTGGTTCCAGGGAGACCGGGACCTCCCCCTGCAATTTGCAGACAGCTCTTCAGGCAGTGCTCAACACCAGTGTGCAGTGATTGCTGGAGAGTGGATGGCCACAGTGAGTGTTCAGCTGCTGCAGCACAGAACCACATGGCCCTCAAAGAGCTTTTGCTGAGAAGCTGAGGAAGCAGAGGATGGATGTTGCCAGCTGACACCAGTCTGTGTTTCAGAGCAACAGCCTTTGAGCAGAGGTCTGCTGGCAACCTGGAAGCCTCAGCCCCAGTTCACACCCGAGAACAACGTGCCAAAGACCTGCAGAATCTGCTGGGACTCCTGACACTCACTGCTTTTCCTGTGGTCATTTCCAGCGCGTAATAAACTGCTCCATATCCCCTAGAAAGAAAACAGCAGCGAAGAAATGAGAAGCAGTTTAGTCTCCGTGAGTGACAGCAAGCCCAGACAGGAGAGCTCCACTGCCTGCAGTGTTTATAAACCCTCCTGTGCTCATCCACTCCTTCAGCCTGCCACGCACAGTGCAGCAGCCCACCGGCCCTCTGCCATACAGGCTGCCCAGGACCAAATCTAGTTCCAACAGGGAGACGAAGGCTGCTGCAGCAGCCCATTTCTCCAGAGCACCCTCTTTGATGACCTTTCTGATTACTTCTACCAGAGCTTCTTTCCCCATAACTCTAAACTGACCTGCAGCATCACACCCCTGAGCTGGCTATAGCAGCACACTCGCTCCTCTGGAGGAAGCAGGTACAATTTTCAGGCTCTGCTAAGAGCTGGAGGAAATCAGTTCAGATACCCTTTTAGGTCAGAGATTAGCCACTTCTCGTTCCACTAGTTCTTGAGGAACCTTTGCACAAGTTCCCTCCTAGGACTGCCTAAGAATCCTGAGGGCCACGGCCATATTCTGATGGGGACAGCGACAATGTTTCCTCTCCTTTCTTTAGCATGGCCCCATTATTCTGAGACCTTTGAAAAGGTTCTCTCCTAAGGAGATAAGCAAACCGGTGCCTCACACCTGAAGGACACTACAACTTCCGGGTCCTGCTCCTTGCTGCAGACAAGACATTGCCTGCACCAAGCTGTCTTTGATGAGCCCTTCTGATCACAGTTCTAGATTCTGAGCAGCACTGAGAGACAGCAGAGCCTAAAGCCAGTCTCTGAAGATGTCTGCGGCTTGCCCAATTGGCTTCATGCTACATATTGCATCAGCAAAAGGCCTGGACCTTGTTTTTTTTGTGGAAGTGACTGTGGTTGGACTTACCCTTGACCAAGCTCTTTCATTTTTAAGTATTTCTTGTCGGGGGGTCCCATGTTCACAATGCTCCCTGAGAGAAACCAAATGAAAGACACTCACTTGAGAATGCAGCAGACCAGGTCACAGCCTCCTGCGCAACCAGAAACAATCTCTGCTTTGGCCTTGGGCCTAGAAAGAAGCCCAGGCAAAGCCAGCCCAGTCACAGCTGCCCTCAGAGGCTCTCTCGCTTCCCTCAAGATGGTCACAGCTTGCGCAGGGACTTTGAGTGACTCTTGACACTCACTTGAGGAGAAACTTTTGGTACCTGTAATCCTGAGCCATGCGCACAGTGCACTGCTTTCTCAGACAAGAAATACAGAATACGTACTCAGTATCTCTAGGATGCCTTCATCCTTCTCTTCCTCCTCTTCCTCCTCCTCCCCCTCCTCATCCTCCTCCTCATCTTCATCCTCCTCCTCATCGTCATCCTCTTCCTCATCTTCATCCTCATCCTCCTCTTCTTCTTCATCCTCCTCTTCTTCTTCATCCTCCTCTTCTTCTTCCTCATCCTTCTTTTCCTCTCCTTCATCTTCCTCCTCTTCCACCTCTTTCTCCTCTTCCTCCTTCACCTGCTCCTCCACTTTCTCCTCCTTCACCTCTTCCTCCTCAGTCACCTTTTCCTCCTCCTTCATCTCTTTCTTCTCCTTCTCCTCCTCCATCTTTTTCTTCTCCTCCTCCTCCATCTCTTTCTCCTCCTCCTCGTCCTCCTCTTCTTCCTCCACCTTCTTCTCCACTTCTTCCTCCACTTTCTCCACCTCTTTCTCTCCTTCCTCATCCTCCTCTTCCTTTGCCTTCTTTTCCTCATCCTCAGACACTGAGGCAATTAGCAGTGGTTCTGATCCTGTTGCTGTGTTCTGTGGGAAAACAGAAGCATGAGTGATGGTCAGCACTGTGGCACTTGGGAGGTCTGCACATGGCACACAACTTCACTCTGCTTAGACATCAGAAGGCACTCTGCACATGGCCAGAGTCCCACAGGCCTCGAGTTCTAAGTCACACTCGGCACAGAGGGCATGCTAGGACTCCAGCCCTCAGAGTCTTCCTCCAAGTGCTGTCTGATCAGAAACTTGCTGCTCTGGATTGCACCAGGTACAGTGCTGGGACTTACACAGCTTGTGTGTTGAGATGGTGGCACTTGAAGAGGTACCAGTTCATTGTCAGCTCCCTCATCTTCACCCCCTTCAGCCTCTTCCTCAGAGACAGAGGGAGCCTGACAGGGTTCTGGCTCTGGTTCGCTCTTCTGTGGGCAGACAGGAGCACAAGTAACAGTCACTGCACCATTTTGTCATAGACTCCTAGAATGTTAGGGGTTGGAAGGGACCTCCAGAGATCATCAGGTCCAACCCCACTGACAAAGCACCATCACCCAGGGCACCCACATGGCAACACGTCCAGGTTGGCTTTCTAAGCCTCCAGAGAAGGAGACTCCACAACCCCTCTGGGCAGCCTGCTCCATCACCCTCACACTACAGAAGTTTCCCCTCATCTTGTGGTGGAACTTGCTGTGTTCCAGCTTATAGCCATCATTCCTTGTTCTTCCCTCTTGCAGTTTCTCATTTTGGCTAAAGACAGCTAAATCTTCCCCACACTGGCTCACTCTCACATCACAAAATGTAAGGCTGAGACGGATCCCTGGCAGCCGCATCTGGCTGCTGTTTAGCTGCTTTGGTGTCGTGTCTACAGAACTGGTAACTCATGGAGCTAAAGGTGCCTTCGCTGGCCAGGGAATGAACACAGCTCCAAATGCAAAGCCTCCTTGATTCTCTGGCTGGCAATTCGGTTGTGGAGACAAAGCTTGTTGGTTTCTTTGCTCTTTTACCCAAGGGGTGATCATATGGCCCGTTTCCACAGTGCTGATTTTCCCTGTCTAGTAGCTCCTTTATCACACCATCCTCCTCTTTACCAGACCAGAACTTATCCCATGGATGGTGCAAGGCTTTGCCGGCTTCTCGCCACAGCAGTGACCCAGGGCGACTGCAGCCCTCTCAGCAGCAAGAGGAGAGGCTCTAATGTGGCCAAAGTAGGCAATGACACATCAGACCTTCTCAACACAAGCTCACAGTGTGTGCTACTCTTCTTACACACTCTGTCAGGAAAAGGGGCCTTACACACTCACCAAAGGACAGGCTTCTCTGGATCCATGGCCCACGCCACCTGCAATGTGCAAGGCAAAATTAATTGGATGCCTGGCGTGGGGAATCCCACAGAACAAGCACAGGCAAAGAGATTCCTCACAAAAGATTCCTTTTGGCTTGTTGGTGTTCTACCAGGCACTAAGTGTCCCATGAGACAGTCAAATCTTCTCACTATGGAACTTAGAGAAGAGAGGCTTGTCCTCAAGAGCAATGCTAGGAGACTCTGGAGAGAACGGCACAGTTTCCAGAAGGCCCTTGGAGAAGCTCTCCCCATGTGCACTTTGGAGGCTGTACTGGATGGACCAGCAAACTGAGGAAGTGACAGACTCCACTGCCACAGACTCTCACAGGTAGGGAACTGAAACCCTGCAGGTTAAATTACAAATGCTGTCCACAGCCTGTTGGACAGAGACAAGGCCTTAGGAGCTGAAGTTGTTGACAGGAGCTTTACCAAACTGGTGGTACCTTAGTGGCAGCCTTGCCAACCACCAACTTGCTACTCAGGAATACCAGGAACAACGCAGCAATACACAGGCCAGGTTTGCTGCTCTGTCTAGTAAGAACTTGTACTTACTTGCTAACAACTCTGTCATCAGCCAGGGTTTGTCCAGCAAGTAGCTGAAAGAATTGGCCAACTTAAAAAGAAAGCCAACTGCAGCACGGACTCCTTCTGCCATGCTTGCAGCAGCACGTGGCAGTTTCCCAGACTGTCCACAGTCAAGGGAAAATGCTGGAATCACAGGAACCTTCCTGGAAAGAGCAGGCGTTGCAGACAGACTGCTCTGCACACTGACAGATGCTGCTCCGCACACCGACGGGTGCTGCTCTGCACACCGACGCCTGCTGTTGTGTGCTAACACCCCTGTGCATCACAAGAGCAGCCCTTCCAGGTTGCTAGGCTCTAGTGGGGGATGGGCTACAGGTGTGGACCCTCTCAACATCTCCCTGAAGCTCCCCTGCATGCAAGTGGAATCCAGACCTGGGCAAGGCTCAGCCGATCAGCCAGGAGGGAAGTGCCTCTGGGATATCAAAGGGAGAAAAATCCCTGCTGGGCAAGCTCTTGAAGACCAGAGGCATTTGGCTGGAACAACTACGTGGACAGCAAGGCCCTTGTGGAAGCACAGATCACCCTGCAGCCTGTGCTGAGAGGAGGCTGACCCCTGCAGCCTATGCAGATTACCAGTGGAGCAGAAGCCCCCCTGCAGCCTCTGATGAAGGCTGTGCTGAGACAGGCTGTCCTCCTACAACCCGTGCAGGCTCACGGTGGAGCCGATACCCACCTGTGACCCATGGAGTACCCCATGCTGGAACAGGTGGCTGAAACTGAGGAAGACCACAATGTCGAGGGATGCCCACACTGGAACAGCCTGTCGCTGGGAGAAGTGCACCTCACAGACGAAACACACACGGGAGAAGGCCCTTCCAGAGCATCTGCACCCTGTGAAAGGGACCCATGCTGGAGCACTGGCAAAACACTCCTCAGAAACTGATACTGTGTGGCAGAGCAGGGCACTGCCCCACCGGAGGTTTGAATGAGGTGTGAACTGTGGCAGGGCACACCCAGTCCACTGCCCCACCAGAGGTGTGAATGGGGCAGGAAACGGTCTTCCTCCCTCCCCACCTCTGTCACCGGAGGCTTAGTACAATAGGTGTGAAGTGCCTTCTCCCACCCTCCATGGGCTTGAACAGGGAGGCAACAGATCACCTCAGTATATATATGGCAGCTGGACAGATTGCAGCAGGACTTGCCTGGACTTGCTTGGACTTGCAAGGACTTGCTTAGACCTTCATGGGACCTGCACGGACCTGCACTGGGACCTGAACACGGACCTGGA
>VWZI01015803.1:0-15600 GCA_013396835.1 Psilopogon haemacephalus | reverse complement strand
AGGATATATATATATATTTTTTTTTTGTATATATAAATAAATATATATAGATAGATACATACATATTATATATATATATATATATATATATATAATGCATACAATATATTACAGATATTTAGAACTATATACAGTAATATTCAAGCTAAAAGGAATACAGAAATACAAGACCACTCCCAGCAGTCAGAGTGCCCCAAAAGAGGCTCCCAATCACACTCCACCTTCTCTCCACCCTTTCCCTTATATCAGAATCTCTCTTATGTGCAGGGTGAGCTGGAAAGGTCAGCAAGGGGTGCTAGAAGCAGAATGATTACTTGGAAAATGTGAATGGTCAGGCAGAAGAGTTCATGCTACCATAAGCAGGCAGAGACTGACCTATCTATATTTGTTCCCCTGTTTTTTATGTGTCCCAGAAGGATGAATGGGTAATACAGACATCACCTTATTTTCTTTTTACAGACAATAGTAAAATTTATTCCAATTAGCCTCAAACCTTAGCACATATCATAAAAAAAAAAAAAAAAAGGAAAGAATGAAAAATGAAAGTGGGAAAATTCTAGGGGAAAAATATCAGTTGAACAGTTTATTCATTTATTATACATTTTCATAGAGTAATATGCTCAATGAATGGTATTTTATCCCCTATAGAAGCAGTCAAGTACTCAGAGGAAAAGTAATTGAATAATTTATTCAATGACAAATGAGAAAGTTCACTGAATAACGGATTCAATGAATGGTATTCATCTAAAAAAATATATTTCTTAAAACAAGTAGAGAAATATTTCAAGGTGTTAAGGCTTTGTCTTTTATCCTGCTTTACCAGGAAAATCAACACAATTCTTAGTTTAACCAAACAAAAATCCTAATGATAAGGAATGTTTCACAATTTCTCATTGCTGTGCCATGGACATTCTCCAGCAGCACTCCCAGGTCCCTATCCAAAGGGCTGCTCTCCAGCAGGTCACCTCCCAGCCTGTACTGCTGCAGTTTATTATTCCCCCCAGGGTGCAGGACTCTGCATTTGTCCTTGTTGAACCTCACTTGGTTCCTCTGTGCCCAGCTCTGTCTGTCCAGGTCTCGCTGGATGACCTCACAACCTGCAGCTGGATCAGCCAAGCCTCCCAGTTTGGTGTCATCAGCAAACTTACTGAGCAGACTCTGTCTGTCTGTCTGTCTGTCCCCTCACCAAATTCATTGATGAAGATGCTGAAGGGCACCTGATCCCTGAGCGACTCCACTGGTTACAGCTCTCCAGCTGGACCTGGCAATATTGATCACCACTTTTTGTAACCAGTTTCTAATCCACCTCACTGCCAGCTCTGCCATCCCACACTTTCTGAGCTTAATGTAATGCTATATAATAATTTTCTCGCTGGCAGCACAGTGCTGTTATTTTTTAAAAAATAAAAGGTGAACACAAATTACCACAAATCTTCATATTGTGTTAGTGCTGACAGTGCACAAACAATCTTTGCATTCCAAGGGCAAATTGGAGCACAAAATTCAATGCTCTTGAAGAATCCCTTTTTGTATGTGTTGGATATTAACTGTTAAAAAAGGCCACAAACTATTCTCTTGCCCAGCATTAGAAAAACATAAAGTCAGGCGGATGCCTAGGGCTTAGAAAGGAAAGACAGACAGAGCACGCCACAGGTCAGTGATGGATGGTGTTAGCAGATAAACAGGTCACTTGAAAGTATTAAACTAATTCTACATAAGAAGCGACTTGTTCAGTGATAATTAGGTGCATTTTTTTTATGGTGCATAGAATTTCTGTAATGCCACAACATCAGTGCTAATGTGACCACAGAGATGACAAAGATGAAAGCAGGTAACCTGCAGGTTAACTCTAATTGGAATACCCTTAAATTAGGGGAAATGACATCTAACTTTAATGTCCAATAACACCTTTATCATTTAGACCAGCTCCTGCTAATTTGTTTGTGTACTGTAAGTATCAGTCATTTTTGCTCATTTTTTAATTCTCTTACGTGTTGCTTGCAGTACCCTTTAGAGTTTGAATGAAATTTAATATCCAAACTTCACACTCAATAAGAAAGTTTTAGCTTAATTTCTCACTGTGTTACCTATTTCTGTTGTTTTTGGTTTTGTTTTTTAATCTCCATCTTTATACAGAATCAGAGAATCACAGAATTAACCAGCTTGGAAAAGACATCTAAGGTCATTGAGTCCAACCTATCACCTAATCCTTCTCATTAACTAACCTGTGGCACTAAGTGCCTCATCCAGCCTCCTCTTAAACACCTTCAGGGATGGGGAGTCCACTACCTCCCTGGGTTCCTCAAGTTGTCACAAATCTGATCTTCACGTACAGTGGGAAGGAATTTTGCTGCCCTTATCCCCACCCTGTTGTTTTTTTAACTTGGGAGGTGTTAGGAGATAGGTTGCCAGTGAACACTGAGGGAAAAATGGTGTTGAGAACCTCAGCTTTCTCCTCATCAGTTGTTACTACCTCACCATTACTGCTCTTCAGGAAGGGTATGTCTTCCTTAACATTTCTTTTTGTGTTGATGTACATGTAGAAGTCCTTGTTATTCTCTACATCCAATGCCAAATTCAGCTCTGACTGACCTCACCCCAACACAATCAGGTAGCATCTATATACACTTCCTAGGACACCTGTCCCTGCCTCCACTGCCTGTGCAGCTCCTGCTTGCCTTTTAGCTTTATATTTCTGTTCATGCTTCTTAAATACGTAAAGTGCAATTGCTAAGTAGTTTAATATTACTCTGTTATTTCAGTCTCCTGTAAGAAAAGAAAGACATCATTACCTCCAAGCCTATTTTATGGTTTTACCTGTAAGGAATATTTTTGTTTCATGTGTATTAATGTGAATATACCCATATATATAAGCATATATATATATATAATCATGGACTCATAGAATCAACCAGGTCAGAAGAGACCTCCAACATCATCCAGTCCAACCTAGCACCCAGCCCTAGCCAATCAACTAGAGCATGGCACTAAGTGCTCCATCCAGGTTTTTCTTCAACATCTCTAGGGACGGTGTCTCCACCACCTCCCTGGGCAGCCCGTTCCAATGCCAATCACTCTCTCTGTGAAGAACGTCCTACTAATATAATTGAAAAACAATTGATTGCATCGTAAATCAGAACTAGATCACCCTAGATCAGGCTGGCCAGAGCCTCATCCAGCCAGACAGATACAATACCAGTGCAAAATCAAAATCAGTAAAGTCTATTTAATACATAGAATCATAGAATCATAGAATCAGTCAGGGTTGGAAGGGACCACAAGGATCATCTAGTTCCAACCCCCCTGCCATGCCCAGGGACACCCTACCCTACACCAGCCTGCCCACAGCATCATCCAGTCTGGCCTTAAACACCTCCAGGGATGTGGCCCTAACCACCTACCTGGACACCCCATTCCAAGGGCTCACCAGTCTCATTGTGCCGAACTTCCTCCTCACGTCCAATATGAATCTCCCCACCTCCAGCTTTTCTCCATTTGATGAACAAGAAATTAATTAATAACTTTCTGTTAAAAGCTGTGAGATGAGGCAAAGTTGAGTCTATCCATGCACACTGGCATATAAAGGTTCAAAGTCTTCAGGAAGCATTAACTGTTAGTGCAATGGAAATCATTTTCCAGCACATCCATCTGCAGCATTGCTTTTGAAATAAAATGCATTGAAAACTAAGTGTCGGGTATAAATTCTATCACACGCTGAATTTCCAATGCTTTCCCTCCATAAATCACACTGTTACTAAACCTTTCATAAGGCAGCCAATACAAAAGGCAGTGCTGTATCATGAGCTCAATAGCAACATACTTATTAACCGCTCCTGTTGTTTCCCAAGCATGAGCCTCTGCAACTTCAACAGAATGAAGTTGTTTAACCATTAACTAAGCACACTTGAAGAGAAATTGTTGAAATCTTTAGGGACTTCAGCTTTGTAGCACAGCTGGTTTATGCTCTGCATTAAAGCCTTCCCCCTTTGATTATGAGGAAAGCATTTTGTTTATAGCAATGATTGTTACCTATATTCTGAAATGATTTACTGTGCTGGACAGGAAAGGAAAACACTAAATTTTAACCAAGGAGTTTTGATTTATAGCAATAAGTATCAGTTATTGCTCTTCTTTAGGTTTTCTGGAAATTCTGTATTTGTGAAATGCTATCAAATGTTGTAAGCACAAGTTAGAGTATGAGGAGTGCAGCACCTCTGCTATGAGGACAGGCTGAGAGAGTTGGGGCTTTTCAGCCTGGAGAAGAGAAGGCTTCGAGGAGACCTTACAGTAGCCTTCCAGTATCTGAAGGAGCCTACAGGAGGGCTGGGGAGGAGCTATTCACTAGGTCTTGTAATGACAGAACAAGGGGTAATGTGTTTAAACTGGAAGAGGGGAGATTGAAACTGGATGTTAGGAGGAAGTTCTTTGCAGTGAGGGTGGTGAGACACTGAAAGGGCTTGCCCAGGCAGGTTGTGACTGCTCCCTACCTGGAGGTGTTGAAGGCCAGGTTGCATGAGGCCTTGAGCAACCAACCCCTCTGTGCCATAGGCAGGGACACCTCCCACTAGAACAGGTCACTCAAGGCCTCATCCAGCCTGGCCTTGAACACCTCCAGGGAGGAAGTAGTCACAATCTCCCTGGGCAACCTGTGCCAGTGTCTCACCACCCTCACTTTAAAGAACTTCGTCCTAACATCCAGATTCAATCTCCCCTCTTCCAGTTTAAACACATTACTCCTTGTCCTGTTATAACAAGACCTTGTGAATAGTCCCTCCCCAGCCCTCCTGTAGGCTCCCTTCAGATACTTTGAGTAAATGATCCCTAGCATTTAGTTACTCTGTGTACCTATTTTATCACTGAGATCATAAAGCCAAAAAAACATTGTGATGTCTGGCTGTCACCCATTCAGGAAGGAATATGACTTCATGCTGGGATTCATTCCCCGTAATAACAGGCCTTTTATTAAAGGAACATCCTGGAACACTAAGTAAACAGCAATGTACAAAAATGCCACAAGGTAAAGAATTCTCTGAAGATTCCTCTGCCAGCAATTGAGTTGTGGAACTGGCTATCTTTATCCTTGATGCAACATTTATTACTTTCTGAAACCCTCCAGGAATTGTCACTGGATGTTCACGAGGTATTCCTAAGTTGTAAACGTGTTCTCTGTCCTTCAAAAGATTTTTGCTGCTTTGCAAAAGCCCAAATCAGTTGAACATACTCAGGTTTGATCAAAGCGTCGTCTGAAAAGATAGTTGGCACTGTTCTGCATACAGAGTAATAGACCAAGGCATCCTAATTAGCATGGTGGGGTAAAGTGGATTTGCAAAATAAAAGATAAAAAAAGATCCTTGCTTACTCACAGTTAGCTGTGTTCATAGCTAAAGTGAAAGTTTTCATGGGAAGAAATTTTTAAAATGACAAGAATCCTTTCTGAGTTAGACCCTTAACTTGCATAAAGGACTACATCCATCCATTCTCAATATCCTTTGCTTTGGTGAGCATTCAGGTTATTTCTTTTTTACTTTCCTGTGCTAATGGGGAATGTTTTGTAATGATGTAATCTCCGTGCTTTAATTAATAAAGGAATGTTGGGTGAACAAGAACCTGAAGATGCATCTCAGAACATATGGAGGCTATCAGGTCCTGATTGATGATGGAAGCCATTCCTTAACTATTTCATGCAAGGCAAGGACCAAGTTAAACTAGATTTAGAATCACAGAATCATAGAATCAGCCAGGGTTGGAAGGCACTACAAGGATCACCTAGTTCCAACCCCCCCTGCCTTGGGCAGGGACACCTCCCACTAGAACAGGTCACTCAAGGCATCATCCAACCTGAACAGGTCCAGGGAGGGAGCAGCCACAACCTCCTCGGGCAACCTGTGCTCTTTTGTCTTACACCTTTGGTTTCTTTTTCTCATTTTCAGTGCATGACACATCCTCTTCTTTCTGTGTTTGCATTTGCAGGCTTCTTCACGGAATCATGTAAGTGCTGGTTAGAAGGGACTTCTGGTGATCATCTAGTCCTAGTCAAAGGATGAATACTACCACAGATCACCATGTTTCCAGCCAAGTTTTGAGAACGTTCAAGGATGGAGGTTCTAAGATACCTACAGAAAGTTCAAGAGTAGGTTGAGATCATTTTGGACACAAGATGTCCAATCATTTGCTTTACTGGGTTAAACTGCCCTTTGCCAGCTATCCTGAGAGAAACTGGAAGCAGCCAACTACTATATGGTTCAATTAGACTTTTGTGAATAGATTTGGGCCAGATGACCAGTTTGCATGCCAGCAGCAGACCACCACCAGAGTGTCCTCTAGCTTCTCTCCTGCCCAGGCATATTTCACTAGCTTTCAGGTCTGTTGCTTCTCAAATGGAACTGATGCTTACTTGGTGCAGGCACAGAACTCTGCATCACCTCATGGAACTTAAAAGGTTTCTGTTGACCTAATCTTCAAGTATCCGAGAATCACTCTGGAATTAAGCTCTACTGCCCTACAGTTAATTCTTGTCCTTGTCCTTAGTTTGACATAATCTGTGAGTTTTCCTTTAATTTTATCATCCAGGTTTTTACTTAAGTGACCAAACAAGATCAGCCCTAGGATTATTTACTGCCTGCTAGTTAGATATTGACCCACTGATTATTGTCCTTTGAGCCTTGCATTCTAGCTGATTTTTAACTCACTTCTTTTCAGGCTTTTTTCCTTCCTTTTTTTTTTTTCCTTTGGCATTGTGGTCACATCTTTTCAAAAAGCATGCTCTTTCAAAGCAAGGAGCTGAACCCCAATGATTTTCCCTACGAACTCATATGGCATTATTGTGTTGAGTAGCACACAGCAAACAGAAACTCAAGTCAGCATTTCAAGGTAGACCTCTTTCCCAGGAGAAAAAAAAAAAAAAAGAAAAAAAAGAAAAAAAAACAACAAGAAAAAGGGAGAAAGAAAAGACTATGACAGTGATCATGTAGCTCTTACTTTCTCTGCCAAGAAGATCACAACCATGCAAAAGCAAATAATTCACTCTGACACAAAAAGTGATGGGAAGCTGATGAACATTTGCATGTTCCATTGGATACCAATGCAGCCTGGAAGATGGAAAATAAAAAAAACATACTCCAAGTGTTGTTTTTGATGAATTCTGAGAGTTAGAAAAGCCTGACATGTTCAGAAGTCAAAACCAAATTACATATCAGACATAGTGAAATAATTTTTAAGAATTTGTCTATTCAGTATTGTTTCCTCACTCCTTCTCTGGCTCAGCCACACACTCCAGTGCACATACACTCACAGATTTCTGAGTCAGCCTGCCAGCTGTAGCTCAG
Source organism: Psilopogon haemacephalus (assembly GCA_013396835.1). Lineage (NCBI taxonomy): Eukaryota > Metazoa > Chordata > Aves > Piciformes > Megalaimidae > Psilopogon > Psilopogon haemacephalus. Next base: position 8,275 of record VWZI01015803.1, on the reverse strand, counting down.
TAAAGAAAGTTCTGCATCAGGATGCTTCCATCTGCCCCACCCTGCCTACAAGGATGGCTGTGGACAAAATATCTGGCAAGCAAGTTCAGTGTTTCAACAGTGAAGATCAGGTCATTGACAAATACATTGAATGTAACAGAAAATTCTGTTCAAATACTTGTTAGTGAGGACAGGAGAGTGAAAGCACACTCTTTCATTACATGTTTTTTTTTTAATATACTGCCAAAACACCCAGGATAATAGAACCATAGAATGTCAGGGGCTGGAATGGACCTCAAAAGATCATTTGGTGCAGCCCCCCTGCCAGAGCAGCATCACCTATGCCAGATCACACTGGAATGCATCCAGACAGTTCTTGAATATCTCCAGAGATGGAGACTCCACAATGCCCCTGGGCAGCTGGTTATAATATACAACCTTTAACATTTTGCTTGACTCTTCTGTATTTTGGGTAACACAGGTATGCACAGGAAAACAACAAACTAGTAAAATGTTAAGTGTTTAAAGCTTAAGTCACTGTGCACCTCTGTTACTGAAAGTTTTGACATTGTTTAAATGCAACCAGTTACCATTGCAAGTAATTTTATTTCTACTACAGAAAAGATTATGTCTAACTGGATTTCAAAGTAGAAAAAGTTGTGTTTTTTTTTTTCTGAAATCTCTATGATCACATGCAGTTAATTCCCTCAGTAAAAGAGAGCTGATTTCTCCTGTATGATTCCTGCACTTCGTAGCAGTAAGTCTGCAACAGAACGTGGAGCCATTTTCAGCTACCCAAGCCCAGAAGCTTTAATTTTTCTGTTTTATTTTATATGGAAAACCAGGACCCAAAGCCTTACATTATTATAGCATTAACTTCCTGTGCTTACAGTCTTGGAAGATAAGAAACATGAAAGTTAAAATTAAAAATGAAATATCGATACTTTCCCTACAGCAAACTCTTAATTGTGTTTATTACTGCCTAATTGTGTTGTAACAATTAGCCCACGGATTTTTTTCCTTCTCTTCAACAAAGGCCTCAATCATGCAAATGCTTATTAACTACTGAACGTTTCCGGGGACCACACACAGTATGTAAAGTTAACTACATACATAAATCTTCGTGTGATTAGGTATGAACCAACTTCAGCTAGGAGAACTTGGGAACCTTGGCAACAGGAAGTCGGCATTGCTTTTATATATCATTACAAAGCCCGAGTCCATCTGCATTAATGCTAATCATTATCAGCTTGATAAACCTTTCCACGATGATAAATGTCTGCAGTATAGACTTTACTTCAGTGGACCACTTTCTGCAGAATGAGGTAACACCAGAATTGGAGGGAGATGATATTTTGTGTGTAGAAGACACTAAATGTTTAATTGTGGAGTAGTAACGTTCCTTCCAGTGGCACATTATGTGCGTAGTAGACACTGAATGTTTAATTGTGGGGTAGTAATGTTCTTTCCAGTGCTACACTATGTGTGTAGTAGACACTAAATGTTTAATTCTGGGGTACGAACATTCTTTCCAGTGGCACATTAAGTGTATAGTAGACACAGAATGTTTAAATGTGGGGTAGTAATGTTCTTTTCCCATGGCACACTATGTGCGTAGTAGACACTGGATGTTTAATTGTGGGGTAGTAACGTTCTTTCCAGTGGCACTCTGCAGTAACAAATCAAATCAAAATATCCAGGTGATGGATTTATGTTAAAAAAATAAAATAGGCAACCATAAATTTATATTTAAACATGAACTTTTTCAGCAGGTAAAAAAACTTTAGAACTTATTTTTACTATGTGTTGCAACTCTGTTTACTTTCAATATATTAGCAGTCACTTGAAACCCCTGCTAAAGCAGGAAGCCTCTACAATGCCCAAAAAAAGAATGTAAGGCATTTACCCTGCAAAGCTGGCTGGAGTTAACACATCCTGATTTATTCCTTTCAGCCATTAGCGGCAAAACAAAATAACCTGGAAATGCTTTTTGTTGTATCCTGCAGTCCTTCAGTTTGTCTAGTACCTGTCCTGTGGTTTATTTTTCCTAGATTCCATTGTCACTGGGCTCAGCAGCACCCTCCCAAATTCTGCAGCGACGCCGGAGATAGCGAGAGCAGGCGCAGCTTCCTTTTGGAGGCAGGAGGTCAGAGAGAGTGTTAGAAGGGCAGCCCGGGGTCAGAATAATACAGTAGGAGTACAGACAGTACAGTTAGGTTAGCATATTGTTCCGGGGCTGAGAGCCTTTTTCAAACCCTGATCCATCTTCATCCTTGTAATTAGGCAATCCCTGCTTTCAAAGAAAGTGTTGCTACGAAACACATTGGCAAATGAAGGCAAATTTGAGGCCTGGGCGAGTTAAGCGTTGGGCTCATTGTTCTTGGTGGTGTAATTGGTGATCAAGAAGGCAATAAAACGGCATGGCCATTAAATGGCCCGGGCTGAAATTGAAAAGGCAGCATTTATACCGGGCAGGCTGCTCTGTGGAGGCTGCAACTTTCACCCTTAAGTGAACCAGAGTTTATGGAAAGGCCTGATGGCATGGTCTCTTGTTTCACCTCCAGGAGGTGGGGAGAAAATTAAAAAAAAAAAAAAAAAAGAAAAAAAAAAAAAAAAAAGAGAGAGAGAAAAAACAATCCAAACCAAACAGAATTAATGAGCCTTCACACATTGTCCTGTTTCTTTTGTTGTGGGGGAAAAAAAAAAGTGGGCAAAAATTAAGTAGGGTGAGAGAGGGTGGAAAAGAAACACCATTAATAACAGGTTGTAAATTCTACAAAACATTAACTTCATTACATGGCAATTACTGCCTGTAATTGGCAGAACGAAAGATTCCACTTTCTCATCAGTTACTAGCTGTATAGGACTCAGCATTTTTTTTTTCTTTCCCTTGCAAAGGTCACACCACTGGTACAAAGAATACCTTAGTGTGAACTAAATGCCTAACAGGTTCTTTTGCAGAGAGGCAAGAGTGTGACTACAAATTGCTGCTGAAGGTTCTGCTCTGTTGTTTTGTGCAAGAGCCTGGTTCATATACTCAGAAAGGTAACAACATCAGTGATGTACGAAAGGAAAGCTTATATTATTTCATCACTCTTTGGTCCTGCTTTTTGAACAGAGGGAAAGAATGATTCAGAAAAGGGTAAGCTCAGAGAGAAAAATGCTTCCTGTTTTTTCCAAAAAAATAATTGCTAAAGGGAGTGCATGGCAAGAATTCTTCATGTGCTGCATGAAGAAGCGTTCTAACTTTTTAGAGTTGCTGTTGTTACTACAGCACTGAATTGACCTTTCTCTTCCTTTTTTATTTACCTACTTATGCATATTTTCCACATACACTGCAGATTGAACTCTACCCTGCCTCAGATCCGTGTATTTAGCTTCAACAGTAGCTCATGCTCTCAATACAACTAGTCCAGTGGATTTTGTGGATTTTGTGAGGCAGTTGTAGAGGAAGGCATCTATTGCAAATTAGCCTCGGAGTTTTCTAAAGAGAGTGTTTCTATCAGGAATTGCGTAGTGAAGGAATATGAGAGAAGAGATCCATTTTTCACATGGACATTAAAAAAAAAAAAAAAAAAAGTTGTTTTTTATTTATTGATTACAAATGGAGCCAAGCAAGAAGTAACAATGTCACTATTTCTGTCACTAATTTCAGCACTCTCTGAGAGCCTCGAAAGTCTCTCCCCAGCTTTTTTGTAGGCCCCCTTCAGATACTGGGTTCTGAAAATAAGAAACGCCCTATATTAGACCACTTCATAATAAATTCTTTCACACCAGCAGAATGAAAATTCATGATTAAATAGTCAATATTTGTGGACAACATTTTGAAATTGAAGGTCACTTAACAATCACTTTTCAAATAATTATTTCTAACCTAGCTTTGCTCAGTATTTTAAATTTGATAATGCAATTTTCTGATATGCTTCAGCATATTGTTTTTGGAATACTTCGGACTTTTTGGTTATTTTTCTCTGTATTGCCTGAACGTTCTATTTTTCAAAGTTAATACTGCATTTTTGCCCTGCCCAAATAGCCAGAATGTTCCAAGTACATATCAGCAGTGACAGTAAAAGGGCACAACAGAAATGCTTTTACTGTGTTTGAACTGATTCAAGGAAGGTAAGACCTAAGATCTCCCTGAGGCTAAGAGAAGTCTGTAGTTTAGAATATGTGCAAAAAGCACAGATCCATTTCTTTTCTAAGACATACAAAACCTGGTGTGAAGTGGAAAAGGTGAGAGAGGGATGTCTGAGGAATCTGTCAAGCAAAAACCTGAGTAAAGTAAAATAGTTCACTGTGATTATTACTGCCAATAAGCTTTGGATTGTCATACACATCTAAAACAGTCTGGCCTGTGAGAAACTGCATTTTGAACCACATTCGATTAACTGAAGAATATATTAAGAGGTTATAAGTATTAAGAAGAAGTTAAAGTGCAGTTGGCTCATGGCATTTTCTCTTTGCTTACTGCAGCTCCACCATGCTTACTTAATTGTGCAAATATTTTTTTTCTGCATGGAAAACTGGCAAAAGCAATATACCAGCCTGGTTTAATCAATGGTAGTTTCAAAGCATATGAAAGGAGATTATCAACTTTTGTGTCTGATACCCTCTAAAGTTCAGCTTAAATCCTATGCAGTCATGTGAGAAAAGTTCTTGTTGAAGCAGGAAAGCTGCAAAGTGCGGTTCGGTGCGATGCGATGCACCGAATGAGCGGAACCAGCCTGGGATGTGGAAGCAGCAGAAAGAGGTCAGCACTGCACTCCTCATGGACCAATTAGTACTGCCTAAAGAATGACACAAATTAATATTCTTCCGTGCTGCTGCATTGTTCAGCAAAAATGTAGCAGCTCTGCCGAGTGAAGTGATGACATTGCCAAACTGTCCAAGTCTGTCCCACTAGGCAATGCTGCACCATAGGACCTGCACGGCAGCAGCAAGATCCAGATCCATGATTCTTATGAAGGAGTTTCTGGAACAAATAAACATGTACAGAGAAGACTGACAGGGCTTTTTTCAGTATAAAAATAGGAACAAATTGATGTACTCTAAAGTGAGAAATAGGTCCTCTCCTAGTCACTTTTGATGGCATTTTAGATGCACACTCAGAAGACATTTATAGGGCTAGAATACTGTCTGTAGCTGGCATATATTTTGTGCAGAGGAGTGAAAGGAAGATGAGGAGGCTTTTATTTTTAGAAAATAATATTCTTCTCTCCTTCCTTCTTCTCTCCCCCCTTTCAGCGTAGAAATACTTTTAGCACCACCTTTTTTTCCTTTAAAATGCCCCACAGACAGCATTACTGTATTCAAGGAGACCTAAGGATCCAAATTCAAGCTTTAGTCACAATGTACAATTTGGTCATTTGGTAAGACATATTTGTGAAGTAGAGGGCAGATAGAGTGAACCCAACCTCAAAGAAATCCTGTGATACCTCACACTGGGAAAGTTTCACATAAATATTGAGGTAATCCCAAGCACAAACCCAGGCTGGGCAGTGACTGGCTGGAGAGCAGCCCTGAGGAGAGGGATTTGGGGATGCTGTTGGATGAGTTCTTATGTATTTGTCACTCTTTTATAGAGGTAGACATGTCTTTCCAAACTGAGGAATTGTAGTGCCTTGTCTGTCAGCCTTTAGAAGGTACTTCATCCTGTGATTATTCCTGCCTCATTTTTTTAACCTTTGTTAGTTCTGCTAGTTCCTTGCCTTGAAACTGTCCCAGAATGGTAAATATTTGTCTGGCAATGATGAAGCTTTTGCCAGATAAACTTTGTCATAATGACTTCTACTTTTGCTCATGAGACTCATCTAATTCCCCTGTCTAGTTTCCCAGGTTACTTTTGAGGAATCATGTATATATGAAGCAGTTAGTGATGGAAAGGTAGGGATACCCTCTGCTATGTGTTCTGGGTTCTCAACTTCTGGCCCAGTTTGATCTCACTTGTCAGCAAGATCAGTGTTTCTTTTCATGTCACTGCTTTGGTGTCACTAACTTCAAGAGTAGGCAAGTTGTTCATGAGCCATGCTACTTGCAAATCTGTCTTTACTGAGGAAAAAAGAATTGCCTTGAAGTATGGTACCTGATTGCTGGCAGGGAGGAAGAACAGCATGCATGAAGGAAGTATTATTTACTATTGGGTGGATATACAGAGGAACAGGGGAGTTGTGAAAGGTTTACAAGACTAGAGAACAGATGACACAGAGGGAAGCAGAGATAAGGAACAGTGCTGGTGAACTAGCACAAGCTGGGATTGAATCGTGCCCTGGAAAGATAGACTGAAGCAAGGTCTCCCTAGGAAACCTTCCTGATTGGGCAGGGAAAAAGTTCTGATGGCTGTCAGAAAGACTGTTTAGATTCTATATGAAGAGGCAACTGAGGTCATATCTACACCTCTGAGTCCTTTCACTGAATGAAAGTGCTACTGGAAGAGCCATAACCTGTTTCCAGTTAATCCTTCCTCATTCCTTGATTTCCATGTGCTGACTCAGACACCAGGATCTTCCTACTCCAAGCTTTTAAATTCTGAGACTAATAATAAATAGTTGCTGACAAGAGTCATGTCAGCTACGCTCCTCTCAAAGAGCCCATTGTTATGGGTTCCTGGTTATGCCAAAAAGCATTAATAGGTTCAAAACNGGGGGGGGAAAAAAAAAAAAAAAAAAAAAAAAAAAAAAAAAAGAGGTGAAAGAAGAGGAAAAAAAAAAAGGAAAAGAAAAAATAAAAAATGAGGGAAAAAAAGAGAAAAAAGTCTTAGAAAGAAAAAAGAAAAAAATGAGAAAAGAAGAAAAAAGACAAAAAATAGAAAAGAGGGGGGAAAGAGGGAAAAAGAGAGAAAAAAAAAGAGGGAAAAAAGGAAAAATCTAAAAAAAAAAAGAAAAAATATTTTAAAAGGGGAAAAAAACATTTAAAAAATAAAAAGGAAGGAAAACTGGAGACAGCATGTGCTGGAGCAGAGCTTCTAGTAAGTGCTGGCAATGTGGCCACCCCATCAGAGGAAAGAAGATGGTGTGTACAATTCCATAGATAGTAGCTGCAGAATGCTGCCTGTCTCTGGGGCCCAAAGAGGCAGCCACAAGCTCTGGGCCACAAGCTTCCTCCCACTGGTTGGTGCTGATGTCTGCTCCTTTTAATAGTCACCCACTGCTTTCATTTAAGGGGCTGCCTGAGATGGCAGATATAATTTTCATAACAACTTGTTGTGTTGCTCATTGGCACTCACTCAAAGTGCTGGAGACTTAGATTCAGTGACCTCATTAGCCCAGCCTCAGGGTGACTAAAGCAAACAACTCTTTAATATAAAGATGCAGAAGCTGTTCTTGAAGCTGGAAGTGGAATCTGGGTCTGCCTGCTCCCATATGAGTGCTGTAGGCACTAGGCCACAGAGTCATGTTCCCTCTTGCACCCTTGCTTACGTCTTCCATAAATACATTGCATTCTTTCCTCTGCAGACATAGGATTTCAACAGCAGCAGCCCCCTCCTTTCCCAGCTGTGTGGCTTATGGTTAATGCATTCTCCTGGGAGAGGGGAGAGCCATGGCTCTTGATCTTTTCAGATGGAGGGTATTGACTGAGTCTCAAATGCTCCAGCCTCTAGGGAGTTCATAAAAAGGGAGGCTATGATACAGCCATTACCCTTCTTTTAGAAGAGGTCATGTACCATCATACCTTGCCTGGGACAAATGCATTGGATGTCTGCCTGATGACACAGAGCAGCTTCTTCTCTCTGAGTCTCTATAAAGGCCATGGCCATACACATGCACCTTCTGGTCGGATGGTGCAAGTTCTGGGCACCATGCCCAGTGAACACTCCAGTCAGACAGAGAGACAGACAGTTATCTCCACTGATGGTGGAAGGTGGATATGAATTTCTGAAGTTGAGGTTTGGATCTCTGCTGCATCTGCCCAGGTTCTGCTAGCAGACTTAGGACCTTTCAGATCCTCTTCAGGAGGTGGAGATACATCTTCACTCCTGGCAAGTTGTTCTTGATGCAGTTACTCACATTTTTATAAATTTGCCTCTTTCCTCTTTTTTTTTTTCTTTCTATATTTTGTTTTGTCTGTAAGTTTAGCTTTTGACAAGACTTTCTCTGTTTAATTGAAGAACATTCTAGTATCAGATATCTTCTCCTTGTATAGATGCTTGCGGATGAGGATTAATCCTGTTCTAAAGTCTGTTCTCTTTAAACAGATTCTGATCTTTAAGTATCTCGCTGTGTGGTGGTTTGGCTATTTCCTGTCCCCACCCCAGACTGTGAAATAACCCAGGCTAGGACTCAGCCGGCTGGAAGTTAAT
>VWZI01015801.1:49144-59244 GCA_013396835.1 Psilopogon haemacephalus | reverse complement strand
GGTATAGGCAGACCTGAACAAAACCCCGAGGAGGTTGGTGAGAACTCAGAGCTGTAATGTGAGTGGAGCTCTGTGGCACACGCTGGAATGTTCTTTGCGAGTCCCTCCGCTGCTCGGCGTGTTGAGAGCTTGCGGTGCCAGCGCCGAGTACCCGCTGGGGACTGCAGGAGCACTTCTGCCGCCCAGGTCCAGTTTGGCTCCTCAGCGTGCCGCAGGCCTGCGGCTCGGTCCGGGGATGATACAGCTGAAGGTGTAGCTCTCGGTCAGTAACTAAAACTATTGCAACAGTGAAAAAACTGTTGGAAATGTATTTTTCGTGTGCCTATTTTCATGTAAATGACGGTATCAAAGACTGGTAATGGATTTTAATTTTTATTTATTTTTTTTAATACGCCTTTTTACAATAAGTAACGGCAGGCAGCTGGAAGTGTGCTTCAGTACTCTCGCAGTCCCGTCCGACAAACCTCAGCGCTGTCACTCCCTCTCTTTGGTGATGTCGACTGCCTTGGCAGTTTCTGTCCTGTGGCGGTCAAGAGGGAGGGGACAATCTCTTCTCAGTTTTCTCAGTTGTACCCTGTGATAGGACAAGGGGCAGTGGGTCTAAACTACAGCACAGGAGGTTCCACCTCAACGTGAGAACTTCACTGTAAGGGTCCCAGAGCACTGGCAAAGGCTGCCCAGAGTTGTTGTGGAGTCTCCTTTGGATACTTTCCAGCCCTGTCTGCATGAATTCGTCTCTGACCTGTGCTGGGTTCTGTGGTCCTGCTCTGGCAGGGAGGTTGGACTCGATGATCTCCCGAGGTCCCTTCCAGCTCTGACATCTTGTGATCCGGTGTGGTGACTGGTTTCACTCGATGAGAAAACTAACTAGAAGTGAGCTAACTTTTGATTGAGAAAACTAACTAGAAGTGAGCTAACCTTTGATTGTGACTTTAAAAAATAGGTTTTGTTCTTCAGAGATAAATGGAGGCTGAATGAATAGCTTCTGTTGAAGATATCACAAAGGAAACGAATCTGTCTTGTCTTGCCATGAAAATTTAAGTGTGGAGCTCTACGTGATATTCTTACCTGGTGAGCAAAAAGCCTGCATCTGAAGTAACAAGTGGTTTTTAAAAACTGCTCATAGATGCGTTGCAGGATGTCAGATCTGATTGCCACTGAAATTTCTCTGGTTATAACATTGTTGTCTTAAATGTCATGCTGAAGGGTTTTGGCATTGATGGTTAGGTGAGGAGAACCAGTACTTTTTGAGTAGATGAAACTGACAAACCATTTTACACCTTGCGGTTTCTGTAGTGTCCTCTGTCCCTGGCATTGCAGACAGTGCAAGGCAAAGCAAGAGGCAGAGGTTGCATTTCCAGACTGCAAGATGAGGGCATGAGCAATGCAGCTTGCTGCTGCTGGTGCTAACTTAGGTGCAGCAATGGAGGGTGCTCTGGCTGAACTGCCTCCAGGCTGAGCTCTGCTGAGCTGTGTGCACTGGCATCACGATCGGGTGAGCTTGTTAAATTCCAGCTCTCCTGTCTTACTCCAGTGGCTGCTACCCAGACGTAGACACTTTTTGCTCTCAAAAAAATCTTTGAGTGAAGTGGAAGACCAGTTGAAGGCTGGAAGAAAGGAAGAGCATTAACAGCTTCTTAAAGACACTGAACTGAAATTAAGTGGTTAGTGTTTAAGTAATGAATGTCAGCTGTGTTCACTTCCTGTTCAGTGCTTTGACTACAGGATTATCTTTTGTCTGGAAATAATAGAATATTTTGTGTCGGAAGGGAACTTTAAACATCATCTGGTCTAGTGTACAGAGCAATTGCAGATGCAACACAAACTCTGCATGTTTTAGGTGAGTGTAAGAGCTTGCATGCATACTCTGACTAGTGTTTAATTTACTCCCAAAATCTCACTGTAAATCCTTCATAGAGAAAGTGTGAACTGACCCAGTGGATTCACTTCTGGACAGCAGCTACAGCAGTCTTAAAGGGCATTGCGAGTGAATCTGGCAGTTCCCTTTTTGACCATTTTTCCTGCATCACATATGTAGTTTGCTTTCTCATTGTTTAATGAGCCTTAGTGAGGCTCCAAGCTGTACTTTAAATAGCCTGAAAATATTTTTACTGTGTGGAAACTTGCCTTCATATCTAGATTGCAGTATCTCATCACTTCTCACTGGCACACCATAAGAGAGATGGTAGAGAAACGCTTCAGTACGAAACCAAGCTGCTGTTTTGAGAGCAAGAGGGCAAAACCAGGCAGGATGGACAAAGCTGTACCACTTGTGTTTCTTTATGGCCTGTGTCTGCTCTACAGAGGAGAGGGCACAACTTTTTCACCAGCCACAGGGAGAAATGGGCTGCACTCCTAGCCAAATCTTCTGTTTGAACATCCAAAAATGAAGAGAGTCAAAACCATACCTGAGTTTGTCAACAGACAGATGTAAGGTCACTGTTAGCTGTGATTTCTGTTCCTGTTGTACTTTTGTGAATGAGCTGCAGGGGATGAATTTTCAAGATGGAAATCTCAGCTGGATGATGGAAAGCTTATTAATTCAAATAACTAAACCAGATGTTGTTGAAGCCAGTACCTCACCACTCACAAATGGTGTTTGTTGTACTTTGAGTGTGCTGTTTAGGACAGATGCATTAATCTTTATTTCAGCTTTGTGTTTTTCACAGGAGAGGAGAAGTACATTCATTTTCTTAAAGGGATGTTGTATAGTTAGGGTGTTGTTAGGAGGGATGTGCATCAAACAGATAAAGACTTTCTGTGTGCCTGGCCCCTAGATACCAGTACACCACAGGAGAAGAGTAGATGTTGAGATAGCAAGCTCAAAAGCAGTGGATGTATTTTTTCCTCCAACGTCTAAATTCCTTTCTGTACAGCTAGCCTGTAGAGCTCATTGGTAGAGATACCACTGAACTGTGGTCTCGTGTGGAGTTATTGTGGCACAGAAGTAACTTCCCATGGTGGGATGGCTGACTGGAGCACAGGAGGAGGTGGATACAAGGTCTTCAGCAAAGACAGGGGGAAAAGGGGAGGGAGTGTTTCCCTTATCAGAGACCACTTTGAGTCTGTGGAGCTCCACCTGGGGCAGATGAAGAGGTAACAGAGTTTGTGGATGAGGATTTCAGGGAAGGCAAGGGACATCAAAGCAGGGGTCTCTTAGAGGTCACCTGGCCAAGAAAGCTGTGTGTGAGGCCCTCTGTAAACAAGAACAGATTCATGTTCACGAGTCCTGATCCTCATTGGAGATTTCAGCCACCCAGGTACTTGTTGGAAGGATAACATAGCAGAGGACCACCAATCTAAGAGGTCCCTGGAATACATTGATGAAAAATTCCGTCCTCTGAATGGCAATGGAACCCACAAGAGACAGTGCTAAGCTGGACCCTGTCCTCTTCAACAAGGAAGGGTTTGTGAGTGATGAGAAACTTAAGAGCAGCCTTGGCTGCTAGGTAGCATTTAAGATCTTGAAGCTATCAAAGAAGGTGTGGAGCAAGCTCACTACTCTGGATTTCAGGAGAGCAGACTTCATCCTCTTCAAGGATCTGCTTGGCAGAGTGTCATGGAATAAAGCCCTGGAGAGAACAGGGGCCCAAGAAAGCTGGTCACTAAACAAGGACCATCTCCTCCAAGCCCAGGATCAGTGTATTCCAAGAAGGTGGCAGCCAAGAGTGTCAGGAGGCCAGCAAGGATCAACAGTGTGCCCTTGGGCTTCCCTGGACAAAAAAGGAGACTGTAAGCAATGGAAGCAAGAATGGACCATGTGGGAGGACTACAAATATGTTGTCTGAGCAGCCAGAGATCAGGTTAGGAAATAAATAACAGACTTGGCTAGGGGACATAAAAAGGCACAAGAAGAATTTCTTCAGGTGTCTGACAAGAAGAAGGCTAGGCAAGACGTGGAACCTCTCAAAGCAAATGGTCATGGAGATAGAAAATCACAGAGTCAGAGGATGTGTCTGCTTGGAAGAGATGTCAGAGGTCATCTAGTCAGGCTGAGGTGTTCTGTGACTACTGGCAAGGGCTCTAGCTGCATTTCCCAAGCACCAGAAAACAAAGGCAGGGAGTGGGAAAAGGATGATTTGCCCACCATAAGCAAAGATCAGGTTTAAGAACATCTAAAGAACCAAAAGGTGCATGAGTCTGTGAGGCCTGGTGAGATCCACACACGTCCTGAGGGAACTGGCAGATGAAATTGCTAAAGCACTGTCCATCACACTCAAAAAGTTCTGGCAATCAGGTTAAGTCCCTGCTGACTGGAAAAGGGGAAACACAACCAACATCTCCCAGGAATTACAGGCCTGTAAGTTTCACCTTTGTGCCTGGCAAGGTCATGGAGCAGATTCTCCTGAAGGCTTTGCTAAGGCATATGGAAAATGAAGAACACATGATTGGTGGTGATCAACCAAGAGCAAATCATGCCTGACGAACTTGGAGGCTTTCTGTGTTGGAGATATAGCATCAGTGATAAGGGAAGAGCAACTGGTGGCATTTACCTGGACTTACAGAATCATGGAATAGTTTAGGTTGGAAAGGACCTCAAGGATCATCCAGTTCCAACCCCCTGCCATAGGCAAGTGTGCCTACTTCGGTACAGGATTATGGGTGAGAATCAGGAGAAAGGCCAGCAAGAGTAATATGGTGGTGGGAATCTGCCCTAGCCCACCCAACCAGGATGCAGAGGTAGATGAAATGTTTCATAAGCAGTTGAAAGAGGTCTCACAGTTGCTGCCCCTTGGTCTCAGGGGAGACTTCAACTTCCTGAGTATCTGCTGGAAATACAACACAGCAGGGAGAGAGCAGTCCCAGAGGTTCCTGCAGTGTGTGGAGGAGAAATTCCTGACACAACTGGTGAGGGAGCCAAGCAAGGAAGGGACCCTCCTGAACCTGCTTCTGGTGAGCAGGGAAGAACTCGGGGGGGAAGTGAAGGTTGGAGACTGTGTGGGGCTCAGCGATCCTGAGATGGTTGAGTTCTGTATCCTTGGGGAAACAAGGAGAGGGGTTGGTGAAACTGCCACCTTAAGCTTCCCCAGGGCAAACTCTGACCTGGTCAGGAGACTGACTGGCCAAGTCCCTTGGGAGGCCACCCTGGAGGATACAAGAGTCCAGGAAGGCTGCAGATACTTCCAGAGGCAGTCTGAAAGGCACAGGAGCAGCTCTCCCGGCGTGCCCAGAAACAAGTGGGCAGGGAAGGCATCAGCCTGGCAGAACAGGGACCTTTGGCTGGGGCTCCAGAACACCTTTGGCAGAGGGGACAGGACTCTCACGAGGGCTATAAAGATGTAGTGAAGCTACACAGGGAGAAAATTAGGAGAGCACAGCCAGAGCTCAGCCTAGCTACAGCCATTAAAGATAATAAGAACTGTTCCTGTACATTCATCAACAACAAGAGGAGGACTGGGAAAATCTCCATCCTTTACTGGATGCAGAGGGAAACAGTGGCTAAGGATGAAGAGAAGGCTGAGGTGCTCAGTGCCTACTGTGCCTCAGCCTTCAGCAGCTCCCTGGACACCAGCCTCAGGAACTAGGAATCAGGGAGGGGAAGCAGAGTGAGGTCAGCACAATAAATGAGGCAGTGGTCAGGGATCTGCTAAGCCACTTAGACCACACAAGTCCATGGGGCAGGATGGGCTGCACCCAAGGGTGCTGCAGGAGCTGGCAATGTGCTGGCCAAGCTGCTCTCCATGGGTCACCTCCAGTCCTGGCTAATGAGCAGGTGCCAAGGGACTGGAGGGTAGCAAATGTGACACCTGCCTGCAGGAAAGGACAGTCCAGGAAACTGCAGACCTGTCAGCATGCCCTTGGTGCCAGGGAAGCCATGGAGCAGGGCACCTCAAGTGTGTTTCATTAACTCATACCCTGCTTTTGCATCTCAGGTGGATTTCAGTGTGCTGAGCACACTTATCTGTTTCACCAGCTGTTGAGTTTAAAGGTCATTTAGATGGGGTGCTTGGGGTATGGGCTAGGGTGAACCTTGTAGAGTAGGGATATTAGTTGGACTTGATTCTGAGGATCTTTTCCAACCTGAACGTTTCTGTGATTCTGTGATGTGACACTGTCCCATATGACACCTGGTCACCAAATTGGAAAATCATGGACTTGAGAGGTGTACCACTTGCTGGATAAGGAATCTTCTTGTTGGCTGCATTCAGAGTTGTGGTCAACAGCTCAGTGTCTAAGTGGAGACCAAGTGATGAATGACATCCTTCAGGGGTTGGTACTGGGGCCAGTGTTGTTTAACATCTGTGTCAGCAACGTGGACAGTGTGGCATTGAGTGCACCCCCAGCAGTTCTGCAGGTGACAGCAAGCTGTGTGGCCTGGCTGACATGCTGGAGGGAAAGGATCCATCCAGAGGGAATTGGACAGGCATATGCCAACCTCATGAAATTCAGCAAGGCCAGTTGCAAGATCCTATTTCTGGGTCAAAGTAATCCCATGCATAAGTAAAGGTTGGGCCAGGAGACTTGACTGCTTGGGAGCAGTCTTGAGGGTGTCAGTTGACAAACAATTCAATGTGAGCCAGCATGGTGCCAGAAGGACAATGGTGTCCTGGGCTGCATCAAAAGAAGTGGAACCAAGGGAGGTGATTCTGCCCCTTTGCTCTGCTCTTGTGAGACCTCACCTGGAGTACTGCATCCAGTTCTGGTGACCCCAGCCTAATAAGGACAGTGAACTGCAGGAGCAGAGGAGGGCCACAATGGTGATCGAGGGCTGGAGCCCCTTCCCTGTGGGGACAGGCTGTGAGAGTTGGAGAAAAGAAGATTCTTCCAAAGAGACCATTTATGGGGGCCTTCCAGTGCCTGAAAGGGGCTTACAGGAAATCTGGAAAGGGACTTTTTGCAAGGGGTAGTTGTGACAGGGCAATGGGGAATTGAAGCTTGAGGAGAGTAGATGTTAGGAAGAAATTCTTTACAGGTGGTGAGACCCTGGAAAAAGTTGCGTAGGGAAGTCATGGATATCCTCTCCCTGGAGATGTTCAAGACCAGGTTGGATGAGGCGTCAAGCAGTCTGGAAGGTCATGACAGGGGGATTGGAACTAGACAGCCTTCAAGATCCTTTCCAGCCCACTCCACGCTATGGATTGGTGAAGTTTTGAAGCAAGTCACATTTCACTGTTTTTGCAGCAAATTAACAGGCTTACAGAATCACAGAATTTCTTAGATTGGAAAAGACCTTCAAGATCATTGAGTCCAGTCATTAGTTTCACACTGACAAGTCCTTGGCTAAACCAGATCCCTCAGCACAACATCCAATCACTGCATCACTGTGGTTGAAAGGACCACCAGGGTCACCCAGTCCAACCTTTGTACCATCATCCTTAATCACCAGACCATAGCTTCAAGCACCACATCCACTCTTTTTATTAAACACCTCCAGGGATGGTGACTCCACCACCTCCCTGGGCAGCCCATTCCAGTGCCTGACCACCTGCTCAGTAAAGAACTTCCTATGAACATCCAATCTAAACCTCCCCTGGTGCAACTTGAGGCCATTTCCTCTTGTCCCATTGTTAGTAATTCAGGAGAAGAGACCAGCAGCAGCCTCACCACAACCTCCTTAATAATGACATTTATTATAGAAAATAGAAGATCAGTACCTTGGGTTTTGTAAGTAAAGAAGTGTTTTTGTCTACCTCAGAAAGATGCAGCATGTCAATGTACTGTTACCTGTGTTGTTGTCCCTTACACTGTAGTCTTCTGGCCAGAGCCTCCTGGATACGCTGAAAACAATACTACTGTCCAGATATTTTTTTGTTATGCAAAAGGGTGGTTATTAAGGGGAGGGAAGGGAATCTCATATCACTCATTTTTGTCTGGCAGGAACCTTTGTGTATCACATAAATATTAAAGTGTTTCTGGGTTACTGGTTCAGGCACAGTAGAGCAAGCTTTTGTGTATCGCTTTCCGTGGGAAGAACACATAAAAAGGATCCCAAGAAGGAAAGGACTGAGGTACATGGAACTTTGGCTATTTCCTGTCCACAGTGGAGAAGAAAAGGAGTTTGGCAGACTTAAAGTCTGCATTGAATTACTCCAATAAAGAAGTGAATGTGGACCCTCAGCAATTTTGCTGATGATACAAACAGGAGGGGAGTAGCTGACATCCCATTGGGCTGTGCTGCCATCTGGCAAGATCCAGACAGGCTGATTGCTGGGTGGAGGAAATCTCATGAAGTTCAGTAAGGACAAGTGCATCTGGTCCTGCATCTGAGGAGGAATAACAGCAGGCACCAGTACAGGTTGGGGCTGCCCTGCTGGAGAGCTGCCTCGTGAAGAAAGGCCTTAGAGTGCTGGTGGGCAGCAAGTTCTGCATGGGCAGCAATGTGCCCTTGTGGTCAAGACAGCAAATGGCATCTTGGGGGGCATCAGGCAAAGTGTGGCCAGCAGGTGCAGGGAGGTTCTTCTGCTCTGCTCTGCCCTGCTGAGACCACACCTGTGGTACTGTGTCCAGTTTTGGGCTCCCCACTTGAGGAGAGACAGGGACCTGCTGGGGAGAGTCCAGCAGAGAGCCAGGAGGATGACTGGGGGGACTTGAGCATCTCCCCTGTGCAGAGAGACTGAGAGACTGGAACAGAGAAGGTTTCACCTCACCATGAGGAGAAACTTCTTTCCAGTGAGGGTGACAGAACCCTGGAGCAGGCTGTCCGGAGAGGCTGTGAAGTCTCTTTTTCTGGAGACTTTCCAAACCCTTCTGGGTGCTTTCCTGTGTGAACTACCCTGAGTGAGCCTGCCTTTGGCAGGGGGTTGGACTTGATAATCTCTGGTGGTCCCTTCCAACCTCTGTGATTTTGTGAATTGAGATTCCAGGGTCACTGTTCTTTCACATTATCTTTTGCGTTACAGAGAAGGTAAGCAGTCTGGTCTGAAATGAGAAATGCTAACAGAAAAAAAATGGGGGAAAAAACTCCTTTCAATTATCTCTTTAGTGTTGTTTTTGATAGTGGATGGATGTACATAGCTTGTGATGACTGTGCAGTGAGGCCAGGCCATGGAGAGGAGCCAAGGCTTCCGTTACCTTGTGCTTTGGATACTGAAATGAACAGAAAAGGTATACAAGCTCTAGCAGTGTGTTCAGTGAGCAAAAACTGAACAAGAAGGTAAAATGCCAACATAACACCACCTCTAGATGATGAGTGAAGCACAAAATGCACTGTGCTTATGAAGGCTTTTGGCCTGGTTTCTCATGATTTCTTCTAAGAAAGATGTGGACAGTGCTGGTCAGGAGTCCTCAGTAAAATTGCTTAAAATTCTCAGAACTTAATCTTCCTGTGTGAATGTAACCTGTATATAGTGGAAATATTAGGAAGGACTTAGGGCCCAAATGTGGTATTTCTCATCAGTGTTGAGAGTTGGCTCTAAAGCAGAGGGGAGAGAGATGTGGACCACAAATGGGCCAGTAACTCAGGCTGAACAAATGATTGTTCCACTGTGTAGCCATGAAGGGATATCGTAGCTGAGGTACACCTGACTAATTCTCAGCTGCTTCCAGCTGTCCTTTTCCCTTTGAAGCGCAGAGCTGCTGCAGAATAGGTGTCTGCCCAGTCACTTCAAAGATCCTCTGCACGATATGGTCTGCAGAATTCATCTGTTCAGCAGCAAGGCTGCTTTGAGGCTGGTGCTGTTGGTTGAACCCAGCTGAGTTTTGGTAATGCTATGATTCCCATCAGATGATCCAAGACAAAATATCCCCTCTTCAAAACCTGTGACACCAGATTAATTTTGAGGTCACTGAACATGGTTTCACCTGGAATTAATTCTAAAAGCATCTGTTGTAGAGGAACTTGATGCTGCTTGGTTTGGTAGGTACAGAAGTAGAACTCAGGCCAAGGCACTGTAGGTGGTCTTGGCCCACGCTCTTACTCAGTGCTGGATTAGTGCCTAGGCTGGTGTTGAGGTTCCTACCCCACCTTCAGTGATGGATTTGCTTTTGGAAGGCAGATGTCTTACCTTAGTTTTCTTTCTTCTTTTCCAGGAAATTCATATACACTATAAACACCAAACTGTTTCCTAGTGGCGCACCTCAAAATGTTGGCTCTGCAACTTTCTTTCTAATTCTTCTAAATTGCATTTACTGAACCATGAATAAGTTAATTTTTCTGCTCA
>VWZI01015801.1:36853-49112 GCA_013396835.1 Psilopogon haemacephalus | reverse complement strand
GAAAAAATGATGTCTTTAAGAGTTACCTTCAAGTTCTATTAGCAGTCATTATTTTTGATTCAGAAAATCACCAAAGACATTTGGGGGCTGTGTTACAGTGATCATAAGGAAAGTTTCAGGATATTAACATCTGTTAAAGCCTTGGCATTAATTTGTTAATTTCTGAGGAACTTCACTGATAAAATTATAATGGAATCTCTTACCTGACAGTTCTGTAGGGGTGAAGGTAGTGTACGGAGTGTAAGTTGCTTCTTGGCATGTCAGTAGGGTGAGGAGAGGAGTCTGTCTTAGGTGGCCTTCTTTGTACCATTATACTAATGGTCTGATAATACTACAATGGCTAAACAAAGTGGAGTATCTGTTAACTAAGAGAGGTTATTTTGGACATCTAGAGTGTACTTCCTGCCATCTCCAGGAAAAAATACTTCTGCTTCATTTGCTGAGGAGTCAGTCAAGGGACTCCTCTATCTTGTCTGTGTTATTGAGTCCAATGCTCTCTAAGTAGGGACAATCTGCTCTAGTCCATCTGTACAGCAGGTAGACAGTGACAGTCCTAGGCACTGCCATAATACAAATTTGCCATAATATAAACATTACAATAATTTAACATGTTTCCTGAATTATTAGCAAAATTTACTCCTTGTATTGGAGCTTTGTCTCTATTTCTGATATTCCAATAGTTTCTTTTAAAGGGTTATCTGTTAACCCCAGAGTAGTTAATATTTGTATGTACAACAAGTGGCATTGGTTCTCTCCTTTTATGGGAGGCTTAGGAGGTGTATTAGAGCTGTTTATTCAGAGCTGCTTTGCTGTACAAGTAAACTGCTGAGGAAGAAGCTTCTTTTCTGTGCAGAGTGGTGACTCCACTCCTTGCAGGTACTGTGGGTACTTTGATAATCTCAAAATCTTGTGTGTCTCTAGAGTGTGAAGCATACTGCTACATGGCTTTTGGCTGCGGAGTTAAATGAAGTATTCTTGGGAAAGCCATCTAAAATTTTTATGTATGCTACAAAAAATTGGAAATGATTAGCAATTAATGATTGTTTCATGGAACAGCTGGTTAATAAGGGGTTTTATTTGTTACTCTATAATGTGCAGCCAAACTTTTAAGTGTCATCAGAGTGTGTTAGATTGAGCAGAGGGATAGGAACAATTAAAGCTCAGAAGTCCTTTGCAGTTATGCTTCATTTTAAAAAGAACTGTGTTAAAATGAGAAAGGTGTGTCAATAGGAACCTGAAAGCTGCAAAGGGAATATTTAACTGGTGGCACCATTTAAAGAGTTGTGCCCAAATAGAACTGAATGCATTGTAAACCCTGGCAGATAGAATAGAAAGTAGGCCTGGAAAAAAAAAAAAACAACTCAGTGGTCAGCTAGCTGAAGGAATCAAAGCTTTTAGTGAATCCTTCTTAAGGATGTCAAGAACAAAAGCCCTGCAGAGGGTCTGTGCAGCCAGTTGATTAAGTTGTCAGTATAAAAAAAGCACTCAGAAAGGGCATGGCTACTGCAGAGATGCTAAATGAAGTGGCATTTACTGCTAGCTGGGAAGATTCTCAAACAAATTCTTTTTTTTTTTTTCTGGGAGGTGAATGAGAGGGATGCAGCTGCTTGCTTGCCGTAATGTTTAATCTCATGCTTTAAATTCCCAGCACACCTGAAGCCTAGAGGGTGGTGAACTTTATGCCAGTATTTAAAACTAGAATCTCCAGGGGGCTGACATCCTGACTGTTCAAATTTGTAGATACTGTAACAGGACAAATGAAGCAGATGCGAGCAGGGTGCACTTGGGAGGTGTCAGTAGGATTTCTTTAAGGATTGGTTCTGCTTTACAAATCTCTTGGTGTCTTCCTGATGGAGCTGGGAAAAGTGGTTGAGATGTAAAGTCATGGAAGACTTTTGGTAAAATTAAACATCAAAGGCTTTTGAGCAGCCAATGGAATAGAATGTGGGGCTTTTTTTATTAAGTAATGGACTAAAAGACAAGCATCAGGGGTAACCAATGTATGTATTTGTTTGTTTATTTTGCACATGAAGGAAGTTACCAGCAGAGTTCTGGAGATTTTGGTCCAGGGATGGTTGTTGTCCAGTATAGTAAGAACAGGGATGGTAAAGGCAGTGGGTGGTCAGATGAGAAAGTTACCATTCCTAAGGCAGAGAAGAGAGGACAAAGAATGAAGGAGCCCTGTGCTAAGCTGAGTGACTGGACAATGGCAGCAGGGATCACTGGAGGCTGCTTACAGGAAACAAGAGAGCATTTTAGCCTGGAAGAGAGATGGTTGAGAACATAGAAGAAAGTGATGCAGATGGTAGGAGACCTGTGGATCTCATTAGAGATAACAGAAGATGTCTCTGGTGGAGGGGCAAGGGCAAGAGCATGCTGTGGGTGAAGATGTTTCCAAGGAAGAGCTAGAGGAGTGCTTTGGAGAGAAATCCTGTGGCAGTTTAAAAATAGACCAACTGTAACAAGCTTGTGAAAAATACCAGAAACAAAATAATAACTGGAGGAGTATTTGAAGCATACTAGCAACTGTGATTGTGCAGTTCTCATAGAATGGTTTAAGTTGGAAGGGACCTCAAAGCTCATCCAGTTCTAACCCCTTGCCACAGGCAGGGACACCTCCCACTAGAACAGATTGCTCAAGGCCTCATCTAACCTGGCCTTGAACACCTCCAGGGAGGGAGCAGCCACAACCTCCCTGGGCAACCTGTGCCAGTGCCTCACCACCCTCATTGGGAAGAATTTCTTCCTAACATCCCGTCAAATCTCCTCTCCACCAGTTTGAACCCATTCCCCCTTGTCCTGTCATTACAAGACCTTGTGAACAGTCCCTCCCCAGCCCTCCTGTAGCCCCCCTCAGATACTGGAAGGTTACTATAAGGTCTCCTGGCAGCCTTCTCTTCTCCAGGCTGCAGAGCCCCAACTCCCTCAGCCTGTCCTCATAGCAGAGCTGCTGCAGCCCTCTGATCATCTTCATTGCCCTCCTCTAGACTCTCTCCAACAGTTCCATGTCCTTCCTGTGCTGGGGGCTCCAGAACTGCACACAGTGCTGCAGGTGGGGTCTGACAAGAGCAGAGTAAAGGGGCAGAATCCCCTCCCTTGCCCTGCTGGCAATGCAGCCCAGGACATTCCCTTTCTTCCCTGTTGGGAGGTAAAACACTGGACTGTATTCACTGATTGTCTGCACTGGTGTGGCTGTTGGGCACTTATCCAGATGCTTGGACTGATTAATTTGATATCTGAGATCTATTTTCATTTGTATATAAATAAGTATATAGAGAGTTATTACAAGTTTTTATATATATATATGTATGGCTGTAGTTAAGAAAAAATATTTTTTTCTCCCTGTGACTAAGTCTCCTGTTTTACTTTTTTTTGCAGTATCATTTTATGGCAGTAGCTTTGTTGAGTTGAATATGGCAGATGCATCCTCTCAGACACTGTTACAGTTGCGGTTTCGAACAAGCAAGGCTCACGGACTGCTTTTTGTTGCAGCTGGTGAGAAGGGTTATTGTCTAATGGAGCTGCGCTCAGGAAATCTACAGGTATGGTTTTGGCTGTAATTGAAGAGATATGTATGGCCTGTTTTGTTTAGTATTTCTCCTTAACCTGTTTTCTTGAGCAACTCTTGAAGGTCATGTTTTAAAAAGATGGGAAAATCAAATCATATACTCAATAATTTGAGAAGGTATTATTTATTTCTTACANAAGCATTTGAGGTCTCTAGTTCTGAAAGGTCTTTGTGCTGAACCGTTAGATTCAGTAAAGGCAGCATTTCAGGTGTGATGAAGATGATAGCCTAATGTAAAATATTTGGGTCCAAATAACAGTTTTTCAGTAAGGTAAGTTCCTGAAAGATGATTGTGACCTGGGTTCCCAGGAGCTGTTGGTCCTAGCAGACCTGCAGAGGTGGCCATCCCCCCTCTTCCACCATTGTTAACTCATACTGCGATGGCGAGTAAACCTATGCAGAGTTTTACTGGGATTTTATTTTTTCAATCGTATGTCATAAATTCTGTGCTTAGTATGGAAACTTAGTGAAATTAATGCATTGACTATATATTAATATATGGTTGTGAAAATGCCACTTTGGTTCTTGATAGTTGTGATTCTGTCTCTTGCAGCTGAGAATTAACTTTGGTGTGGGGGAACAAGTACTGCATTCTCAACAAAGATCTCAGCTGAATGATTTATCTTGGCACCTGGCTGAACTACATCATGAGTATGGTAATGTGACACTGGTAATTGATAAACATGATAGATCTAGTGCAAAAATGCCTGGAAATCTCTATGAATTAGATATTGATTATGGATTCTACGTAGGTGGAACTAGTAAACTTGATGTACCCTACCTTGTTGGAGCACAACCCAGTTTCCGAGGATGTATTGAGGATGTGTTGTTCAATCAGCTAGACATTCTGATGCCTCTGAGACCTTCTCCTGGCCTTAAAAATGTCCATGAAGTTTCAGTGGGATGCAGTGATGAATTCTTTGCAGATGAAGATGAACCTATTAGCTTCTTCAGTTCCAGATCCTATGTTTCTTTCCCATCCTGGAATGTTGATAATGAGGGAGTCTTGGAGTACACATTGCAAACTTCAGCTGCTCGTGGCTTGCTGCTATACCATCCTGGGCAAGCAGGAGACTTCATTGTGATGGAAATGGAAGATGGATTAGTTAATGTCTGTGTTGGAAAACGTAACAGTAGAATCCAGCTTTCTTCTCCTAGAGTAGTCAATGATGGTCACTGGCACTACATCCAGCTGAAATATACTGCAGAATACTTGCAGCTGACATTGGACGAAGAAACTGTGAAAAAATCATTGCCTCTCCACAATAAGCTGCCACTTCTGAAGGGATCTCTCTTTGTGGGGGGTGTGGATGACAAGACACGATCAGAAGTGATTAAGTTAGAGATAATCTCGGAGTCTGGAAAGTCTGCCAAAGGAGGGTCCTTCAAAGGTTGCTTAAGAGGCCTGAAAGTCAATTCAGAAAATAAATCGCTGAAGGATGTTCTGGTAACAAAGGACATTTCAGCTGGTTGTGAAACACAGAATGGTTTTAGTACAAATCTTTCATTAGAGGTGGCCGTAAGGAACCCTACTGTGAAAGCAGCCCCAGTGTTTGCCATTTCCTCTGAAAGCTCTGTCTCTCTGGGCAAGGAAGGTGGAAGCCACTTTTTAGTTCTAAGTAACTTGATTGTAGTAGAGGGAGGACAAGCTTCACTGGAATCTGAACATATCAAAGTCAGCTTAGACTTTCACAAATTAGACATTGATCAATCACAAATTCTTTTTGAAATAAAGGAACCAGCTTCTCATGGTGTCTTGAAACTAGATGTTGAACCATCACAGGAAGTGAATTCATTTACTATGCAGGACTTACAGCAAAGAAAAATCCTCTATGTCCATGATGGCTCTGAGGACACTTACGATTATTTTAATTTCTCCATTTCTACCAGCAGTGAGAAGATTGTGCTTCCATATTTGCAAGGAGACGAGCAGCACGTGTTTAGCATTAGTGTCATTCCAGTAAATGATGCACCTGAGATCACACTTCCTGAGGGTAATTTACTGCTTCTTTTAGAGAACTCAAAGAAATGCCTGACTAGTAATCTGATAACAGTTCTAGATAAAGACACGGATCCTCTGAACCTCAGTCTTGCAGTACTTGGAAATCAGAATGCCGATGCAGGATTTTTAGAAAATTCAAGGCATCCTGGAAAAGCTGTTACTAGTTTTTCTAATGAGGACTTAAGAGACGGTGCAATTTCCTTCGTGCACACAGGCGTCAAGAACTCAAGGATTATTCTGAGGGCAAGTGATGGTGAGAAGGTGAGCAACACTGTTGTGTTACGCGTCATGGCAGTGGCTTTGGATTTCAGAGTTGTCAACAACTCAGGAATAAAACTGCTGCAAGGTGTTTCAGCTCTTATCACACCTATGCACCTGGCAGTTAAAACACATGCTAGCCTCCAGGGGCTGGAGATACGTTATGAAATCACAGAACCACCCCAGTTTGGGGAGATCCAAAGGCAGCGTTCAAAGGGGGAATGGAAGCAAGTTAATTCTTTTTCTCACCGCTCAGTTCAGCGTGGCCGTGTGAGATACTGCAGCACTTTTAAAGAAATTCAGCTGGGAAATATTACTGACCAATTTAAATTCAGAGTTAGCCTAGGAAACAGAATCAGTGAGGAGCACACATTTCCAGTCCAGGTGAAATGGTTACGGTATAGTTTGCTGAAGTACACTCCTCTAGAACTTGAAAAATCAAAAAAGAAGTACTTGCATTCAGACAATCTTTTTGCTACGATTGCTGACCTGGATATACCTGAAGATGAGCTTCATTTTAAATTGCTGTCCCTACCAAAGAGTGGGCAGATACTGCTTAATGACCAGCCTTTGAAGAAGGGTGCAGTCTTTACCCAGAAGGATATTAGTGATAAAAAAGTAGCTTATGAATTAATGGGCAGGTATCATGAAGACAACTGTGATTCGTTTAGATTCCTCATTTCTACAAAGTACCTGGTATCAAATGCATATGACTTTGATGTCTACATCAAATCAGATTTAGAAAGTGTTATTTTGACTAACAATGGCCTTACTGTCACCGAAGGCGAAGGAGAGTTGATAACAAGTGCAGAATTGTTTGTGCACACACCGGATAATAAACCTTTCCAATATAAAGTTGTACAGTTTCCTAAGCATGGGAAATTAAAACTCATTACATTTTCAGGCTCATTTGAGAGTAATGACAACCTCAGCACTTTCACTAGCAGAGATATAACTGATAAGCACCTTATGTATGTGCATGATGACTCCGAGACTGCGTTCGATGGATTTCTTGCCAGAGCTTCCAGTCAAGATGCAGGAATGCAGGGAAACTTTGATCCAGAATTAGATGCTTTGTCAGTAGAAATTAGGTTTAACATTTCTATCCAGCTGAAGAATGATGAGAAGCCAGTACGTGTGATTGATAAGATATTTAATGTAGTGAGAAATGGGCAGCGATTATTAACCTTGAACGATCTCTGCTATCATGACCCTGATTCTGATTTTGATGATGGACAGTTGCTGTATACTAGACGTGGCATTTCTAACGGGGACTTGGTGCAAGCAAATGATACTTCTCACAGACTCTACCAATTCAAACAGGCAGACCTAGAGCAAAAGCAAGTTCTGTTTATACACCATGGTGCAGATTTTGGGCGTGTTGTGCTCTTCGTGACAGATGGCAAGCACTATACCTCTTTGCTTCTAGAAGTTAATGCCACCGATCCTTATGTTAGGTTGGCAAATAATACAGTCCTGTTGATTGGAAAAGGGGAAGAGGAAGGTGTTACGACTGCTAACCTAAGTGCTGTTACCAACCAAGACATCAGAAGTGACAATGAGCTTACATATGAGATAGTCTCTTCCCCTAAATATGGAAAAATATATGTGAATAATCTGGCAATGGATTCTTTTACTCAACTTGATCTGATCAAGGGATGTGTGACCTACAAGCATGATGACAGCAACAACCTTACTGACATGTTTAGCTTTACAGTCCGTGCTAGAGATGCCCATCTAGATGCTGCAGTGCACATTCGCATCTATTTGGAAAGTCATCAGTGGCCACCAAGGATTGCAAACAAAAACAGTCTCTTGGTTGAAGAAGGAAAACCAGTTGCAATCAGTAAAGCAGAACTGCAAGTAAGTTAGCTGTGTTGTCTATTTTGCTCATCTTGCAGAAAGTTTTCTTCACTGCTTCATCTGTTGCAGGGTCTTTAGCTTGTCTGTCTTCTTTTGGTTTGCATTAACACAACTATTTCTTGGATGCTTTGCTCTGGGCAAACTGACACCAGTATGTTTCCATCTCTAGAAATAAATACTGGTTATGTTAAAGGAAAAAGGCTGCTCACAACAGTTGACCATCTTACATATTGGTGCTTGAAAAAGTTAAGATTGAGCTGCTGCGTTTGTAAGTTTGCTTTGTTTGTAACAGTTGCTGTCACTTCATGTGTGAGTCTTAGTGGAGCTGGTGGTAAATGCCAAGGAAGGAAGCAGTTTGTCTCATTGAGTTAGAAGCTACTCCAAAATCCAGAATCATAAAAACTGCAGTCACAAACCTGAGGTTGTTCCTTCCCATTAGGCGTAGCCTTTCAGTGATCACAGCCAGGGGACTGTGGCAGTACCTTGCTGTGCTGCTGAAATCCTTGTGCCAGGCAGGGCTCTGCAGCTCTTAGGCTATTGGCCCATTCCACTCTGTGCCTTTTCAAAATCTACAAACCTGTTTGGGGTTACAGGATCCTGCTTTGCCATGTTTGTATAACTCGTGCCTGCTCCAGGTGTTGTGTGTTAGGAGCTGTGTAACCCAGAGAGTGCTGGTTAAGCAGGTGAGTGGTCCCAGGGTTCAGACGCTCAGAAGAGAAGCGCAGACTTTCTCCCATTCCCGCTTACATAACTGGAGCATGTTTTTCAATTTAAGGTTGTTCACGACAACACTTCTGCACCTGAGATTGTGTTCACAGTGGAACAGCTTCCAGCACATGGGTACATTTGGAAGTTTTCCTCAAAACAGAGTGATGCTGGTGCTGACCAAAGGCCAGTTTTGAGCTTCACGCAGCAAGATGTTGATGAGGGCAAAGTTCATTATGTGCAGACAGTTTCTGACCAGCTGGCAGATCATTTTTCTCTGGATGTGAGCAATGGTGTCCAAACCGTGAGTGGAATAGAGGTCTCAGTAGACATCATCCCCAGAGTGATTCCACTGGAAGTGCAGAACTTCACAGTACTTGAAGGAGGTTCAAAAGCACTAATGGAAGACTGTCTAAAAATTTCCAGTAGACACTTCGCAGGACTCAGCTGTGAGTTTATTCTAACTGAGCAGCCAAAACATGGATGTATTGAAAACTCTCATGATCCTGGAAGAACACTCACCACATTTACCAGCAAACAGGTAATACATTTGGATCTGCTTTGCTGTAGTCACTGTTAATTCTTTGCATTGCTGAAAGTTAAGGAATGATTTGGAGGGAGGTTTGGAGATGTGTGAGGTTAAGCTTTTTCTGGCTATGTACCAAAGGTCTTTCTGCAATTGGAAGCTGGTCATTTGGGAGGGAGGTTGGTCACCTTCTTGTGGTCCACATTGCTTTCTTGTGTGCCACTGATCACAAGAACTAGCAGTAACAGACACTAGTGTGCTGTCATCACAGCAGCCTGCTGTGCTGCTCACACTCAGGAAGAGTTGTCTGTATTCTGGAAACTTAAGGCAGGCAACTGTGAGCAGATTTTAAAACGAGCAGAGGAAGTGGTGTGTAGATTGAGTAAGGAGAAAAGCAGGAAAAAAGTATTTTAAGAAGTCATGTTCTTGTGCATGGACAGCCAAAATCAGCATGATAAGCTAATTTTCACTCCTTTAATTTTAATAAGCGAAACTATCATAAAATCATAGAATCACAGAATGCTTTAGGTCAGAAAGGACCTCAAAGATCATCCTGTTCCAACCCCCTGTGCCATAGGCAGGGACACCTCCCACTAGAACAGGGCACTCAAGGCCTTATTCAGCCTGGCCTTGAACACCTCCAGGCAGGGAACAGCCACAACCTCCTTGGGCAACCTGTGCCAGTGTCTCACCACCCTCACTCTAAAGAACTTCCTCCTAACTTACACTTTCAGTTTCCCCTCTGACACTTCAAACCCATTCCTCCTTGTCCTGTCATCACAAGACCTTGTGAATAGTCCCTCCAAAGCCCTCCTGTAGGTCCCCTTCAGATCCTGCAAGGCCACTCCAAGGTCTCCTGGCAGCCTTCTCCTCTCCAGCTGCAGAGCCCAAACTCTCTCAGCCTGTCCTCATAGCAGAGCTGCTGCAGCCCTCTGATCATCTTCGTGGCCTCCTCTGGACTCTCTCCAACACTTGCATGTGCTGCTTGTGCTGGGGGCTGCAGAGCTGCAGACAGTGCTGCAGGTGGGGTGTGAGGAGAGCAGAGCCAAGGGGCACAATCCCCTCCCTTGCCCTGCTGCCCACAGCTGCTCTTGCTGCAGCCCAGCACACAGTTGCTGTCTGGGCTGTGTGTGCACACTGCAGGCTCATGTTGAGCTTCTCATCCACCCCAGACCCCCAGGTCCTGTTCCTCAGGGCTGCTCTCAGCCATTCCCCATCCAGCCTGGAGCTGTGCTTGGCATTGCTCCCACCCAGGTGCAGGACCTAATCATAATACTATGTTCTAATACTATGTTCATAATACTATGTGCTAATACTATGTTCAGTTTATAGTGGCAAATACAGTAGGATTGGAATTTCTGATTTCCCTTTAGTAGAAACAGAGAATGCCAAGGCTGGCTAGGTAAGATCTTCTACCTAGAGGACCAGACAAGATGAGCTGTGAAGTCTGCTGTTGTTGACAGAAAAAAAAGATAGAGGTGCAGATCAGATCTAAACATAAATAAGTTCTTACAAGTCATAAAAATCTAAGGCAATAAATACAGAGGGGAGAGACTATCATATGTTGATTTATTTTGGTTTTTAATATGACATTCATCTTCTTTTAGCCTCTTTAATTTTTCAGTTCTTTGTATTTTTCAGGTGGAACAAGAATTAATCTACTATGTTCATGATGGCAGTGAGGAACTGATGGATGATTTTACTGTGATAGTGAGCTGCACGGAATTGTGGAAACAAAGCTTGCCCCATACTGTATTTGTTACAGTTACTGCAGTAAATGATGAAACTCCTGTTATAAAAGTTAACAAAATTCTTCAGGTATGTTTGTCAACATTTTCAAATTTTAAAATTATTTCTAATTTGATATATTTAATGTTTCTTCATCAGAGTTCTAGCTTTGTACCTACTGGAATAGTCAATAAATGGTGATTCAGTGATTTAAATGGTGTTAGTGAGGGGAGGCAGTGCATGTGTAATGCATATTTACGAAGGTTGTTGTATTGATTTGGGGTGATTGGAGAGGCTGAAGTTATAAATTATGTAGCTTTTATAATTTCCTAAAGCCCCACCCACAGTCTGTGTGTAGATTAGTTTAAGTTTGGGTTCTAATTCGGTCGGGAAAAGTCTTCACAATGATGCCTTTTCTTGTAATTCAGGAAAAATCAGGAAAATGGAAAGGTTTGGGCATGAAACAGCTTTTCCCTATTTAAAAATGGGAGACTGCCTCAAAGTCCATGCGAGGTTCGTGTCTCCAGGTCCGCGTTCAGGTCCGTGCATGTCCATGCAGGTCCCAGTGATGGTCAGAGCAAGTCCTGCTGCAATCTGTCCAGCTGCCATATATATACTGAGGTGATTTGTTCCCTCCCTGTTCAAGCCCATGGAGGGTGGGAGAAGGCACTTCACACCTATTGTACTAAGCCTCTGGTGACAGAGGTGGGGAGGCAGGAAGACCTTTTCCTGCCCCATTCACACCTCTGGTGGGGCAGTGGACTGGGGTGTGCCCTGCCACAGTTCACACCCCGTTCAAACCTCCGGTGGGGCAGGGCGCTGCCCCACCACAGTTGTAATCATCATTAACATTTTGTGCTGTTGTGAAGTTCATCCAGAAGGCTGACAGGACTGTTTTCAGGCTAAATGAAGTCTCTTAACTGACATAAGTATGACTTGCACCTTGGATCATTGCTGTGTTAGAGTGTTTGCTAGGACATCTCAAAGGCTTTCAATGAACAGCACAGCTTAGGAAGGTATCAAGAGTAGTGATGATGATGAGAGTATCATCTTCTCACCATTGTCTTTGTACAGACTTCAGACCCTGTGCCTCTTGCCCTTATGTCTGCTATGGTGCCTTCCACTGGCTGCTTTTCTCTGACTTGCCAGTGGGCTAGGACAGAAGAAGAGAGCAACGTTCTTGCTGTCACTTCATTAGAGCATTAACTGCGTGTGGGGAATTTCTGTTACAAAAGACTTTCCTGTCTGTAAAAGTTCCTGGTGAGAATAGCATAATGCAGCCTGTGAAAATCTACAGTGTTAAATGTTATGAGAATATTAGTGACAAAAATAAAGCTATCACTATCTGACACTGTGAGCTAGAAAAAGGACTGAGTACTGTGTGCAGTTGGACTACTGTGTGCAGTTCTGGAGCCCCCAGCACAGGAAGGACATGGAACTGCTGGAGAGAGTCCAGAGGAGGCCACAAAGATGCTCAGAGGGCTGCAGCAGCTCTGCTATGAGGACAGGCTGAGAGAGTTGGGGCTTTTCAGCCTGGAGAAGAGAAGGCTTCGAGGAGACCTTATAGTAACCTTCCAGTATCTGAAGGGGTCTGTAGTGGGTTTGCAGT
>VWZI01015801.1:20992-36652 GCA_013396835.1 Psilopogon haemacephalus | reverse complement strand
TGAGGTCTTGAGTGTCCTGTTCTAGTGGGAGGTGTCCCTGCCTATGGCACAGAGGGGTTGGAACTGGATGATCTTTGAGGTCTCTTCTGACCTAAACCATTCTATGATTCTATGACTTATTTCTGAACCTGCTTACCTCCAGAATAAATTTTTTAAATTGTGATGAATACTACCTTTTGCTCTTAATAATCATATCTGGCTTTTTAATAATCATATCTGGCTTTTTAATCTTTGAGTCTTCCAAAAAAGTTACTGTTGTCACTTCAATGTCAATGTTCTTTCAGGTGTATTTATTTATTTGTTTATGTTGTAATACTGTATAGTATGTAGTGGCCCTTGTAAGCTGAAAAGTCTCTGTGTGTCAAGGCTGTCAGTCTGAGATCTGATGAGTGAAAACCCATTAGGTGACTCTGAAAAGCAGAATTAAATGGATGTGAATCAGCTGATGAACCTGTGTTCACAGTAAACCAACTGAGAGGCAAGATAAAGATACTTAGGGATAGTTTGAAAGAGGCTAAGGGAATATTTTGAGGCTGCATTGTCCCCAGTGTGGTGTGATGCAGTTTACAGTTTGGTGACACCTAAGGCATGCATTTAACTTTAGATATTTAATTGTTTGTTGCAGAGAGAGAATGGATTCCTGTAAAGATGATCACACTTCAGCCTTGCCACATGAGAGAAGGCATAGTTGTGGAACTGCAGTCGTAGTAGTGTGGTGCAGCTTTGCTGTGACAGTAGGTAATCCATTCCAATCTGCAGATGACGCAGGCCTCCC
Organism: Psilopogon haemacephalus; assembly: GCA_013396835.1. Lineage (NCBI taxonomy): Eukaryota > Metazoa > Chordata > Aves > Piciformes > Megalaimidae > Psilopogon > Psilopogon haemacephalus. The sequence goes on along the minus strand of VWZI01015801.1, from coordinate 35,877 downwards.
TGCCCTCTGCAGAGACTGCTGGCACAAGGGCAGACTCACTTCACAAGCGTTTGGATTGTGCAGAGTGAAACCTTCCCTGGTTACAGGACTTGCAGCATGCTCTGTGGACTTCAGCACATCATGCAGCTGTGTTTGTCTGGTCACAGACAAGAGGAATATATGTCCAGTATGAAGCTTTTCTGTCGCACTTCTGATGTGTTGTGGACATTAAACTGCAGTTGGTAGCAGAACTGAGGCCATGCAGCTCACTGCAGTGCAGCATATGGATTTTTTCTAAAAATAGCTGTTAAGGCTTCCCAGGAGCAATGATAGTAGAAGTTAAGCTAGGCAAGCTGGCCTTGTCTGCTGGGGAAGCAGTGTGCATTCTCAGAGCAGGATGCTGTAAGCTGTTGCTGAGAGGTAACCTGTGTTTTGTCATGAATGGGTACTAACATACACACACATGTACTGGGTTCATGTGCAGACTGAAACTAAGCTGGCAGTGGAGTTTTGTACTGGGAGGAATACACTGAGGTGCTCCTTCTTAAGTAAACTTGCACATGTCCAGTAGGTGGAAGAGATGCTAAATGCCGAGGTGAACTGGGCATGCCTGTGGAGGGTTGTACTTGTGGCCCTGCATTTGAGCCACACAGTCTGGGCTATTCAAGGACAGTGCTAGTGGTGAATGCTGAGTGGATGAACTGAGCATTGCTTTTAGAAAGGCAACAGCTCTTACCTTTTGAAAGGTTGGACGTGTACGAGTCATAGAATTATAGAATGGTTTAGGTTGGAAGGGACCTCAAACGTATAAAATGAGGGACCAGTACTGCGAAAACTGAAGTTCAGTAGGACCATTTGAGTTGACTGATCTGTAGCACCTCAGAAATTTTGCACATCTCAGTAGGAGAAGTTAGGACCACTGGACAGTTAGTAGATTATCATGTGGCATTTGCTTTTGAGAAAAACAGCTTTTCTGAAGAGCTGCATTATGTAGCCAGTGATGTTGGGGTGGATATATGAGAGTTTATTTTGTCCTATGTGGCTTCTGGCCAAGTGCAAGAAATAGTTGGGCATGTGCACACTTGCTGGATGAGTCCTTCAGTTCTAGGTCTCTCACTACTGAGGCATCAATAACATTCCTTCTTCAAACAGGCTTGTGTATTGATAGCAAAGATATGAACACCATCCAGGTTTGGAATACCATGGCAGAGGTTTTCTGGAACACAACCAACCAAACATTTTGGGAGTTATCTCTCGTTGTACCCTAGGAAGTGCAAAGAAGCAAAGTTTTTAGGGATTTGTGTTTTTTTGTTTTGCTGATCTGTTGTGGGGGTTTGTGTTTTGGTTTTTTTTTTGGTTGAGGAATGCTGAAGTATAGTCATTAGCATAATGTATGAGATACAGACAGTGTTACTGAGAGCTTGCATTTAATTTGGCATCTTACAGCAGAGGGCTCCGAGGATGCTGAGGGGACTGGAGGGGGCATGCCTTTGTGGAGAGGCTGAGGGACCTGGGGCTGCTTCGTCTGGAGAAGACTGAGAGGGGATTGAATCAGTGTTTATAAACATCTGAGGGCTGGGGGTCATAAGAGGGGGACAGGCTCTGCTCACTGCTCCCTGCCATAGGCCAAGGAGCAATGGATGGAAGCTGCAGCACAGGAGGTTGCAGCTCAACACAAGAGGCAACTTCTTGCCTGGAAAGATCCCAGAGCACTGGCACAGGCTGCTCAGAGAGGCTCCTTGTCCTTTGCAGACTCTGTCTGGATGTGTTGCTGTGTGCCCTGAGCTAGCTTTCATGGTCCTTCTCTGGCAGATGGGTTGGACTGGATGATTCCTTTGGGTCCCTTCCAACCCCTGACATCCTCTGAGCTTGTGATCCATTAGAAGGGTGAGTGCATCAGGATTATGCTTATTTAGAAGCTATACAGTATTTTATCTATCATTTTCTAGACTTTTCACAGGCTCTGTGGTATTTTTCTTTCCTGAGGTGGGGATGGGGAAGGAAAACAGGTTTTTTTTCAAGAACATTACCATTATTTTCTGTGTGTTTCTGTGTACTTTGACATCTGTGGGCGATGCTGCGGCAGGACTGTACCGCCTGTAGCCGCGAGGGGGCTCTGTCCTCCCGGAGTTGGCAGACCCCCGAACCCCACTCCCAACCAGAGCCTGACAAAAACAGGCGCTGGGGTTTGTTGGTTTGTTGGTTTGTTTGCTTGCTTTTTGCTTTTTTGCTTTTGGTGCGTTTAAAGCGCTCACCAGAGTGACTGTGAACAGAGTGTCTGTTAGAATTTGTAGCAAGCAAGGACATACTGATAAGATGAATGCTCTAAGTAGAGCAGAATGAATTACTGCCCCTTGGGCAGGGTCATCAGCCTTTTTTTGGATCATGCCTGTGGAATGTATTAGCCACATGCAAACTCAGTGTGATACTGCATCGTGGAAGTTCAGATACAGTGTCCATGATGCACTCCAAGGGGGACTTCATCCCTGATATTAAAAAATAAGTTAGTAGTACAGTATTGGAGTATTCTGAGTGTCCACTTTCTTCCAGCCCTTTTCCTCAAGGATCATTTTGTAGGTTATGTTAATGTGCTAGAACAATAAACGTGAGCACCAGCTTTATAGGAAAAAAAAGCTGATTTCTTTAACAGGAAAATGTTGAAACCCGAGAAGATTGAGTTATTTGTAGTACCACATTTGCATAAAGTTTGCAAAGAGCATGAGTCCTTCCTTACCTTTTTGCATATTCTGTATTTGACCTTCATTTTCAGTGTGGAATAATTGAGCCAAGTGCTACTGAAGTAAGTTAAAGGGTCTTGTTTTGTCCCAGGAACAAGTGATGCTGATGTGCTTAGATGGTGCCACTCAGTAAGACAGCGTTTGGTGTTAGTTACCATCTGGTGTTTTCATAGGTGGTGTCTTTTAACAAATTGGGTAGTAGTAATTGCAGAGAAATACATATCTCAAGGGAGAAAATGGCCATTTCCTGGGCACAGGATATTTTCCATTGTAAATTGTAACACAACTTCTTTTTCAAACTTTTTCTAATTGGAAAACAATTGTAATTTCAGAATCTCTTAATAATTCAATTTTTCCATGGCACATATTTTATGACACGATGTAGTCTGGAATCTGTCCTCTATTGAAGTGTTGTGGCAAAAATCTCAGTGCCTTAAAAGGTTTTCTTCCATGTTTTTTATTAAAAAGTAAAATTTGCACTTAGAAATCTGTAACTGCTGATTTTTTATTTTGACAGAGGTAAAATGCCCTTTGTCAAGGATCATATTTCCTCTGCAACCATTTCATGTGATGTTACAACCAGACATTTGTTCTGTGCACTGAGATACTAGGAAGGCAGGAAGCTGAGATTTTAAAAGCTCAGGCTCTTAAGATTGCACATCATGATACAACCTCTGCTTGGGAAGAATCGAGTGACAGGTGGAATATTTGGGCATTTCATTTCATGTGCAGGCAAACATTTATTGTTCTTTGTTAGTATTTTTGTTTGTAATTCCAATAAAGAAAACAAGTAACATGGACTGTTGCTTACTCTTTCTGAAGAGAAATCTGTCCTGGTAAGATCTGGATGAGGCTTAGGAAGATGGATCTTCCACTTTGTGGATATCTTGAGCTAAAAGAAAACCCCAAAGCCAAACCCAAAAAGGCATTTCAGTTGACTAAGCAGTGGGTTTTAGACCATCTTTCTTGTCTGGATGCATGGACATTCAGAGTTTTAAGCAGCAGCTGGAGGTGCTGATTGCTTCATCTCCCACTGGGCTGAGTGCATCAGTGCGTCCTTTGGTGCATTAGAAAGGGCCTTTGGCATGTGTTATTAGGAGGAAATAGTGGAGCTACAAGAAGTGTTTCATTTGTATTAGAAATTGTGCAGTCCCCAGACTTTGCCTTTTTTTGGTCCTGCTGGTGAAAGAAGAGTGTGTGGAAGGCCTTGCCTAGTCCTGCCTTGGGTAGCACATGGCGCAGATACTCTCGTGCGTGTGTTGGGAAGGAGCTCCTCGACTCAGCTATCTCAGCACAGTATTGTTGTGTATGTGGGAGTGTGGACAGTGTCTGACCAATAGAGCACTCCTGCTGCAACTGCCTACAACTCAAGCTGGTGCAGGGTGTGTTTGCTTATATTATTTAGTAGTCTTGTTTCTTTTAAAACCATTTGCCAACACTAACTGTTGCAAGCTTAGGTGGACAGCAGGGGAACCTGCATCCCGTGCAGCACAGCACATAGCTCCAGTAGTTCCTTTCCTTTTAGATATTTTTCCACTTTATTTTGTATGGATTTTCTTTCTTCTTTTAATCTTAAACTTTCTTTTTCCTTTTCCAGGTCTGGGTGGGTTCAGTCACAGAAATAACTAGTGGTGACCTCTGTGCAGAAGACAAGGACTCCTCACCATCAGAACTGATGTACTCTGTTAGTCCACCTAGCAATGGGCACTTGGCTCTGAAGTCTTCTCCAAGCGAGAGCATCCTTGATTTTACTCAGGCTCATATAATTGAAGGGCAGCTAGTATTTGTACATGATGGTATGTGGCTTCAAAAATACCACCTCTGTTACCAGGGTACTGCCCCTACTGAGTGTATCCTCTGAAGATGTATTTGCAGTGTCACAGAGATCTCAGGGCACTGGTTATGTGATACATCACCTCACAAACCCAGCAGGAGAGACTCTGGTGACTACTCAAATGTGTACTCACCACACAGTTTTGGTTTAGTAGTGATTCATGTAGTGGCAACCTTCTTCCTGAATGCAGGTTGCAATAGAGCAACATTGCCATGCAGCTCTCAGAAATGCCAACACTGGCTTTTTTTAACGAGAATCTGGTGAAGCATTTCTGTCTTGCTGCAGTCCAGGGTCGTTCATGGACCAGCAGTCTCTCAGGTACCTGCCTCAGCATAGTTGTGTTCCAGGGAAATTAAATTAGGAGTCATCTAGGTGGTGACAGCTTCCCTTTCAAGCTGTGAAAGATGAGCTTTAACCATCGACTCTGGTCGGCCAGTAGCCAGAGCTAGAGGAGAGGTTATTTGTGCTGCTGCACAGCGAGACTGTGGGCAATAAAAAAGGAAGCCAGGGCATCGTCGTGCATCCTTGAATGACAGTGCTGGGAGGTGACAGGAATGGACTTTCCAGTGGGGCTCCAGCCAGAGGAAGAAGTGGGGCTTTTACAGGGCACTACCTCTTTTTCTCCTGCTCCAGCTCTGTTACCTCAGCTGAAAGAAGAAAGGAGATAGTAAAGAAGGAATGAATTAGTGTGGGGAAGGGCGATGGAAAAGATGGAGCACTCTTGCCAGCCCGGGGGCAGGCTGGTCTTAGTTCTCTTGCTCCCTTGGGTGCAGCAGTCACTCTGGATCTCTGAGGATCTTTCCAGCCTAAGCCATTCTGTGATTCATGAGGCTTGGTGCAGGTTAAAGTGCTCTGACTTCTGGTGCAGTCTTGCAGAGTGTGTGTGTGTTGCTGGAAATTCCTTTGCAGGCAGCTGCTAGTGCACTGTAGGTGCTCTGCTCAAATAATTTGGTCAAGAAATAAGAGGTCAAGAGTGTGGCAGAAGTGATTCAAGCTGATTAAATTGTTTTGAAAGCGACTTTGATGTGTAAAACCCCCTGTAATAGTAAGGACTGTAGCAGTCTCAGTGTGAGGAAGTGAATCCACTTTGTGTTCCAGAAAGAGCAAATGCACATCTGTAATTTTAGAAAGAGAATCTTGACTAATAAAAGTAAAAAGAACACCAAATTTTGTTTTCCAGTGAGTGGGTGTGTGGGTACTATAGTACATTTGAAATGTAAAATTGCTGGCATCATGTGTCAGCTCTTGCAACTGCTCTCAGTCTGCCATCTGCTCTACCTTATGGCTTCCACCCTTTCAGAAACTACTTTGGACATTTTAAGTCTTTTCCTACCTCAGTCTGTCATTTTCTTTCCTCCTGCATCTTGCAATGTTGCTGGAAGTGTACTTCTTTCTCTCATCTTGCTCCTAGGCTTGTGCTGGGTCCTTGCCTCGTGTGATTGCTGACATTTGGCTTTTTACCCCTTTCCAGCTGCTCAGTCTGCTAGAGTCTGGTACCTTGTTTGGTTCCTCATGGGAGGTGCCCTCATGTTCTACTCAGCCTAACACCTACTCTTCCTACTCTAGCCTTTTCCAAGGCAGAAAGCCTTTTGTCTGAGGCAGCCCTTCCATGCCCTGACTGCTCCTTGTGTCTCCACAAATCCTTTTACACTTCCCCATGGCAGTGACAGTTGATCCTCAGGGTCTTGAGTACTGCCATGCTTTGCTGTTCTGCCTCTCACGTTAGACCTCATAAAACATTCCCTTCATCTTTGCTCAGTCTCAGGAGTTACATTAAGCCACTTACTTTGTGCTGAGTTGCAAATCTCCCTCTTTGTTGTCATGTTTACCCTAAAATGTTGTTTGTTTCCTGTATAATTCCTGATTGTTCTGTCATGAGCCTAAGCCTAGGACCAGAATATACCCTTCCTTTGCCATGATCCTTTCAGCTTGAGAATTCCTTTCCTGCTTCACTCCAGGGTGCTCCTGTCTTTTTGTGGTGTAAGTTCTGCCCTTAACACCCTTGCAGTGTTTTCCTTAGGGCAGTGCTGCACTGAACTCACGAAGTCAGAAGTATCTTTTTAGTGCAGCATTTACAATCCTCTTTCAGGTGTCTGTTTTATCCCCTGGGATCTGATACGCCCTTAGAAAGCAATAATGATAAAATAATACACTCTCCACTCAAGTGCCACTTCAGGGTTCAGTTCTGTTCCTGTCTCTGGTGGGCACTTGACCTGCATTATGCAGAAGAAGCAAGTGGGGCTAAGCCTTTGTTTTTTCCCAGCTTGAGGCAAGCAGTGGACTTCTCAGTGCACTTCTAAACGCACAACTGCTTGTGCCCTTTTGTCAAGGGGAAGCTTCAGAGAACAAAATGTATACAAATAAAAGCAACACTACCTGACCTTCCAGGCCTGTGGTAGCTCTGCCTTGGGGAGCTGTGAACTGTAGCCTGGGAACCCAGGTGTGATTCCTCTGACATGTTGATCAGAGGAATCAGTTGGGCACGAAGGGCTGATCTTTACACCAAGGTGCATGGCATCCTCTCGCTTCAAGGATCTGCATCCATGTAGCAGTATCTCCTGGCAGAGATGATAACTGTTTGTTGAGGTCTCAGTTTTCCACTCTTTCTACCTAATTAAACGATCCGGGGAGGCTTTACTTAGAGCAGTCAGTTCTGAGAGATGTATTTATACAGGAATCCACTCAGACTCCTGGAGGTATTTTGCTACTGCCTGTGCCAAAGTACATACAGGTCCTAAGATTAAAGAGATGTGCCTGTGTTATGAGTACACATAACCTCTGAAATAATTTAATCTGTGACAACAACTGAAGCAGAGCGAAGCGGCAAAGGAAACAACCTGAGAGCAGACTGAGCCCGTCAAATGCAAATGGAAATGAAAGAACATTCTGGTTCTTTTTCACCACAAATTCCTTCTTTGCCAAAATGTGTCTGCTTAAGTGCTTTGGTCTGCCCTAAGACGTGAAAGGAGGAGGAAATCTGGAGTCATTGTCTCCCCACGTTTAAAGTGGTTTCAGCTGCAGCGGGGTGAGTGGAGAAGGGAAGGAAGGGGCACTCTGCTGATGCACAGCCAAGGGCTCTCTGCTCAGTGCCAGCAGCACCCAAGTGGTTCTTCCTTGGGAAGCTGTTCTTTGCACTGTTGACTTATTTCGTCCTGATTAAGAGACAAAGGCACTGATCAAAAACTGCTTCAGGGTGACTTTAGACATGTTTCACTCTAGGTAAGAGCAAAAAGTGTTCTGTTTATACTTGTATGTTTTGGGTGACAGAATAACAGAAGAATTTATGGTTTTCTTTTCTACAGGAGCAATGTCTGGAGGATTCAACTTTCAGGTAACAGATGGTTTGAACTTTGCACCTCGGCAGATTTTTAGCATCACAGCTCGTTTGCTACTCATTAGCCTTGAAGTCAACAAAGGACTCGGAGTCTTTCCAGGTCTGTTTTTAAAGATTACAATAATTTTGTAATTTCCATATGAAAAAAATGTAGAACAGAGTCGTTTGCCAGATAGGTGTTCCCAGGTACAGTTTGCAGCAGTTCAGCCAGCTAAGTGTCTGTCTGATTTTTAAGAGAGCTGTGATGCTCTCTCCAGCAGCAGGCTGCTTTGTTGTAGTCGTTTACTACCTGTGCTTGTAGGCAGGGAAATGGGCGGTGAAATTTACACACACAGTGTGACACTGACACTCTCTGCCGGAGATCTGAACGTCGATGAGAGGTGTCTGAGCCGTCTGTGACTTGGCCTGGCCAGTGGAGCTCGAGTCTGTGATGCTCTGAGTAGCACACATAAACTCTCTGGCTTGTTAGTTTGCTTTCTTCTGGTTAAACTGAGTCAAGGAGAGCAGCATAGACTTAGTGATCAATCAGAAAGGCTGAAAGCTTTGGTTCATGTTTGTGCATGTGGAACTAGTTGCATCAGCAGCTGAGTATTTTTTGAGTTAAATCCTCCTTCTGCAGGAGTTGGTGTGTTAAGAAGGTCTCACTAGAGCCGTTGGCTGCCTTGCATTGGCCAAAGTAATCTTTCATAAAGTTAGTAGTCTAGCACTGATTGCAGGGTTAAAGGAAGAATGAAGATTAATCTTCTCTCACTAAGGCTTTACACCACACTTTTGTCAGTGCTATCATCATTTTCCCCTGAAATACAGCCAGAGAGAGATTGAGAATTGGTAGAACTCTCTGTGTGTTGAGTTGTACCTTGACTTACTAATTTGATACAGAAGAAGATCAGATTAGTTTCTTAAATTTACTGAACATAAGTTGCATAATCAAAGGCTTGCAAGAAAAGCCACTTAAACACAGGCAACGAAAAATGAGATTGTAGCAGCATGACCTGCTAATTCAGCCAATATAAATGGGATTCACTTAAATCCGTTTACAAAGCTTATTAACCTGTGACTGTGGTGTGTAAGGTTGCCTCAGGCATGTGGATTTACAGCAGTTCTGTCTAAAGCCGAAGATAATCGTAAGAAAAGTCTGCCTGATGCTTCCATAGAACGCAAAGTTTCCAGCTTGAAAACTGTGGTATGACTCTTGGCACTATGTTCCTTTAAGCCTACAGATTTTCTTCCTGAATTCTTACTTAATTTGAATTAGAAGAATGTCTTTTTGGTATTAAAAAGTAAGTAGCCAGGAGGCTTTTTCACTTGCTCTCTTTGTGATACTTAAAAAGATGAGCTGGAGCTTTGTGGGTTCATCATGAAGTGGCTGGTGCCAGATGGCTCATACAAATCAAACCAACAGCCAGTGTCCTGCTAGGTTGTGTAGCACTGCAAGAAAAAGTAATCTTGAGACAGCTTGAGGGATCTTCTGCCTGGGAGAGTAAAAATTCAATCTATCATGTAGAATTTACCAAGTTTCCATAACTGAGTGTGAAATACTCTCTCAAACCACGTTCTGCGGTTTCATAAGAGCATGTCCTACTGTCAATGGAAATGAAAGAACATTCTGATCTTTTTCACCTGTTTTGGATATACCAGATTTATTTGTACAATTTGTGGCCTTTTTCTATTCATCAGAAGCTTGTTTTATGCAATGTACTCAGTAAACTGACTGCTAGATATCTGGGTTTTTTTCCTTATATATGCTAGATACCTACAGTGTGAGGATTTGCTCTCTTCAGGGAGGCAGTTGCTCAAGCAAGGAATGACTTGAGCTGCTCTTTGAGAGAGATGCAGCCTGGCTTGTAGGCATTCAGGAGCAGAACTGTCTACAGGCAGTCTGTAGAGGACCTGACTCTGAACTGTTCAGCTGTGATAGGCAGAATGCTCATGCCACAGCAATTTCCAGATCTTCAGAGCAGGCAGTAAAAACTGCATACGGAAATGAACAGGTAGCAGTGATGGCCTTAGGCTGTTGCATTCTGCTCGCAGGGATTAGCTTGGCCCTGCTCCTGTTCAGACATTTTTGTTGGGTGTCTTCCTGCCCTATCTCTGTTCCCTTCCTGTGTGTTTGGGTGGGGTTGTTTCTGCGGCGCCTCTGCTCCCATGGCTGGGAACAGGCTTATCACTTCCCTTCCCTTTGGCCAGTCTGGATCAGAGATGCTTGGGGCTGGAAGGGGCTGCCACAGCTTGTCCAGTCCAAGACCCTGCAGTCAGCAGGGCCATCCTCCACTTTAGCAGCTTGCCCCCAGTCCCATTGAACCTGACCTTGAATATCTCCAAGGATGGACAATCTGTACCAGTTCCACTACTCTCATGGTGAAGAATTTCCTCCTGATGTCCAACCTGCTCTTACAAGAGTATCTTTAAATGTGACATTTAGCTTGCTAAATGTGCATCAAAAAGAAGCCTAATAAAACTTATTTTTATATTTTTAGGAAATTACTCTCTTTGGTTTTGTCATAGTTGTGTCAAAAATTGTCTTGATTTGACTAAATGCCAGAAAGTTCTTTTTAATACTCTATCTAGAAAGTACTGGTTTAGTGTAGTGCTATGTTTTAAAAATGTTTTGTTACCCCTCACTCTCCATTCATCTTAATAATACATTATTTCAGTTCAGCCTGTTTTGGCTTTAGTTGTTTGTTTTGTTGTTGGTTTTTTTTCTGTTACGTGATGTTCTTCCTAATTTGTTTAGTTCAGTATTTGTCTTTTCATTCAATTTGACAAACAATCTTTTATATTGATAAAGTGTAGTTCAGACTTCTGGTAATAATGAATTTTGGTTTGTGTGTTCACTTGAAACTTTGCTGTGTTAAGGCTCCTGCCTGCCAAGTCACCCTGCCAGCTGTGGGCAGCAGGCATTAAAAGCACTGTCAGTGGTGACTCCAGCTGTAGTGCAGGAGCAGAGCTTTCCACACATGCTGCATTCCTTCCTTTGGCTTGTTTTTTTGCAGAAGCTAGTGCTTAGCTTTGACAAGTGCTGAAGAGAACTGCAGGTTTTTTCTCTGTGAAACAAAGCTACATCTTATTGATGTGGGGTTTGATTGCAAGTCTTCCACAGCTTTGTCAAGTGGAAGGTAACTAGGAACTGATTTTATGTCAAAAGGCTAAATAAAATACCTAGATGAGAGGCACAGTTGTGCCTACAAAACTCACCCTTTGGGAAAAAAATGCCATTGCAAATCTGTGTTACTTATAATTGAATTTTTTTTTTTAGGTTCCAGGAAATGTATTTCCAGACATGATCTGAGAGCTGTAACCAATGATATAAACAATGCGGAAAACAGAACTATAACTTTTATGGTTGTAACTTCTCCAAAACTTGGAAGGCTGATCAGAGTGAATTCTGGTAATACCACTCAGGAAATCCTCAGCTTTACACAGTCTATGGTAAGCATTTACTTTATAACAACTAGTTCAGGGGTAGAGTTTTACTCCAGAGGGCATCCTAGCTGTTGTTCTCTGTAACCACGCATATATGATCCCTCAGTGCAATCACCCAGATTTGCTATGTCATTCATTATCTGCCATCTAGTAAGGAATGCAGGAGAAGCCTTTGCTCCTCTCAGCCCTCTTGCCAGTTTCCACTGTTTCACTTGTGGCAGTGTTTTTCATGAAGAGTTATCCTGGTGCCGTTAACCAGCACTCTGAGGCTGGAAGCTTTTCATTTGTGGCAGGAGGAGTAGTTTTTTGCTCTATGAGAAGTCAAGGATCAGATACAGTTTAAATGTACACAGTCCTCAGAGGTGTCCCCAAGAAGACTTTTAGTGACTTGATTGTCTGTGACATCAAGATTTTAGAGAATTTTAACCTTGAGAGAAGTCTCAAATGACTACAGTGTGGCAACTCATGGAACTTCATGGAAAGTATTTTGCAACTGGAAAGAAATTACTTATGTCTGGGTGCAGAATCTGAATGTATAACAGTGTGTTCTGTGTGCAGTAAGGTATTCTCAGAAAATCCAAGTGGGGAAGATAAGAGGAGTTCAGTCTTCTGACTTGGCTGGAGGAAATATGAAGAGATTGTTTGGTCTTAATCTACGTCTACAGATTTTGCAAGTGGTTGTTTGATTTTGTATGAAAAGGAATGAGACAATCTCCTATCCAGAATCACACAGAGTGTTAAGGGCTGAAGGGCACCTTCAGAGAGCATCTAGTCCAGCTCCCCTGCCAGGGCAGGATGAAGTTGAAACTTGACCAATAAAGCCATGAGGTGTGCCAGATAAACAAAGGCAGATTGGCCAGGGGGGCTTAGCAGCAGGAAAGTAGTTAGTGGAGTTACACAGATCCAGCTAAGAAGGCAGGGAGGGAGAGATGCAGCAGCCAGCATGGCTCAGAGCAGTCTGTCTCATTTTCGTTTGGGTTCTACCTTTTATACTTCTTTTGGTAACCTATGAGTGAAGTAGAATCAAATTTTGTTTTCCCTTCTCAGACTATAATCTAATTTCTTATTAAAATCCTCCAATTGATTCAAACCAGCACATGAGGAAAGGTTGACATTTTTATTAGTTATCATTAAAAATTGAAACAACCTGGCCAAGAACCATGGGAGAGTGAATCTCCACTTGAACTTTGTGAGATGACCAAAGAATGCTTCTCTTAAAACTATATTCTAATCCCACTATGTTATTGGTCTTACTGCAGTAATTGCTCAGTTTTGTCTTATATTAGGAGAGAGAACAATTGTTTAATGACATTCTTCCTTTCTGTTCCAAAAATGTGTGACTTTTGTGACCATTAGGTGAAACAGTTAAGCATGTCAGACACAAAACCTTTCAGACAAGGTTTTGAAATTTCTCTCCTTTTGCCTGTGGATCTTCCCATATGTCAGAGTATATCATTTATGCATCACAGCTTTAGTTCTTCCTCATATGTAGCTACCTTTCCTCTGACTGGGTAAATGGTGTAAGGGTTTGAGTTGAGCTTTCCTTCTCTGTCAGAGAAGCATTGCCCATTTTCACTTCAAAGAAGAAGAGTTAGTGACTTACTGCAGGTTCAATTAAGGTGAAAGAACTAAGCTTGGTCTTTATTCTGATGGCAAATGAGATGCAGGGGAGAGAAGAGACATCCTAAATAAATCTTCACTGTCTAATATGTTGCAGCTGCATGAAGTTAGTGTCGGTAACAGAATTACATTGGTATTGCAAATGTTCTTTCTTCCTCATGTTATGGAGAATATAACATTCAATTTCTGCTTGGTAATAATGAGCTTGTGAATCTGATTTGAATTGAAAACACATTATTTTGGTTCTTTGGGTTTTCACTAACTTTGTTCTGTACTGAGGAACTTGAAATTTGACTTCTGAAAAGTACTGTGCATCCAGATTATGAAAGGGTTCAGCATCTTTGCTGTGGTCCTGGATTTATCCCTCTTCCTTGGGGATTGTTGCATTGTTGCCTAAGAAAAAGAAAAAAATAGTTGCAATCACTGTGGCATTCAAAGACATCTTTTCATGGACAGTTGATGTGCAGCCAAATTAATTGAATAACACAGGATTTATTGACATCTTGTTTGGGCTTTTTTCTTTGCCACTACTTCCTGTGGTATTCTGGAAGCATTTTCATCCTGCAGCAAGCTCAATTTCTTCATTAACTTTAAAACCATTAGAGAGTTAAACACAGAAATCCTCACCAGTGCCGTTCTGCTCCTTGCACAGATAATAGTATGGGCTAACAAACAAACAAATAAACCCACAACTCTGTTAAGGTTGATGCTAAACACTACTGAATTTGAAGAATCCTATCGTTACTATAAACATTTTCTTTTTTCACCTTGAATTTCTAGAGCCAGGCTTCAGGAAGTTATCCTGAACAGACACGTTTTGGTTTTGCCCTGTACTAGTCATTAAGCATTAAGTCAGTATAGGGAAACCATAAGCCTGTGCATACAGAAATTGATCACTTTGGTCTGTGTTTTCCAGACAGTAAGATGGGCTGATTTGGAGGCTTCTGAACCCTGGAAGGTGTGTTTGGTAGTGATCAATGTGGGGGCTGCTGCAGTAGTTCCAACGAGCTCCTTCTGTCGTCTCAGCTCAGACTCTGTGCTGGTGCAGTGCTCCAGCAGGGATAGCAGCAGAGCGTTTTTAATTTTCTTTTTTCACACCTTTCAAGCATGCATGACAGAAACGTGTTAATGAGTTCCTTCAGAGTGTTTGCAAGCTGCGTAGAGTAGAGGAAAATTAGAACCAGAACCACCTCAGACACAGATCTCTCTGCTAATTATAAACTAGGACATGCAAGCTGGGTCAGTAGTTGCCTGGGAAGTTGACAAGGATTTAAAAGGTATTTCAGTGAGTGAATTATCTTAGAATTGTTTCAGTTGGAAAAGACCTCTAAAATCATCCAGTCCTGTCAACCTTAAACCACCATGGCCATTAAGTCATGTCCCAAAGTGTCATGTCCACACTTTTCTCAGACATCTCCATGGGTGATAATTCTACCACCTCCCTGGGCAACCTCTTCCAATGCTTGACTACTCTGTCAGTAAAGACTTTTTTTCCTAATATCCAATCTCAGCCTCCCATGGGCAGAGGAATCAGTGCAGCCTCAGCAAGTGTGCAGCTGGCACCAAGCTGTGTGGCACAGTGGAGTTGCCAGAGGGCAGGATCCATCCAGAGGGAGCTGCACAGGCTGCAGAGCTGTGCCCAGGCCAACCTCAGGGCATTCAACAAGGCCAAGTGTAAGGTCCTGCAGCTGGGTGGGAGCAATCCCAAGCACAGCTCCAGGCTGGGTGGGGAATGGCTGAGAGCAGCCCTGAGGAACAGGAGCTGGGGGTGTGGGGTGGTGCAAAGCTGAAGATGAGGCTGCAGTGTGAGTGCAGCCCAGACAGCAACTGTGTGCTGGGCTGCAGCAAGAGCAGCTGTGGGCAGCAGGGCAAGGGAGGGGATTGTGCCCCTTGGCTCTGCTCTCCTCACACCCCACCTGCAGCACTGTCTGCAGCTCTGCAGCCCCCAGCACAAGCA
>VWZI01015801.1:3020-20700 GCA_013396835.1 Psilopogon haemacephalus | reverse complement strand
TTGAGTGACCTGATCTAGTGGGAGGTGTCTCTGCCTATGGCACAGGGGGGTTGGAACTGGATGATTTTTGAGGTCTCTTCCAACCTAAACCATTCTATGATTCTATGATTTCCTCTTGTTCTGTCACCAGATACTAGGGAGAAGAGACCAAGACCCAGCTCACTTACAACCTTCTTTCAGGTAGTTTTACAGAGCAATAAGGTCTCAGCCTCCTCTTCTCCAAACTAAACAATCCCAGTTCCTTAAGATGTTCCTCATAATCCTTTTTGTTCTGTAGATCCTTCACCAGCTTTGTTGCCCTTCTCCAACACCTGCAGTGAGGTGCCCAAATCAGAAGCCCATAGTCAAGGTGCAGCCTCACCAATGCCAAGTGCAGGGCACAGTCTCTTCCCTACTCCTGCTTGCCTCACTATTCCTGATACAGGCCAGGATGCTGTTGGCCTCCTCCATCAAACAGACTCGGTTGGATGATATTTAGTAAGCATTCTGCTATTGCAATTCCAATGTATTATGGTACTGACCTTGGAGTTTGGGTGGAGTTCCAAATTATGAGAATCTTAGTCTGAAAATACTGCAGTTTGCTTTGGGACCTAGAGGGACAAAGAATCACAGAATTGTCAGGCCTGAAAGGCACCCCAAGGATCATCTGGTTCCATGGGCAGGGACACTCTCCATTAGATCAGGTTGCCCAGAGCTTAAGACTTTTTGTTCTTAAGACTTTTTTCCCCTCTTCTTATGATTCAGAGTTTAAAATTATTCTCTTGTTATACTTATGACTTTTCTGTACTTGAAACAGGTAGATGAAGGTGTGGTCATCTATGAGCACTTACAAGGTGAGGCAGCTGGCTGGAGTGCAGAAGACTTCTTTACATTTACTGTCTCCTCTCCACCATCAGCTCTGGAACTGCAGGTGTTCCATATTGTCATTTCGTATGAAGCTGCCAGGCACGATCAGAAGAGTCATCTGCTTGCCAGTACAGGTGAGATCCTGAGCTGTTGGGCACAATCAGAACAGTCTGCTTGCCAGTACAGGTGAGATCCTGAGCTGTTGGGCACAATCAGAACAGTCTGCTTGCCAGTACAGGTGAGATCCTGAGCTGTTGGGCTCAAGGTTGTTCTGAATCTGTTATGGTTCCACTGAAGAAATGCAGAGAACCAAAGGCACTGTCAGAAGACCATAATGTTTTTGTCACAGAGTCTAGTGTAGATAATGGCTTGCAGAACTGCATCATGGCATTTTAGGGATGGAATTAACTACCTCTGTTTGGTTCTTCTCAGTGCTGTAGTGGGCATTCTCTATTTGCTCATAACAGCAGGTGAAAATGCTGTTGAAAGCTGTGAGATAATAGTATTTCCTTAATCTTAATTTGTCTCTTCTGTGCAACTGGTGTGTTAAAAATGACAGCAATATAGAACAGGAGTAAAGGATGATATGATGGAGGAGAAACTTAGGAGCATCATCGGTGTTTGAGATCTGATTTCTGGATTACTGCAACTAGAAAATAATCTGTTTCTAAGATTTCCTTTTCCTTTCTGCTAGGTGCCAAAGTCCAGGAAGGAGGTAGAGTGTTAATCAACAACACGAACTTAGATGCTTCAAATCTATTGGTTAAGCTACCTGAGGAGCAGCGCTCGGTGTATGAAGTCTGGTATCAAGTTGTATCTCTACCCCAGCATGGCATGATTATTGTTGGAGAAAGAAACGTTACCAAAGAAGAGCCTAAGTTCTCCCAGCACACGCTGAACACACTTGGAGCTGTGTACCTGCATGATCATTCCGAGTCGCTCAGCGACAGCTTCGCTTTTGCTGTTTGGTTGAACCTAAAGGGCAGGCCTGCAACAAAGCCCCATAGTGGAGTTCTGGAGGAGGTGTTTAATATAACTGTTGTTCCAGTAAATGATCACGCTCCAGAACTGAAGACTAAGAGGCTGCACTTGAAAGTGCTGCAAGGAGATGTGTCAGTGCTGCAGTCAGAGAACCTGAAAGTCGAAGATCTAGATAACACTCCAGCTGAGATCAAATACACCATTGTTAGCAACCCTAGCAATGGTTATTTGGCAATGAAAAGCAACCTCAGTGTCCCTATAAAGCAGTTCACACAAGCTGATGTCGACAGTGGCAAAATCTGCTTTGTACAGGATGGAAGTTCATCTTCTGGGGTGTTCTATTTCAGTGTGACTGATGGTAAACATCGCCCTTTATACAGACTATTCAGTCTTGAGGTCATACCCATCACTCTTGTGCTGGTCAACCTTACCAGTGTTGCACTGCCTCAGGGCCAGACATCTGTCACTATTACTAATGTGCAGCTTTCAGCTGTCACAAATGGAAAAAGCACTAATATCATGTATGAAGTAACTCAGCCACTCAAATACGGGCACCTAATGATTGGAAATGAGCAGGTTACTAAATTTGAACAGGCAGATTTGTACTCAGGAAGGCTGTCTTACCACCTGACAAACCTCAGTGCATCTGAAGAGGTTCTGGAGTTTATGCTTTTCACTGGAGAAGGCAACCTGACAGGACAAGTGCTGAACATCACAGTGAAGCCTTTAGTGCAAGTTGCACCTGACGTGCAGGTTTCAAATCGAGCAGCTTATAAATTCAGAAGCAGTGACCTAGATGCTTCTGAACTAGCAAACTTGACAAATAGCAATCCTGCATTTGAAATTGTAGTGCCTCCATCTCATGGAAGAGTTGTAAAGCAAAGGTTCATGAATGATGCAGTGTTTGAAGATACTCAGATGTTCACCCAGGCAGACATTGACAGTGGTGTTGTGCTTCTGGACGTGGATGCCAACATGACAGGCGTTGCTCTGCTAAATGATTCCTTCACCTTTGTGCTCAGGGCAGATGCTGTGCAGCCTGCTGTTGGCTGTTTTCCTTACTCCGTTGTGCCACATAGTCCTCCACCTGCACAGGGTTTGACAACCCAAGTGCCTTCCATAACCAGCACAACCACCTTAAACGTTCTTGCTGCTGCAAAGGAGGAGGCAGCAACCTTCTCTCAAAGTGGAGAGCCTGGAGCAGCACAGCACAAGACTGAACCAACCATGTGGCCAGGCCAGCACCGCTGGGGAGATCTACAAGAGGAAGGTCCATTGCTAAGTCCAGCAGTGGAAACAAGTGGCTCCTTGGGGACTAGGACCACAACCCAGATTAGTGCCTGGAGTCCCAGAGAGAAGTCAGGCAAAAGCAGCAACCTTTGGCATATCATCATTCCCCTGGTCCTGGTATCTGTGCTACTTGCAGTTGTGGTCATTTCCGTATGCATCTTGCTGATGTGTCACAAGAAGAAGAAGAAGACAAAGCCACTTGTCAAAATTCAGGCAGGTACAGCCCTCAGTAGTCCAGGTCCATGTCTGGAAAGGAGCTTGACTGTACCCAGTGTTACAGTGACTCCTCTCTTGAGGGGGCTTGAGAGAAGTGCAGCCTCGACATACATGGCAGCAAGGCATGAACAGCTGCTCCCTGCAGTCATTTCTCCAGCTGTAGAGCAGTCTCTGCAACAGAGCTGGCTGCACCTTGATCCTGAAATGATCCAGCACTGCCGAAAAACAAACCCAGCTCTCAAGCACAATCAGTACTGGGTGTAGGTATGGCCAGGTTTGGTCATGCTAGTTAACGTATTATGCAAAAGACAGTATGCATTGTGGACTTAATTGTTCTTTATTAGACTTATTGTAGGTCAAATGATACACTTTGTAAAATGAAATCCAAATATCTGAGATAATGTGAAATAATAATAATACAAATCTTACTGTGGCCATAAAATAAGATTTCCATTGAGTGCTTCAGCAAAATTCCCACTTAATTCGGTGCAGAATTTGGCCCCACAGAATTTGAGTGCAGCCTTGTGTATGCTCTATTTTTTATTTACCATGACAGAGATAATGCAGAATGTTTTGTCCTGTATGATTGCTGCAAAGGTCCTGAGCCACCACTTGTATTTAAAGAACTTGCAGCTCTTCCTGTAATAATTGCCAAGGTACTAACCTCAGTAGTGTCATCTGGAGCTGAAGGCTGTTCAGAAGTCAGCAGTAAAGAAACAAAGCTGTGCTTATTTTGGTAGGTGTTCATCTGGGTAACCAAACTAGAAATCTAATTTGCCTTGGTAGCAGTGGCACAGCAGTGACAGTATATAAGGATTCTGGTAAAATACTCTTACTGTGGCAGTTTTGTTGTTGTTTTGTTTTTCTTTCTTTTCATTCAGTGTCTACAAACTGCATCCAGGACCTTTAATCCATGTGGCAAAAACTTGGTGGCTGCCACTTTGCTTGTCTTTAGGCTTAGGTCCTGTGTCTGTAAGTGCCTATCAGGATTCCCTGCTCCTGGCAAAGGGCTAATATCTGCCTGCCATGAAGCAAACAGCTGGGTCTGCAGTCTGGGCACTCTGTAATCCCCTTCTCTGCTGCACTCTCTTGTGTTGTGGGGTGACTGACAGCAGCAGTCCTGCAAGGAGGTGTTGTTGCCCCCTCTGAAGTTCACCTCCGAGGTCACTGGGCGTGTGCCTTACACACCACGGCAGGTACTGCCTGCTCTGCTTTTGTACTAGTGGTAGAATGTGCAATAATTTCTTGGCAAAGGGAACATTTTTCATGTTGAGAAATCAGAGCTCAGTGATGATGTGTGGACTTCAGTCAAACTCCCTCTTCCATTGAGGACAGCAGCAGAATTGACTTAAATGATGAACTAACTTCAAGGGAATGGTGCTAACTACTGTAGTAATGTTAACTAATAATTAGTTTCTTACTTAACTGCTGAACTTCTCATGTATTTTTGTGCTTTTGTATAGTTACATCTTCCAGTTAGCAGTGTCGTGATGCAGTTGCAGCACTCAGTTGGCCCTGCAGTACCACCGAGCCTAGGTACTGCAGCTTTCTCTTTGACAGAGTGGGGGTGTGTGCCTCAGTACCCTTGGTGCTGTTCATGTCACTCTGCTTTGTTTTGGATGAGGTTTTCTTGTTGTTGATCACTCCTGTTTCTGTTGTCTGTATATTTCAATTAGTGGAAATTTTCATCCATATGAAGAGCTAAACTGAGTGCTTGCTGCTGTGTTCTGTGAACTGATCGCAGGAGCAATGGAGCAATCTCTCTCATCTTTACTGCCATGCTCAGCTGCTGCATTTTGAAGCAGTGCATTTTCCAGAGCCCACTTCACGACAAGTATTCCATGTCATTAGAAAGAGGCAAGCCACTTTCTAGCTAGTCAAGTAACTGGAGCACAAGAGACTAAGGTGTTGAACCCTTTATGTACTCAAAATGTATTTGAACACAGTTTTTATTTTGCTGTCATTACTATTTTTTCCTGATGCTGACATGAGCAGGGTTGAATTCAGGCAGTGTGGTTCGTACAGAAGGCTGTGGCCTTCAGGTGTCTCAGGTGGACTGATGCAGGCTGTGCTGTAAACCTTACCTGCTTTGCCAAAGAAAACCTTTGGGACTGCTTTTAGAAACTCTAGTCCAGAGTGTTGGTGCTGCCAGCCCTTGCAGGGACACCTCTGTGTCCTTTGTGGCTGTGCAGCTGTGTGTCTTTTGCCGTTTCCTGAGACCTTTCTGCTAACACCAAGCAGAGAGCCTCCAGTTTCCTCCAGATCTCAGCTGCTACCTACAGCCTGCCTCTGATGCCTTCTAGCCAGTAGCAAGAACTTTATCTCTTTACACCTCTTCCAATGCTTCATTTCAAGGAGTAAAGACTTAAAATCCCAGCACTTTCCTGACACTTAAAGAAACCTGTTTCATGTTTCTCTGCCACTGAGACCTTGCTGTCAGCATCAGAAGAGGGTCCATACTCCAATACATACTTGAAGCCCAAGCAATATGCCTCCAGCTTGTCATCAAAACATTGCAGTACTGAAAACTGCTGTAGGTCAGATGACGAAATCCATGCTGTGCCCCGTGAAAGGCTGAACAGAAACACAGAAGTGAAATCTGTGCTAGAAATTTGCTAGATGTGTTGTTGCGGAGGCAGGTGTGCCCAGAGCTGCAGTGTGCAGTGGAGATGGCAGAGAGGGCTGCTGTAGTGCTGGCTGTGGTAAAGATGAGACCTACTCATAACAGGAAATGAGTCAAAAAAACCTGCACAGTGCAGATAGAACTCCACAGTTAAGTGACCATTCCTGAGTCCCAGCATTTGCGTGGTCTGAGGAAGAAATCATACATGGAAAACAGAGAAGAGGTGGCAGAATTTGTGCTGCCTTTCTTGGCTCCAGCAAAATGAGCTGAGCTGATTTTCTGTTCCCAGGTGCTCTTCACTGACAGCTTGTGCTCGTGCCAAAGTAGATCAGGCACTAGGAGCTGCATTTTGAGCATTGGGCTCAATTTGTAAACTTTTTTTGGTTTTATTCTGAGATTTTGGATTTGTCTTTTTATGAAATGTCCAGTTTTCAGTGTACCAGCATTCTTTTCTCTACCCCAGTGCTAATGTGAGGCAGCTGTACTAAAATGCCTGCTATATTAGGAGATGTTTTGATGAGAACTTCTTATGAATCTAAATATGTTGTAATAGGGATTGTGTGGTTTTATACAATATGCCAGAGGTAATACTGTAACTACATATGGATTTTGCTTTAAAACCCTGCCTTGAATCCCCAGTGAAAAACAACCAGACTGATTGCATTAATGTAAGCTGTCACTGTGCTTACAGACAATACAGAATAGTCTGTGGCAGAAGACAGCTCATCCTGATACAGGTGAGAGGAGTCAGCTCTGAACAAACTGAAGTCACTGGCTTTAGAACACAGAATCACAGAGTTGCTTTGACTGAGATGTGAGTAACTCACTGGGATAAATCTCATCTTGGGTTTCTTAGGTAATAAATTAATCTAGAAAATCCACAAGAAAAACATTTTGTACCTACAGATTCTTTTTGCTATCCTAGGAATGTGCATAGTTTAAGGTCACCTCCTGGCTTGAATTGTTTGGTTCTTTCACTTAATCTTGAAGTCGTGTGCTTCATTTAGTGCAGATGGGGTTTGTGAAGGATTCCCTTTCTTACCAAGTGGAGTTCTAAACTGCAGCATGCAAGTGCCTTGAAAACATATATAAAACCAATAAACTGTTTTCTTTATATTCCACACACGTTTCTGTGCTTCCTTTGGAGGCCTGTACAGTACTGCCATCAGTGCAGGAACACAGCAGGATCCCACTGGCAGTAACAGCATCCTCCCAAGTTTCCTGATGCCTTTGTTCAGGTGGCACATGTGCTGAGGGGCTGTTGTGCTGTGCTGCGTGCACCTCCTGACCACGCTCAGTGTTTGCCTGAATCTAACATCAGAAGCAATGCACTGATTTGAACTTGCTCAAACAGCACTGCTCTGGGTTTATTCCTGTTAAGTTTCCCTGCACATACAAGATTTTAAAATGCAGTGTTCTTTAATCATCAGGTTACCTTGTATTATTCGTCAAAAATGCACTCACTGCTGCCTCACACCAAATGTTCTGCTTTGTTGTTAGTCACAGCTTAGCCAGTTTGTAGTTTTTCCTGTAACTTGAGATCAGGAACTCTTTTCTTGAGACGTCAGAAATGCTGCTGGCTCAGGGGAGCAGCTTCCCTTCTGCTGCCAGTTGGTGTGCAGAGTGCAGGACTCTGTGTCAGCAGAGCTGCATCCCACTCCCCCAGCCTTCCTATAGTTCTGAAAAGAAATGAGGCCACAAATGGGCATAAACTGTCCCTGCTTTTCCTTTTATTAAAATATTAGTAAGGGCCATCTAGAGTGTTTGCTGCAGCAGCCTGTTGCTGCCTGGAGGATGGGACAAGTTCAGGAGTGACTCTGCCTACGTGTCCCATCCTGCTTGTGCTACTGTTTTCAGGCCAGTCCTTGTGAGGTTATGTCAAAGTGCATTTTGTGAATATTTTTAAACGGGCTCAAAACTCTCCTGGCATATTCAGTGGAAACTCTGTTAATTTAATCTTCATTTCTTTCTAGCTGAATAGTTCCTGCCAGAGCTTGCATGTCCCAAATGCAGGCTCAGGACAGAATGTTCGTTTTTCTGTCTGCAGCGGTGAAATCCATAGCTCCACATCTGTTTGTAGAGAGGCTGCATGGTAAAATTCTTGCTTCACAAAAGTGTTTCCTCATCTCCAGTCTTAGTGTTTGGCTCTTTTTTGGTAACAGTTTATACATGCTGATAGCCACTACACAGACATGAAGTTGTTCACAGAACGAGCAGCAAAGCCTTGCGTGGCACCACGGAGGGAGCATCATGTCTCATGCGTTTGCTGGGGAGCAGTGAAGACTGAGCAGATGGAGCATCAGCAGGGGATGGTACTGAGCATCAGAACTCCCCGTGAGGAAAGCTGGCACTAGATCAGAATAAATGGATGTGTTTTATGGTGTGTGGCTGATGGCAATGATTCGCTTCAGTCAGCACACTGCACCCCTCCACCTGCTGTAGCAGCTCTTACTTGTGGTGCATGAAAGCACACTGATGATTAAATTCTCAGGAGAATGAAAGGTAATTGCAGGAACCCAAAGTTCATGTTTCATATGCAAGTACATATTTTGCATAGGTGAAATTGAGTCTGTGAGGGGGAGGCACACAGGAAATTGATGTGAGACTTGCGAAGACATCAGGTGAGCAACTTTGCTGGCAGGGGATGCTGAGGAAGAGGCTGGTTACAGAGGCAGGGGAAAGTGGGAGGATGGGACAAGTTCTGCAGGGCTAGGTGGAGTTTCTGAAGACAAAGGAAGGCCTTTAGAAGCAAACTCAAGGGCTTGCATGAGAGGCAGAGTTGAAGTGCTGGGCTGTGGCTCTGGGAAGCAGGCTGTGGTCCACCACCACACTGTCTGGGAAGTTCACAGGGAAGAGCCAGAATGAAGGCAGGAAGTTTCCTTCCTGTTAGAGGGGAGAGTTGAGGGGAACAATACAAGGGAACTTAGTCTGCTTTGGCTACTGCTTCCCTCTGTGGCTGGCAGGAGGTCTGATAGCTCTCCTGTGACATGGACATTGTGAATGCTGACTTGCAAAGACATCTGCTTTTAAGAAGTCCACTTGTGGGGATTTATCAGACCACAGGGTCAAAGAATGTCAGGAGCTGGAAGGGACCTCAGGAGCTCACCAGTCCAACCCCTGCACCAGAGCAGAACCACCTATACCAGAATAAAGTCCAGATGGGTTTTGAGTATCTCCAGAGAGGGAGACTCCACAACTCCCTTGGGCAGCCTCTTCCAGGGTTCTGTCACCCTTACAGGGAAAAAATTCCTCCTCATGTTTACATGAAACTTCCTCTGCCTCAGCTTCCACCCAGTGCTCCTTGTCCTGTCCCTGGGCATCACCCAGCAGAGCTGGCCCCAGCCACCTGCCACTCACCTCTACCTATTCATAAACACTGATGAGGCTTCTCCTCTCCAAAGAGCCCCAGCTCCCTGAGGAGTTGAAGATGTTCAACTTCCTTAATCACTTTTGTGGCTCTGTGCTGGACTCTCAAGCAGCTCCCTGTCCTTCTTGAGCTGGGGAGCCCAAACTGGACACAGGACTCCAGATGTGGCCTCACCAGGGCAGAGCAGAGGGACAAGAGAACCTCTCTTGACCTACTCACCATAGCCCTCCTAATCCACCCCAGAATGGCATTGTCCCTCCTGGCCACCAGAGCACATTGCTGGCTCATGGTCCCCTCCCACCCACCAGCACCCCCAGATCCTTTACCCCTTCACTGCCTTCCAACAGCTCAGTCCCAACCCCTCCTGCTCCCTGGGGTTCTTCTTTCCCAGGTGCCAGACTCTGCCCTTGCCCTTGTTGAAGTTCTTCCATTTCTCCCTGCCCAACTCAGCCTGTCCCAGTCTGGCTGAATGGCAGCACAGCCTCTGCTGTGGCAGCCTCTGCACCCAGCTTGTGCCATCAGCAAACTTGCTGACACTGCAGTCTGTGCCCTCAGCCAGGTCACTGAGGAATGTATTGAACAGGACTGGTCCCAGCACTGACCCCTGAGAGACTCCACAAGTCACAGCCTCCAGCTGGACTCCATCCCATTGACCACAACTCTCTGGCTTCTTTCCTTCAGCCAGTTCCCACCCCCCTCACTGCCTGAGCACCCAGACCACACTGCCCCAGGTTAGCTATGAGGATGCTGTGGGAGACAGTGTCAAATACTTTACTGAAACCAAGATAAAGCATATCCACTGCTCTGCCATAATCCATCCACGTGGTTATGTCCCCATGACTTCCTCTTGGTAAAACCATGTTGGCTGTTTCTAGTGACCCCCTTGTCCTTGATATGCCTAAGGACAGCACCAAGGACAAGCTGCTCCATGACCTTTCTGGAGATGGAGGTGATGCTGACCAGACTTGAGTGGCCTGGATTACCCTTTCTGAAGACTGCAGTGCTGTTTGCCTTCTTCAGTCCCCAGGCACCTCCCCTGTCTGCCATGACTTACTGAAGATGGTGGAAGAGTGGTCTGCAATGACCTGTGCCAGCTGCCTCAGCACCTGCAGGTGTATCCCATCATGGTACATGGATTTATGGATGTGCAGATTACTGAACTGTTCCTTAACCCAGTCCTCATCAACCAAGGAAGACTCCTTTGTCATGCTTTCCTCTGGTGCCTCAGCTGCCAGGGGCTCTGGAGGAGAGTCTGTAGCAGTGCAGGTGGAGGCAAAGAAGACATTCAGTAACTCCACCTTCTTCGTATCCTCTGTCTCTGGGGCACCCACCTCATTCAGCAGTGTGCCATCAGTAATATTCTACCTGGTATAACCATCACCCTGGCTGAGCTGAGTTGCTGTCCTGGTAGGGCATAAATCCTGCCAGACTGGTTTAACCCTTGCTCTCCTCCTCCTGTGGCAGGTCCAGGAGCTGGATGGATTGAGCAAACAATGGAGAGTTTGGCCCAGCAAGGCCCTGAGGGCTGGCACCACCAAGTGGGGTGCCTTGAGCTGCCCCTCAGTATGCCTGCATGGTCACATAAGGCAGGAAGCTTTGATTGCAGTGGCCAAAGCAGTGATGCTGGCGCCCATTGGCCAGTTTCATTTTCAAAATCAGGTATTTAATGGGGTGATTTAGAAACCCTGAGCAACAGCATCCACAGCTCATTTAACTGGGGCTCATGCAGGCCACCTGTCAGCAGCTTGGCAGCAAGGCAGTGCTCCCCTCTGCCTGAATACTTTGCATTTTTGCACATGTGCTGGAGTTAATGCCAAGACTCCATAAGCACAGGTTAGATTTTTCCCTGCTTTTGTGTTCCTATTTTCCAAGTTCTGATTGTTTAAACTGTTTCATTCTGTGTTTATCATTTCCCCTAATCTTTGGATATTAATAATAAAAAATGATATTCACACTGAAATCAACATTCACAATTCATAAGCAGTTACTAATTTCTACCCCAGTTGCCTGGGGTGTACCTGAGCTGTTGCAGCCTGTTGGCATGAGCACTGCCTCAGGAACAGAGCTGCAGTGTTCCTCCTGCCTTGGTCAAAGGGCAGAAAGCCCAGGGGGAACCTGCCTGAGGTTTGGCCTGATTGCAATCACAATGAATGATTAATGTTAAACCTGTTTATCTGCAGCTGGCCATGAGGGAGGCAGCAGCAGCCTCGGTTCTCAGCCCTGAGGTAGCTAATGCAGATCAAGATGGATATGAGCTCAGTCCTTGAAAGAGATTAAAATGGCCTGGGGACTGGTCTCATTTCACACATGCCTGCAAACGTGCAGGTGAAGAGCAGCTCCAGAGCTAAGGCTGAGCCACATGTAGAGCTAAGGAAGCAGCCAGAAGCAAAAACCACTGCCTTCTTCATGGGCAGTCAGTCTGGTCCACCCCAGATGCTGTGTGCTGCTAGGAATGCTTCAGGACAATCAGAAAGGTAACTTGCCCATTTTCCTCCCCAAATTGTTTTTCTCCTGGTTGTAGGACTTGTGTTCATTTGTTCTTCCCATTTCTGGAGCAGAGGGCCCAGTAAGCTGGTCGAGCCTTCTTGCAGGGTCACCAGCACTCTCCCTGGAGCCCAAGCTCAGGACATCACCAGGGAATTTCCTAGTTTGATGTGGTTCTCAGACTATTAACCATCACTGAGCTTCCATGTAGATGGAGAGGAAGCTGCCACTTGGTAGTCCAAGAGCAATCAAAAGAGACCTCAGGGCCTTGGGAGAGTTGGTAAGGGAAGCCAGGACACAGGTTACTTTTTCTTCTCCCAGTTGCAGGCAGTGCTGCTGGAAGGAACAGCTGGATCCAGTCAGTTGACACATGGCTCTGTGGCTAGTGTCACCAGCACCATTCTTGGGTTTTCTGACAGTGCAGTGGCCCAAATGGCTGCAGGTTGCTGGTGTCAAGGGGGTGACAGCTTTCTCACAGGTCTTTGCTCAAGAGATTGTGGGGATGACTGACAGGGCTTTAAACTGGGAGTGAAGGGGCAGGGGGATGTATCAAGCTTGTCTGGGGTCGGGGGCACCAGGAGGGGCCTTCAGCCTGCTGTTCTGAGGCACCCTGGGAGCACTGCATCACGGCCAGAGTCTTACAGAGATGAGCCAGGGGGTCCCGAGCAAGCAGCAGCCAGCTGGGGGGTGGTCTTCAACCTGATACCAGGTGCAAAGGTTGGCCCACTCCCACTCGTGCTTCTCTCTGTCTGCCTCCTGCCTTGGGTCCCCAACACTCTCCCTGCTGCAGCTGCTACAGCTTTGCCACGTGGCCACCCAACCACCTCCCGAACCTACCTCCACCCATTGCCATCCATCTGCATCTGTCTACAGCTTCTGTATCTCTGTCCCTTCCCTGTACTTCTGTAACTCCCCTTACCTTATACACACTTTATTTATTACTAAAGTTTCCCTTTTAACTCTTCTTTTACTCTTCTGCCTAAAATCTTACAGGTGGGAAAAAGGGAGAGGGGGAGGCATTCTGAAATGTTTGTTCTGTTAGGCTTTGGGTCTCTGTGAAGCTTAAACCAGGACATCTACTGGGAAATCTCAGGGAAACAAGGGTCTAAGGAGGTGCCACCACCAGCAGCCAGCAAAGTGCCTCCACGGGGACATGTGCAGCATGGGCAGCAAGCAGGAGCTGGAAGCTATTGTGCTGCTGGAAAGCTACAACAGAGTGGCTCTTACTGAAACTTGGTGGGATGAAGAGTTGCAAGAGTGAGAAGGTCTC
This sequence comes from Psilopogon haemacephalus, assembly GCA_013396835.1. Taxonomy (NCBI): domain Eukaryota; kingdom Metazoa; phylum Chordata; class Aves; order Piciformes; family Megalaimidae; genus Psilopogon; species Psilopogon haemacephalus. The sequence goes on along the minus strand of VWZI01015801.1, from coordinate 7,623 downwards.
CTCTCTGCCCCCTTTTCTTCAGACTAAGCAGCTCCCTCAGCCAGTCCTCATAAACTGTTGATGGCTACAAGCTGCTCAGAAGGGACAGGAGAGGAAGGAATCACAGCATCATAGAACGGTTTAGGTTGGAAGGGACCTCAAAGCTCATCCAGTTCCAATCCCCTGTGCCATAGGCAGGGACACCTCCCACTACAGAACAGTTGGCTCAAGGTCTCACTCAACCTGGCCTTGAACAGCTCCAGGTGGGGAGGAGTTGTTCCCTCTATGTTGAGAAACGGATGGGGTGTGAAGAGATGTCCCTAAAGAATAGCCACGAGCAAGTGGAAGGCTTATGGGAATGAATTAGACACAAAAGCAACACGGGGAGGGTTGTGGTTGGTGTTGACCAAGGGGAGCCAGCTGATGAAGGCTTCTTATACCAGCTACAAGAGGCACCACACTCACAGGCTTTTGTCCTGCTGAGATATTTCAACCATCCTGATACCTGCTGGAAAAGCAATCCAAGAGACTCCTGGAACACCTTGATCATAACTTCTTAAGACAGAAGGTAGACATCTGTGCTGGTTTGAACTAATTGGAGAATCTGAGTGAGAAAAATAGACTATAGGCTGAGAAATGAAAACACATGGTGTCACTTCATCCAGAGCTTTACTGAGAAAGAAAAAAAATAGTTCTAAGGGTTGTAACCCAAATATAGATGACTCAGATGGTTTCAGACCACTCTGGGGCTGTGGCTGCTGCTCTTGCATGGTTCCTTTGTCTCTGCTTTTGTAGCTAATTCTCAATAATTCCACTAACTTCTTTCCTGCTGCTAACCCCCCCCGGCCAATCTACCTCCACCTAGCTGCAGCATCAGCAGGTGGTGAGATAAGATTGGGGAAGGAGGGGAAGGTGGTAGGGGGTGGTTGGTTACCCCTCTTGGGGATTTTGGTCTCTGGGAGGGCTGTGGTGTTTCTGTATTACCTTTTCACTGTATATATCTGTAAATATCTGTTACACCTTGTCAATATCTGCTTGTGTATTGAGCATTGCTGTCAATATAAAGCTTCACTTATTAACTTCCAGCTGTTTCTGAGTCCTAGCCTGGGTTATATCAAAGGTGGGGGGCAGGTAACTGCTAAACCACCACAACATCCCTGCCTGAGGGGATGTGATACCAGATCTGATGGTCACCAGTGCAGGTGGGGGTTCATCAGGGATGTCAGGATGCAGCCTGGCTGCACACTGGTGGAGCTCACAGCAATATGAGTCAGACAAGGAGCATCCTCAGCACCTTGAATTCTAGGAAATCAGACTTTCAGCTCTTCAAGGAGAGAGTCAGTAGGACTCCCCAGGTCCTCTGGGACAAGGCAGATCTGTAAGGATGCTTTTCTTGAAGCAAAGAGCTCTTGGTCCCTAGGTGTAGGAAACCAAGAAAGCAAGGGAAGAGTCTAAGTCTACACCTGCTGGGCAGCCCAAAAGGAGCAGCACAGGCAGTTCAAGTAGGAGCAGATATCTTGTGAGAGCTGCCTGGATTGGTGGTGCTTTGGTTTCCAATCCAGGATGCTGCCTGGATGTGTAGGGATGAGGTTGGAAAGGCCAGGGTGTGGCTGGAGCTGAACTTGGCAAGGGATGTGGAGAAGAGCCAGGAGGTGTTCTACAGGTGTGTCAGCCAGAAAAGGAAAGGTAAGAAGATGTCCTCCCTCAGGGGGGCAAGAGTGGCAAGTTAGTAAGAAGAGATGAGGAACAGGCTTGGGTTCTCAACAGCCTTTTCCTTGGTCTTCACTGGCAGCCTCTCCTCACTTAAGAGCCACAGGAGAAGCAGGAAGACAAAGACTCTCCCACCACAAGTGAAGACAAGGTGCACAGAACCACTGTGGCTGGAAAAGGCCTTTAAGATCAAGCCCAGCAATTATGTAGCTTGACCAGGGCCACTGCTACACCTTGTCCTCGAGCACCACATCAATAATCCCAGGATGGCAAATCAACCTGGGCACCCTGTGCCAGTCTTTTATACCTTTTAATAGTGAAGTTTTCCCTAATGTCAAACCAAACCCTGGTGTAACTTAGTGCCATTTCCTCCTCTTGTCCTACCAGAGACCAACACACATCTCTCTGCAACCCCATTTCAAGTAGCTGTGGAGAGTGATAAGGTCCTTACCAGATGCCTTTTCTTCAGATTAAACTACCCCAGCTCCCTCAAGAACCTTCACCAGCCTCATTGCCCTTCTCTGGACCTGCTCTAGCACCTCAGTGCCCAGAACTGAACAGAGTACTCAAGGCGTAGCTTCACCAGTGGTGAGTACAGAGGGACAAGCACTCCTCTGGTCCTGCTGGCCACTTAGCTCCTGATTCAGGGCAGGATGTCACTGAGCCATCTCGGCCATGCTGCTGCTGCAGGTTCAGCTGCCTGCCAGCACCCTGCAGGTCCCTTTCTGCTGAGGACGTCTCCAGATGCTCTGCTCCAAGCCTGTAGTGTGGCATGAGGCTGTGTGCCAAGGCTTGGGGCAGGATGCCACAGTACTCCATGGTGCTGTGAAGTATCTGAGTACAGCCCCTGATGGTCTGGCACTGAGCACAAACCTTGGCAGTGCCTTTTCTTCCCACATCTTCATTAGCAAGTGGTGATTCCTTTAAAGGGAACAGGAGATGAGGAGCAGCAGGATTCACCAAGTTTAGCCTCTTTGGAGTGTGTCATTTGCAGGTTCTAGTCCTGCTCTTTGTCAGATTCTCCCTCAGCTCCTTCACACTCATCTTACACAGAAGAGCCTCAGTCTATCCTGTGCCTGATGGAGACCTCCCCATGTCCTAGAGGGCAGCCAGAACGTGCCTGTGCTCTGGCAGGATGGCTGCTGCCTTGTCAAGTACAGAAGATAATGAGCTGGGATCCCAAATACAGCTGCTTTTCACTGTTTGGCTACCAATTGTCAATGAATATGTAGAAACTTAGTGTCTGTGAGGAGCATAAGAGAGCTGATGCAAGGCAGGCCAGAGACAACAGAAAGGCTTCCTCAAATCTGCTGCAGGAGAACCAGCACCAGAGGCAGACTCAGTGCAGAACGGGCTGGGGCTTTGGCAGAGCTGCTGAATGCCTTCTTTGTCTGAGCCACTCACCCCTGAGGCCACAAGGTTGAGGAGAAGGCTTCTTTGGTTGTTGGAAGCCAGGGAAAGGGATTCTGCCCATCTCACCTGCCTGGACAGGGGCAAAGAAGAGGCTGCCTTATTGTGCTCCTGGGCACAGCACATGCCCTACAGGTCCTTCTCTCCTTCCTAGCCCACACTTACCCCTAACATTGCCCAGTCTCCTGCTCCAGGGGTGGTGGACACTGCTTGCCTGAACACAGACTCTGAGGGTAATCAGGAGGCTCTTGTCTGCCACACAGGCTGCTGTGACAGGCAGGATGATGCCCAGAGCCGTCCTGGGATAACCAAAGCACTGTGGCATGCTCTGCCTGCCTCTGAATTGGGCTGTAACTATCCTGCAAAGCCTTTTTGGAGCCAGCTGAGACAGGAACTCACAATCCTGTCAAAATCCAATGAATCTCAGGGAATTTCCATGAATTTTTTACGATTTAAAATAAAACCCAATATTAATAGTGAAATTAATATTCATAATTCATAATTGATTATTAATTTCCACATGTGCTTGTTGGAACTGATTGGAGGATTTGAATGAGAAATTAGAGTACAGCCTGTGAAAGGAAATCATTCCAGTGTCTCCTTCACTCATTTGTTTACTGAAATGGTATAAACTTAGAATCCACACGAAGGTAACTCAGACTGCTCTGCGCCGTGGCTGCTGCTGCATCTCTCTCCCTGCCTTCCTTGCTGGATCTGAATAACTTCTATTTTCCTGTTGCTACCCCCCCTGCTCCCCCTGGCTGATCTACTTTTGTTTATCTGGCACATAAGACAGATACTGAGATAAGAGTGGGAAGTGGGGGAGGCTGTCAGGGTGTTTGGGAACCCCTCCTGGGGACTCTGGGAGGGCTGTGCTGTTTCTGTGTTACCTTTCCACTGCATATATCTGTAAATATCTGTGACATGTTGTAAATCTCTGCTTGTATATTGTGCTGAGCTGGAAATATAAAGCTTCATTCCTTAGCTTCCAGCTGACTGAGTCTAGCCTGGGCAATTTCATAGTGTGGGAGGGCAAGGAACTGCCAAACCACCACACCACAACAGGGGTGTGCAGTCTGTGTGACCTTTCCAGAAGGAGTAGACTTAACTCTTTAGACCATTAAAATGTGAAGGGCTTCTGATTGGTGGCTTGAGTTTTGTTTTCTTTAGATTTTTTTCCTATTTTGTGGTCTTTCCTGTTTTTACTCTCATTTGTTATCTTGTTTGTGTGTTTTCTACCTTTTTCTTTGGGGGGGTGGGTAGGGGTTTTTGTTTGTGGGGTTTTATTTGAGGATGTTTGTTGCTTTGGGTCTGGTTTGTTTTTGTTGTTCTGTTTGGTGGTGCTTTGGTTTCTAATTTTTTTTATTTACAAGACTACTTAATATCAGGTTTTCAGTGTTGCTGCATATAGAATAGAATAGAATAGAATAGAATAGAATAGAATAGAATAGAATAGAATAGAATAGAATAGAATAGAATAGAATAGAATAGAATAGAATAGAAT
>VWZI01015800.1:0-29994 GCA_013396835.1 Psilopogon haemacephalus | reverse complement strand
GATCTTTGAGTTCTCTTCCAACCTAAACCATTCTATGATTCTACTTCCTGCATTTCTGTGTGGCTGAGACCTGACTGTTAGCTTCAACTCTGTCCTTGATTCTACAGTTAGTTGCTTTTCTCCATGCATTAGAAAATAAAATAAAATAGTCTCTGGGAATCTATTGGCTCACTTTCACTCTTAGAAAGATGTAAACATCAGCAGGATATATTTTCATTCAGCTGAACATAGAGGGTTTTCTCCTGGATACATTTCAGTACTTCTAATGCATTAATGTTTTAAATTAAAATTTACGTAATTAAACTCATAATTTGAAGTATAAATAATTTCTACTACAGAAAAGCCTTTTGGGCAGTATTTTTACAGAGTAATGCTTAGCATTCAGGACTGAAAAGACCAACTTGCTTTTACAATCTCACAACAGTGTCTCAGTCCATTGGTTAGCAAAGCACAGTGAGCATCTCACAGATGAAAAATAGCACAACTGTGAGTGTAAAAGTGTAAACAGTAGCTTTCTAATGCATCAGTCATTCAACCCAAGCAACATTCATTGCTATCAACATTACCTTCCATTCTTCTTCCTCTATCCTTAAAATTGCTCTTCCACCTTCATTAATAACCTTTTCTTTGAGCTTTGCTAGAGCAGCTCTCTCCTCCCAGACAAGCAGTAGCCTAGAAGAGAAGACGACTGTCAACAGTGCATCAGTGAATACAGACAATATGAGCTATCCATTCTGCTTTCTGGAACAGAGAGACCATAGGCTTTTTGGATGTCGAACAAGATTTATTTTATCATCTGGGTGCTAATATACTGTCACTTTGAGGGAAGACAAGAACATAACAATTGGCTGAGGTAATTTGTAGCAGTTCTACAGAGTTACAAGCCAACAGGAGACATTACTTCACTCATTTTCATCATGTTGCAGCAAGGCAACAGAACATAAAGTCATGTGGAATTATGTTTCAAAGCCATTGATTTTGAAACATTTTTCTAAAATGGAAGCCTTCAGTTCTACCACATGTAAGTGTAATCAAAGAGGGTCGATCAGCTAAGGATTCTTTCAGCTTGATTTCCAAAGGGTACTTAAACAAGAATTATGAAAACTATGCTGATTCTCTTTCTTTCTGCTTGTATTTTTCATTAGTAGCTTTTCAATTTATTATTCCAGTTCAGCAACATCTGACAAATTAAGAAGAGTCCCAAAAATACAATGCTAAGTTTCTTCACGTTTCATTGAATTGCTGGCCTGACAGAAGACCACGTGACCCTGTTAATGCCTCCACTGGACAGAAAGCATAGCCAATTAAATCTCTGTGGGTTTCACATCCACACAGAAGAGGATTTTAATATCTGAATTTAGGGATTCAGTATATATGCTAACACTGTTAACACAAGACACAATTTTTGGTTTGACCTGGCCATTTTGCTAGATTCTAATCAATGAGAATTCTGCTGGAGTAACAAATAAAGACTTGGACTCTGGGTGAGTTTGAAAAGACCAATTAGAGTCCTCTAAAGTGGCCTAGTTTCTCACATGCTTAAACAATTTACCTACCTTCCTGCAGACCTCTGTCTGAACTCCTTTTCTTTCTGTAATTCTTCATTTATCTTGTGTATTCTCACTTCCCAAAGTGTCTTCACAGCAGAGAATGTTCCAAGGCAAACCACATTTGCAGTCATGATCCTTACATGTTCACACTGTGTTACGGGAATCTGACTGAATTCCAGGCTCAATGCATCGGTGCACCTACCAGATGGGAACAGTGATGTGAAAACCAAAATACTGCAACACCCACTTGATTGTATTATTAAATTTAGTTAATGTATAGAACTGACAGAATTTTACCAAGTGCTGTAATTTTATAAAAATGGTTAATTGCACCTAATTAAATTTTCTTCTAATAAGAAATGGTATTCTTGCAATCTCTCTGCATTCTTAGTCAGTGAACAACTGCCTCTCTCAGTTCCTTCCAATTGCAGGTTGAGTACTGACCATAATTATTAAATACAGAAATGAGCATTCATTCCCTTACCAGGAAGAAATTAAGCTCTTACCTGCTAGCAGATGCATTCTGGAAGCTACCTGATTGTACAAGTTACACTTGTAACTACAGGAGTTTTGCACCTTAGAGAAACTCAACTGTTGCTGAAAATAAATTAGTATTGTATGTGCATTTGTTTCCTTCACTCATCATCATAGATTTTTGTTAGTAATGCATTACCTTTAAGAAAAGGTTTTTTAAATTCTTCACATCTCTCTGAAGCCCTGCTGAGTCTCAGAATCCACATTTGAAAAACAAACAAACCAAAAAACCCAACAACCTCAAATTTTGAAGTAATATCTTCCCTGTGAGATCATTAATAAATATTTTCCTGCAAAGCAGAGAAGTAGGATACTCAGTCATCCTAATCAGTGCAGCCCTCTAAAAAGCCCTCTAAAAAGCATTTTTATTGCCCTTATCTTAGTTCTTCAGGGAAGAGGTTTTTTCAACATAAACTGGAGGCAAGTTACTGACACTCAGGCAAGCTTAGAAGACAAATCTTCATGTCAACAGAAGTGTACACTTTACATTCATGATCTGAATTCTCCCTTTCATTTTTTTTTATTAATATCTGCAGCAACAGGTTAAGAAAAATGTCTTATGTATCCTTTCCAAAGAAAAGAGTGGGAATAACTTTCTTCCAAGCAGGTAGATAACAACAATAGTGGAATTTCAGATATTTTTATACATACAGTTCCCTACAATAATTGCTGCAGGTCTGTCTTTTAGAGCTATCTATTGTATTTTTTCCAATGTAATTTTGTGTGGCATGGGTAAGTCAGAGTTGATAAGTGAATATTTTTGTGTTATGTTTAACATCTAAGTTATAAAGCCTGATTATACTGCAATCACAATCAAGTTATAATACTCAAATAATCTAGTCCTGTATGTTATTACTAAGGATTCTTAACTGCTCTTTGTTAAGGAAAGATGGCAGGATTTGACAGGTGACACAAATGGCAACCACAGTGTGACACAATGCAGTCTGGCATTTGAGTTCCTAAAGAGGGGTTAAATTCTTTCCTCTATAGAGAGGATTGTATCGTCTTTCTCTTCCTCACATAAATGTGATCATATTTACTAGTTTAAAGGACTAACTTCTTTTTCAGTGGTCTTCATTATAATTACTTTTCCTATTCCTCATCTCAATATGCAACATTTAGTGACTAAGACATTATATGAAGTTTTTTGCTGTCATTTATGGTCACAATTTACATTTTCAGGATTAACTGTCTACTAAGTGATTTTCCTGATCTATAATTTCTTGTTGTTTAGAGACTTGTTTTTTTTTTAACTACAAGCCTTTTAAGGCGGAAAACTACAGAGCTTTCTATATAAAGGGTGCAGTATGTGCTCCTAAAGCCAGTATTGGACTATACAGTCAAAACAATACTTATTTTCAGTAAAGCCTATCTTGAAAAACTTTTTTGCTGTGGAACACCTATTATTCAATAAATATTGCTTTATAAACCATGAAATATGAAAGAGGGCCATATTACATGGTTTTGTTTTCAGTGAGATATAATTATATAATAACAGAACTACCATCAGAAGCTTCTTGTTCTTAGATCTTATTACTGATTGGGAAAAACCCCACAATCAAACCATCACAGACAACAGTTCAGAAGCTAAGTCCCCAGTGTGGCTGTAAAACAATGCAAATTTACTCCTAAGTAATCAGATTTCCCAACGACTTCACCTCCAAGCATCTGAAAGAGTTTAACAACAACTTACCTCAGTTTGGTGTTTTCAAAGATCTTCTGTGACTTGTTGCTTTCTGGGTAAGAGCAGAGAGAAACTGTGAATCTTGGCTATACCACCAAAACCATTTAGAACTCTCACTCAGGCTCCAATGCAATGTCAGTCCAGTTCTAATTTTAACCTGTGCTGAGAATAGAAGGTATCACATGAGGCACTGCTGCCAAACACCCAAGCATTTACAACTCCAAATGTCTGTCTTCCCAATTCACTGAACAGCCCTGGGCTCCCATAAACTCCTGGGTTCCCATTAGCAAAAGCTACAAATGATGAACAGAAAGAACAAAGGACTACTTGTTGTGCTCCACAATGAAAAATAAGCTAGGTTTAAATTCAAAATTACAATTACCTGCTTTACTCTAGTAATGTTTCTCTGAAGGATATCTGAGCTTCAAAGTGCTATTAAACAGCAACTGACTGACTAGAAAAAGTATTACATTGCTAAGTATTTTACTCATTAATTTTGCCCATGCTGAAATTCTCCCACTGAAGAATTTCAGTGCAAATTACCAAAGTCCAGACAGAAAGGTAATCTTTATTGGGATGTGCGGAGGGGCTACTACTCACCCCTTTTCATGCTTCCAATCATGAAATGTTTTTAACATTCTATTTCTTCACATGGCCCTTGAAGAAGACAAAAGAACAACTCTCAGAATCTCTTTAACCACATAAATGGAGAAAGACAGCAACAATCACAGGTTACTATTTGAGGCAGAAGCCACAAAATTCGGTAACTCTAAATTCTTTCACTGGAGTATAAAATGTGAAGATGAAATTATAATTCATCTGGTTGTAAGTCTCTTTCAGCAGAAATACTTTTTTGTCATTATTATCCTTAGATTCTGCAGGTTATTACCATGTAGAACTTCACAAGAAAAAAAATCCTCTATCCAGTTCACGACCAAGTAAATACTTCTAAGTTTGGGGATTTTTAAGTTACAAACACCAAAAATTAACCACCAGGTTCTTTGCTATAGGTTCTTACTTCAGTTTTGGTATAGATTCAATTCCCACAGTGTTTTTTCTTGATCTAAAAAAGTCATAGCCAGAAACATCTCAAAAAACAACAAACTACATAATATCCTCCTCCTTCTCAAAAGAGACAAATATTTAGAGTTAGGGTTGGAAAAATAATCTTCCCTTTTTTTGGAGTTTTGAAAGACAAGAGACATTTCAGGCTCCTTGTGAAAGCAAAATTATTCAGTATCAAAAATTTCAAAAATCACCTTATTGCTTTCTATCATACACTTATTTTCTCAATTTATTTTCCCCATGGTCTTTAGATTAAAAAACACCCTGTTCAGTCTAAGCCCTAGCCACACCAATGTACTTGTAGCAAAGCAGCCATTAGGCTGTGTTCTTCTGGTAGACTTGAGTGCAGCAGGTTCTTTAAGGTAAGAAATACATATGTTTGAGTCACCCATACAGGACTCCCTGTATAAAATTCACAAATAAAAACAATATTACTACAGTTCTTTGTGGCTTTTTTATTATTAAGAATAAATAAATCTGATAAAAATGAAATAGGTGATAAGCATATTAGGTATTAGCCAAACTTTGCAAGAAATTACCTACATATAAAAGACCCTTATACCACAATAGAAATAAAAACAGCACCTAACATGTATAAGTCCATGCTTCCTCCCTTAGATTACCAGCTTTCCTTTTACTCAGTCTCAGCATCTAGGATGGCAGAAATTCTGCCTCTAGTAACATGTGTCTTGCACCTTCACAGCTAAATACAATAGACAACTTTGGTCTACAGTTTTGGGAAATGCTTCTGTAAAGAAAGTTTTTTAAGGCCATGTAATTCTCTGGTCTTTTCTATCTGTTTCTGTTGGCAACTTGTGTTTCTAGGAGGTATTTTTATCCAATAGTTTTATTCGTATTTCCTGGTAAATAATCAGTACAATCATTTCTTTAGGTTAGACTAAAGTCACATAACTGTTGTCTGTTCTGAAGGCTTTACATGAATCCATTACATGTCTTGGATCCAAGTTCAAAAAGTCCTTATCTCACATAGAATTTTCTTTTAGCATTAGCTCTTTGTTGTATCTGATTAATCATCAAAAATCTAGCGTATAAATGTCAACAAAACAATGCAAGTGTTTAGAACATGTTTGCTCACTGTCAAGCTTACCTAATAACAGAACAACAAATGAGATCCTCCTGTTTTAAAAAAACAGACAGACACTTTTCTATAAGAAACAAAACTAAGTGGAAAGTTTTTAAGGATTAAAAATACAGAATATTCTAGAGAGTACTAAAGCCCTAATAGTTATCAATAGAAATTATTGGTAAGCACTTGAATAAATATACCCACTTCATTTATAATTGATGAAGAGTGCCTGTGCAAGTACTTGCCAGGAAAAAGTAGACTAGTAAAAGATTTGAGAGTTTTACTTGGTCAAACAACAGAAAGCTCTCTGGACATCTCACAGCAGAAGCATCAAAGGCATTTTATTTGTATATGATCTTTGCATAACTTCGTAATTTTGGATATTATTTGTTAAAATAAATGTGTGTATCCAACAAGGAAGAACTCTTGAGTATTTCCCTTTCAAAACAGGTCAATCAGATTTTAAATGCTGCAGATGTATATCAGTGTTACTCAGTCACACCAGCCTCACCACCGTATGCACTATAAAAGACAAAATAAAGATGTTCCACCACACCCAGAAGTCACACCATGACTACTAGGCTTGACAGCCTGCTGTAGAATTACAGCACTAATTAGAAGAAGTAACAACTAATTGATAGACTGATACCAGCTGTTGAGAACTTTAACCACATGAAAGAATGATATAATGTGAGTAGCAAAGGGCACATACTAGCAGAGCCAGCTTTTGTAATTATTCAGTCTAATTCACAAAAAGTTTAAAGGCATATTCTAGCCATGGTTTTCTTTATTTAAGGTCTAGCAGCATCGAGGCAGGGTTCTCCAAGTAAGATTTCCACAAGTTGGAAAACCGGGCCATTGTAGCTCCATCAATGATGCGGTGATCAGCTGACCAACTCACATTCATTATCTGTGCTTTAAATACTTCACCTTTTTCATTAAACCGAGGAAGAACCTAAAAATCAGAGGAAAGAAAAAAAAAATTAAACACCTCTCCACTTTTCCATTGTTAATTTGTTCATCTCAATTTCACTATTTTGCTGAATTAAGCAGACAGCAGTGGTGCCATTCAAATAAAAGGACATTCCCACTACTGTTTGTGCTGAAGTTTAAAATATGTTGCAAACCCCCAGAGCAGGTTTCCATCATCATGGAACTACTGAAATAGTGGAAACCTCTCTTAACTCAAAAATTTCTTCCTGAATAGTTTATTGCATCATTATTGCTCAAAGTGGTGGTTTCCCTAAAGCATCCCCCCTAAACAAAGTCTTACAAGAAGAACATAGAAGAATTTTAATAAATTGATAATAATTTAATTTGCAGCATTGATCTCAAATGCCTATGCTAAAGAATAAAAGCTTGAAATACAGAAAATATAAAACTGCCTTCACCATACAGAGTTCTGGATTATGAAACTGAACTTTATCAGAGAATTTTCTAGTCTTAAGTTTTCTCCTTGATGACAACAAAAATACTATAGCCATGTTGCAAAGCTTGTCTTTAAACGTTTGATGTTTCTGCATAATCATCTAAGAACAGCACATGACTTTCCAATCACAAGCTATGCAGCTTCTCAAACATAAAGAGGAAAAGTTGGTACAAGACAAACAAAACAAAGGCATGCTCCATATCTAATTTTCATTACAGATTACCTTTGTTAGCTAAGTACTCACATCACTGAGATAAATTTATTATACCTGTATCTTTCCAAGTGCTCCAATGGCTACTTCAGGAGGTAGTACCACTGGTTTGGCGTAAGTGCCACCAATCTAGAAAAGAAAAAGCAGAGGATATTAGTTAACCTTTTTTTTTTCTTTAAAAGAATATTGCCTCTTGCATCAATTGCTATAAGTTTTGTTCACTGCACATTAAGCTTCACTATGATACTCATTTCAGTAGCAATTTTCAGATGCAATATCTCATTTCTCTTCTACTTACTGTGCCAATATTTGAAAGGGTGAATGTTCCCCCAGTGAGATCGTTTGTTCCCAGTTGGCCTGCAGAGCCCAAGGACTGTAGGCGATTTAATTCAGCAGCAATCTCAAACACGCTACAGACTTGAACATTTTTCACGTTTGGGACAATTAAACCTTGCTCTGTGTCCATAGCAACTCCAATGTTGTGCGAAGCCTGCAATGAATTTCATTAAGCAGGTGTTAACATAAGCAGTCAACATTAAATACATTTTACAAAAAAAGCTCTTGAAAAAGGTCTTATTTATTTTATCTTTTTAGCTTAAGAAGTACTGTTTATAGTAAGCAACTCTGCTATACAACTTTGAGAGGAGAAGGGGAGATAATAATTTTTAGTATCAGCTTTCCACATCCCAGAATCAATTCTGCACTGAAATATTTCAGTTAAGAATGATTACATGGGTAACAAAACATGAGTAGCAGATTTTGAAGAAAGGATTAAAAGTAAAAAAAGACCCAAAACCAAACCACCAACCAACCAACACCAAACAAATAACAAAACAAAACCTTTCATTTCCTAGAAGGAATACACAGGAACACATCTCAGAGATATTGATACAACATTGCAAAAGGAGTTTATACAGCAAGGAACAAGTACACATCACCTAAGAAAATAGACACTTGCTGTCCAGAAGTATCAGTACAGCACCTTGCATGAAAATTAAATAAATCTGTGTAAAAATTGAGTTTAAAATATTACTTTAATACATAAAGGTTTGAGCTCTGGAACAGTAGAACAACTGTGCCATTACTGAAAAAATACTGTATCAGATTTTAAAGTTCTCATTTTAAATGGTTGGCCAAGCTTTGGTTGAAAAATAGGAAAACATATTAGTAGTTATTTTTGAGGCAACAACAAAACAACTCTCGTTAAACAAACCAATGAAATAAGATCAATAATAAATGAAATCCAGTCTTGGAATCTGGAATCACAAAGTATTTTCCAGCACAATACTGTAATTTTGGTTCTTACAAAGAACATGGCTGAAAAGCCCATGTTAGCTGTTAATTTAGGTTTTCTGCTCACAACTTTTATCAGTAGTTTACCAACCTTGTATGTGACATTTTGACAGCTTTCATCCAAAGAAGCATTAAGAACAGGATATTGCAATAATCCCAGAGACGCTGCCTGTTAAATATAAAGACAAAAAAAATTTTGTATTTTGTAATTGGAGAGCTGCATGGAAAAGAAGGAAGTCAGAGACAATTTAGATTAGATAACAATGCAAATTTGTCTTAAACTCTTCTGATACTGTCTGTTGATATTCTGTCATTATCAGAACAGCAGAAATAAGAAAGGTAATTTATGAAACCCAACTATACATCAGACAGACATATAGAAGATTAAAGTACCTTCTCCCAACAGTAATCGTTCAATCTCCATCTGTTACTTCTGCTCCACAATTCCAATCAAATATACCAAAACAAGTTATGACATTGAGCAACAATGCCATTCTCAGCTCTCTTTTTCAATTAAAACGATTTCAAGGAAGTAATATTAATTCTCTCTTAAAAGAACAGAATGAGTGCTTACATGGCACTGTAATTGAAACAGCATTTCAGAACGTTCAGACTAAGCTTTGCATTCAATGTATTCAATGCATAGCTTAGGCAGTATCAGCCTTCAGTAACACCAGCCATTAGAAACAGCAATTAAATGAGTGCAAGTGCTTGGTCTTCTGAGCTACAAGACACATACTAAGGGATTCTATACCACCAAAATGTAGTAACAATAATAATAATGACACATTTCACACAAGGTTCGTTTTAAGGAAGCTCAGAAAAAGCACTGAGAGTTTCCAAAATTTGCTTTGTGTAATTCAAACACCTAGCAAGGCTTACCCCCATAATGAATAAAGCTTTAGCTGCTGTATCCTTCTCCATTAAATATATTTTACAATATCCATGATATTAGATAACCCTAACTACAATTCCAATAGCAAATTGGGAAATGGTTCAATAAACAAGAAAAGGGGAGACTTTTCTTGTGACCTACAATTTTTCAGATGACAGACAGGTACACCAAAATTAATCACTGATTAGATTTGGGCAAAATCTGGGTTAAGTCCTCTATGCTGCATATCTCACCTTTATGAAGAAAGGCATAAAGGAAAGCTTAATTCCACGGGTTTGTGCTACGGGTTTCAGCTCTTCTCGGAGCTGAATAAGATGAGTCAAATCAATCTCATCACAATAACCAAAGTGGGGTATCTTCAGGGCTGCACTCATAGTCTTTACCATTGCCTTCTGAAAACCTGGAAAATATGTGTGGACTTCTTAAACCAACAAAATAAGCTTCTGAGAAGTTAAGGTGAAACTTCAATTATCCGTTTCTATTACACAAATTAAAAAAAAAACAAAAAAAAAAAAAATCAAAACCCAACCACAACAAAAATATGACGGAGTAAAGATCACTTAAGGATCAATGGTTACTCAACCCTTGTGATGGCAATATTTCAAATTATATTGCTGCTCTCCTCTCCCACCTAAGCATGCGTTTGAAATCTTAATACAGTAATCTGCTCTACTCTTTACAGTCTCTCCAAATAACATTACCTGAAAGACAAGCAAACACCTTTTATCTTCCTCTTTTAATGTGTTTTTTTCTTACCTTCGTGCCCTGTTTGGTACTCCTCTCAAGAACAAGTGTGAATGCCAAAGTACATGCAAGTGATCCCAGTCAGAATTAAAGAGGCCCTACCTCTTGTTATGAATTATGCAAAATTAATAATCAATATTAATTTTTATATCCAGGCGAAGATTGTTATTAACTATGAAAATTGGTTATTAACATTAAATCTCGCCAGAAAACTTATTTACAATGTTCAAAACGCATGGTTTGAATACTTATATACAGAAGGAATAGGCAAAACTAGAACACTTTAAGAAATAAGTAGCAAATGCAAACATTAAAACTGGAAAGAGGATCTTCGTTTCAGCTATACCTCTTGCCCACCAGGGGACTCAAGACTCTCCTTTCTGCTACTAAGGCAGAAAGGCACAACAGAATCTAGTTACAGAACTTCTTAGAGAGAGGCTTTGAAATATTTACTCTCAAAATAGTATCAGACAGTACCTAAAGCGCCAATCAGTATCTTGAAGGTTGTTACAGGCAGAGCATGTGGCAGAGCAGAGCAGGCAAATCAAAAGAGAAAGAGAAAGCAGAAAAGCATGTGGCAGAAGCCCAAATGTAAATGGCTGCCATGGCCACACAAATTCACCAATCAGAATGGCACTTTGCCAAACCCGACCATATTAAGTGAAGTCAGGAGCTTGCTTTCCCCGTATTTGGGACAAACAAGTCTGGGCAAGTCTTGCACCCTGAAAGCGAGTGTCTCCAAGCCTTTTTTCTTCTCCCTGCACTCTGCTTCCTTCCCTTGGCAGAGGGAAGGGACCATGGGATCGTGCCTGGGCAAGCCAGGACATGTATCTTCCACGACTATACCACCCCCTGGCCAATAGGCCGCTTACATGAAGGCAACTGATCACCCTTCAGGGACAGAGTATCTTGTGTGGATTACCTTGGGTACAAGCATGTTGCCTTTCTTGGCAATGAATACCCTTTGATATGGCTTATCACATGTGGATTAGTGTGCCTTACACAAAACACAGTAGGTTATATATATGTGCAGTGAGTTACATACTATATGCATTATATAAACAGTGTATACAACCATATAAATCACATTACCATATTACTCTATGTAGAGTATAACACAAAACAGTGTAGAGCTTCATTGCTCTGAGCCCAAATACCTGGTACTCTTAACCACCCCACCCCCTTCACCAGTGATGGGTTTTGGCTTTTGTGACACTGAATCAAAGGTAGGCATGGAGCTTTTCAGTTTCCCCCAGACAGAGATGGGTATCTGTCACAGTGATAGCTTTTTCTCAATGTTGTGACAAATAATTCACTCCTTTGCTAAGCACCAATGGCACACCTTTTCTACAAATGTGATCAGTGTCATCTTCTTCAGGAACCATAAAGGCTGTTGCTTTATGATACGTTCACGAACCCCTGCATCAAGTTGTTGCTGAATATAATATTCTTTTGAAGGATGAAACCATTTGAAGTAACTCCAGTACTCATAGTCAAAGCCACCCAGGCTGCTGGGTTTTTCAGTGTGAGTCCTTCTGATGCAATGCCTTTTTCTGTTCCTCTGGGAATGCTGGCTTTCAGATTTAGAAGCAGCTGAGGACGTGCATCTGTGATGCACTTCCCTTTTGCCATGCGGTGGTGCCTTATGGCTTTCTTTGCGTTGCTTGTCATGTGTGCTCTCAGCTAAGGCTGTGAAAAAGCCTTTGGAGCTAATAGCAATCTCAAGTTTAAAGTTCATGGAATTCCCTTTCAGATTGAGGCAGGCTGTTTCGCTGCACTGGTTTGAGGCTGCCAACTCCCTGGAGTTACAGCATGGTGTAGCTCTTTCGCGGAATCTCTGGAGAGCAGACGGGCTGGATTCATAAGCTAAATCAGAGTCTGTGCCTCTAAAGCCATGGTGGGCTGCCAATCCGCTGGTTCAGGTTCTGCCCAGCATGGTGGTGTCCCAGTAGGGCATAAATCCTGCCCAGATTAGTTCAAAACCCTGCTCTCTCCTCCTCCTGTAGCAAGATCCGGGAGTTGAGGGTGTGAGCTGTGGCACATGACCAAGTCAGGTGTCTTGTGCTATCCCTCAAGTGTTAGGCTGGACACCTAGGTGCGGAACTTTGAACTCATTGGCCAAAACAATGGACGCTAATGCCGACTGACCCTTCAAAATAGTGTATTTAAGGGGGTGATTTAGAGCTGTTGTATCTTCTTTTCCTGCTGCTTTCACTGGGACCGGACGTCTATTCACATCTCTTTCACAGCGGCCACGGGTTTGCAGCTTGCATTGCAGATTTGCACCAGCAGCAGCAAGACAAACCTTTCCTCCTCCTCTCCCCGGGACACTCTGTACCTATCGCGTCTGTGAGTATAGGTGGGGTTGGAATTTCCCCTGTTATCAGGTTCCCTATTTACCAAGTTCTGACTGTTTAAACTGTTTAAGCTCTTTGATTCTGTGTTTATTAATAACCTTTGTGTAATTGCCTCTTGTCGACCGAACATCCAAAGAACCTAAGAAAATGTTCCATTTAAAAAAAAATATTATTAATAATAACATGTTTATATTCATAGAAAATATTAATTATTCATAATGGGTTATTAATAATCACAACAGGCAGGATGCATTGGATGGGCTGCCAGATCTCTGGTCCCAACCGGCGCTGTGGGATGCAGCAGACATGCTGTTGGTTCATTGGTCCCCTTGTGGGAGATCACGTTGTGAACCCAAAGGCTGGCCGAGCAAACCTCTGGTTTCAGCTGAGTGGAACCCGTGCCATTTCTCTCTGTCCCGCCCTGTTTTCCGTGGCTCAGCAGGATTCTGCCGGCTTCCTGGAGTTGGAACTAGTCCCTGGGGGTGTTCCCTGGCTCTGACTGCTAGCTGAATTGAAACATTTTTCAGCTGGATAGCACATTAATGAGGCTGAAGCTGGTTCTATTGTGTTTGCTAATGTGTGTTTACCTCCATCCTCCCCTCAGCACGGGAGAAAGGTGGAGAAATACAGGCTGCTTTTGGATCTTGCAAGATTCGCAGTGAGACTTAATCAGAAAGC
The DNA here is from genome assembly GCA_013396835.1 of Psilopogon haemacephalus. Lineage (NCBI taxonomy): Eukaryota > Metazoa > Chordata > Aves > Piciformes > Megalaimidae > Psilopogon > Psilopogon haemacephalus. Next base: position 16,467 of record VWZI01015800.1, on the reverse strand, counting down.
CTCAGGTTTTATCCTTTTAGACTTTTAAGTTCTCTTTCCAGACTCACGACTTTTTCAGCAGCATTTTTTAACTCCTTTAGTGTTTGCAATAGACAGGTGGCCAGGATTAAACTGTGATTTTCCTGAACGTTTGCTGCTAGTTGTTAAAAAATAATTTTGGGCTGCTGGCAATTTCTAGCTGTCCACTCCAGGCCCAAGTCTGTTACCTTATACTCCAAATTACGTAAAAATTCCATAATAGTGCATCGTGCCGACTACACCATTTGGTTAAGAATTATGCAAAATGAATAATCCCTTGGCAGAGGGAAGGGACCATGGGATCATGTCTGGGCAAACCAGGACATGTGTCTTCCACGACACCTCCAAACAGATGGAGGAGGACAGTTAGATTTATTGTACTGTATTGAATTGACAGCTTGGCCAGTTGAAGAGGGCGAACCCATCTCTGTTTCTGGTGTGACAGAGGGATCTCCACTCCTGCATGTGTTGAAAGATGAGCACTGAAATGCAAGCCACGGTTTGCTTCACTTTAAGGGGTGGAACGAGTCACTGGACTCAACTGCACCTGAAACGGCCCCACCATTTAGACTGGTCATGGACTGATCCAGACTGCTGGAACAGAGTGGAGCTCTAGACCATCCACAGTGATCAATCTTCTGTGTACTGCAAAGCAACCTCATGTTGGTTGAGAATGGACAGTGACTGACATTTGATGTTGATTGCTCCTGGACATGACACAGATGGTATAGAATAAGGGGTGGAGAATGTCATGAATTGAGTTGAATGTGCTGCTGTTATTCACACCATGCTGCAGCTATGCCAGCTTCAAAAACAAAAAGTGCTAACTGGAGCAAAGTATTGTGGAGCTTGAAGTTCAGATTGCAACATGGAAGGCTTCCTTTTCTGACTGCTGTTTCTGAGTTCCTGCTAAACCCTTTAATTCAGTGCACTTCGCTGGTAACCACATGATTCATACTGTGACAAATTCGTACCTTTCAGAATTCCTGCCTGTTTCAGCATACATTTGAAGAAACATGAATCAAAAATTATCAAGTACCACTTGCAGCCCAACACTATCCAACCAAAACATGAGCAATTATTTCCTAAAACACCATACAACACATGCCCAGCAAAAGGAACCCAACTGTTGACTAAGTAACATTTACTGATAGACTACTGTGAACACTGTCACAGGATTTTAATGATTTACCTGTTACAGGTTCGGTTTTGTCTTTTCCTGAAAACACAAGGGGTCTGGAAACAGGCACAGGAATTTTATGTGCTTTGTCCTTTGGAGCAGCTGGCAGAGATTTTGGCAAAGGAGGGACAATTTCAGCCTTTGGTGACAGAGGTAAAATAGCTCCTGTTTGTTTGGCCAAGTAATTTAGTATGTCTTCTTTAAGGATTCTATTGTCTTTCCCAGTTCCAACAACTTCACTCAATTTAATCTGAAAAGTGCAAAATAAGCTATGATGGTTTTGTTTCTCAGCAATATAAAAATGTCATACTGTGAGCTATGGTTAAAAATTAATCCAGTTACTTACCTAACATACCTACAGGGGTTTTTCCCCTTTCTATGATTTATTAGGCTCTCAGCATTACTCAAATCACCCTGAAGGCCCGCTGCATGTCTTACTAAATACTTTGAGGAGGAATTACGAATACTACTTAACTTTTAATTACTTCACAAGATCAACAGTGGAATGTTAATATGAGAAAAGCTGTTTGTCATTTAGTTTTCTCTACTTGCTTTATTTTGTGCTTAAAAATACAAAAGCTTTCAAATCTAGTGCAATATTCATAGGTTCACAGCAAAAGGACTTAAAAAAGCCCTTAGAAGATCACCTAGCATATCCTCTGCTCTAATACAAATCTGAAAAATAGAACAAGGTAGCTAAAGCTGAGACTACTTTTTTCCCTCCTTCTTCCGCAGTCTGTTCTGACACTTTATTTTTTCATTCTAAAAAGATTTTCTTAATTTACAGCCCAAGGCATTCTAGCTACATTTTAAGACCAGCAATTCTTTTCCTATCCAACATAATCATCAGAAAGCACAGTCCTCTTTATCTTTATAACAGCTTTTACATGTTTGAAATGTGTTTAGAAACAAGCAATTTCTCACTACATTTTCCTCTAGATCAGTGTCCTCCTAGTCACTCAAACTGCTGTATAAATGATGGACAAAATGTAGCAGCACCTGATTCAGCAAACTTACATTGTTCTCCATGGCCAGACGACGAACTGCAGGGGTTGCTAATGTCTTGCGACCTTTTATCTCTTGGTGAGTGTGCTCTTCATGGGACATAGGAGGTGTTTCAACTACATCTTCTTCTGGAGCAACACCTGCAAACAAAAAGAAAAAAAATTAACTTACTGTATCTGCTAAATTCTGACCGCAACTAGTCTGTGATTCTGTGACAGCTAAGTTTTTAACATTTACTTTGAGCTACTCTGGATGGAAAGATAACATGTTAAAGGGTGCTGCTTAAGCTAAATTTTCAGTAAGAAATGTCTAGTCCTTAAGATTTTAAAGCCTAACAAAATAGCACAGCTTCTTCTACTTAATTTTCCTGGCATTATAAAAGGAAGAGAAATTTGGTTTAAGATTTACAGGAGAAAAAAGCAAGCTCCTCTGTCACTGATTTTTTTTTTTGTAACAATAAACATAAAAAGCATGAGAGGGGAAAAAAATAGCTTACAGTACCTTTAGAAGTATCAATTTCAATGTCCACTAATGGTTTCCCAACATAAGCAATATCATCTAAATTGTAATGGAGTTTTCTAATGATGCCATCATAACGACTAGTAATAGTAACGGAAGCTTTATCGCTTTGTACTTCACAGATGCTATCAAACTGAGACACACTGTCACCTTCTTTTATATACCTAAGAGAAATAACACAGTAAGTGTAAACATCTGTGCTATGTATTCTTGTAGTAAGTTCAGCTATGTCAGTCCTAGTAAGATGAAAATGTGTTCCAGATAAGAATTCTACATAATGGATACATTGGCTGTGTATCTTTCACCTAGCTGTTCCATGACTGTTTGTTATGTGAAATGACGCAAAGATTTAGACTATTATCCCACACATATTTTTATTATTACTTCAGTAGAGTTTTCTCGACAGATTAGAAATCATCTGAAAGCAAGGCTATCTTTGACACTAAGGAAGCTTAGTTTCAAATTGCCAGGATCAGGACATGGTCATGAGGTGGGTTGGTAACTGGCTCAACAACAGAGTTCAGAGAATTGTGATCAGTAACACTGAGTCCATTTGGAAGCCTGTGGCCAGTGGTGTTCCCCAGCGATCAGTACTGTGTCCCATTTTCATCATTGACCTGGATGAGGGGATCAGCAAATTTGCTGATAAAACAGGCTGTGCTGCCACCCAACAAGATCTGGACAGACTGGAGAGCTGGGTGAAAGTGAACCTCGTGAAGTTCAATAAGGACAAGTATGGATTCCTGCATCTAGGAAAGAACAATGACAGGCACCAGTACAGACTAGGGATCATCCTGCTGGAAAGCCACTACAAGGGCACATTGCTATTCCATGGATAACTTGCTGTCCACTAGGGATCCAAGGAGCAATGTGCCCTTGTAGCCAAAAGGGCAAATGGCATCCTGGAGTGCATTAAGAAAAGTGTGTCCAGCAGGTCTAGGGAGGTTCTCCTCCCCATCTACTCTGCCCTAGTGAGACCACACCTGGAATACTGTGTCCAGATTTGAGCTCCCCAATTCAAGAGAGACAGTGATCTGCTGCAGTCCCATAGAGAGCTATGTGGATGATTGCAGGAATTGGGCATCTCTCCTATGAAGATTGAAAAAACTGGGGTTGTTTAGTCTTGGGAAGGCTAAGAGAAGATCTTATCAACAGCTATAAATATCTGATGGGTGGGCATCAAGATGAAGGTGCCAGTCTCTTTTTGGTGGTGCCCAGTGACAGGACAAGGGACAACAAGTACAAGTTAGAACACAGAAGTTCCACCTCAATACAAGGAGACACTTCTTTATGGTGAGAGTAATGGAGCACTCAAAGAGGCTGCTCAAAGAGGTTGCGCAGATCCCAGTTTGGCAGGGGGGCTGGGCTTGATGTCTAGAGACCCCTTTCAATCCCTAACATTTTCCAATTTTGTGATCAGTTTCAGAAAAGAAAGTGAACGTGGGAAATACTGTCTTGTATGCAAAGAAAGGTATTTTCACCTCTTTGTACAAAGAACGAGTCATTTCAGTGCTGCTCTCCTTCATTGTACACTTTGATTTTGCCTAAGCCATTCATCACTGGCTTTTTACAAATGCCCGAATCTTTTAATAAAGTCAAGAGAGAAGGGCTAAAGGATAAAATTATGTTGTCTCTCCAGACTAGGCTTGAAAAACTTAAGTTGTAACTCAGAAAACATAATGTCAGACAAATAACCAATAATACAGCAGTTAAACTGCTTGCTTAGTATATTTCTGAGGAAGCAGAGCTTACCATTCTTTCACGGTCACCTCCATAATTCCTTCTCCAATGTCAGAAAGCTTAAACTGGACAATTTGGCCACAAGAAACTTAAAACAGACAATAAGGAAATACAGCATATTTAATATTAGATGTAAGACATCAGACAGTAAAATCTAAATGCATCATAAGTGGTCTAGATACCAATCACATATGAAGGGCTAATACTCTACACTCCTAAAACAGCAAAATAAAATAAATTATTTTATTAAGAAAAAGATTACCAGCAGATGTTCTGAATAATCGCTGTTGATGACTAAACTTGAGGGCAGCTTTGTCAAACACGCACACGTATTTTGATTTTATAAAGCCAATGCTGCTGCATGATCTAACACGGTGAATGCAAACCTGGGGGAGAAAAGTCTCAACTGTAAATACAATGAAGTGAAGAATGGAGAGTTCATTTAACATTCTTGATACAACAGTATTACTAAAATAGTTTAATTACAGTTTATATAAGAGCAGTTCTTACGGAAACACAATTATACTGACTACATACTGAACATACAATCACTGTTAAATTAGCATAAGCTGTGCCAGATTTTTAACTTCTGTCACTAACGCAACACTTGGAAGATCAATCACAATAAGAAAACCAATTAACAAAAATCATGACACAATCTGGTAAGAGATTCACACTTGCTGTCATTTCTCTAAGCAATTAATCAGGACATGCACATGAAAAGCATACATAATATCAACATCAGCTATCTGCCATATTCTAATCCAGAATAGATGCTGTAAGGGTCCCCTAGCCTACAGGGAAAAAAGAGAGCATATTTTTCTTTATCAGTTCTTATTCCAGTTAAAGCTTGATCAGAAGTACTAATTGGAAAAAAAATTCACACCAGAGGGCACGGACAGTTGCCATTTTATTTCTGCTAATAGAAGATGCAATCATCTTCACGTAAATATCATTTCACATCAACTTTAATGACATTTTTTAAGAACTAGGTGTGAGATGGTTTTCTGTCATGGTTACAATTATACTTCTCCAGAAATCAACTTAAAGGGTGAACAAAATTTTCTGAAAGGTTTTTCAGAAAAAACCTTATGCCATAAAGCATCATGTAATCAGTCATGATTTTGGTCAAAAGCAAAGCCAGTAGCACTTGCATTGACATAAAGAAGCATTTTACTGTTGATCTCAACAGAAGTTAGTTCAGACCTTTTCTTATTTAGTTAGACTCTTAAATTTAACGTAATTCTGATGTTATGTTGTCTTATGAGTGCTGTAAAATTAACAAAACTAACAATTTCTTTGTAGATACTCTAATAAATTTAGAGATACAAAAAAAACATTCAGGTGCTACAATGTACCTCAAGTAGCTCAAAACTGTAAAATTTAGAAATTATCTTCTTAGAGGAGCCAGAAAACAGCACACCTGCATGGGAAAGTTTATTTTAACTTCTTTTTTTAAAAAAGTCCTTTAGTAATTACAAAACATATCACACTTCCTGATTGTCCTCCCCACACCCCACTGCTCAGGTAACTGATTTTGTATTGCACTTAAAAAGAGTAGATTATTCAGAAAACTGTACCATTCTGAAATTACAATGTACATATTTTTTCTATATTATTTAATCTAGCATTGCAAATGATATTAAACATAATCTTTCTTTTAGGAACAAATATTTATACAACACTGGTATACAATGTAAATCTTCAGAAGCCTATTTTCTTCTATTTTTAAGTCTGTTTTCTTCCCCCTTGAGTCCATGGCTGTGGGATTTTTTGTTCAAGATCTTTTTGCCCCAAACTTACAATAAAGCTCTTTTCTCTTTAGAAGTCCCTACATGGAAAACAGTCAATATTTACCTGCAGAGATGATCACAAGGAGCACATCAAATTTCTGAACTATTTCTAAATGTGAAGTTTCATAATGCTTTCCATATGTTTTTAACACTTAGTAACTAATGTGGGTAGTGAATTAGTAATGTCACTGCCAAAAAAGCAAACTGGTTTTGTTACAGAAGAGTTTCAATGCTTTTAAAATTTTAAATTTCAATTTCTTAAAAATTTAATTTTTCTCATTTGCAGTTTTTCACATTATTTGCTAAAATCTTGGTGTGCCTGTATGTTAAGACAATAATATAATAGCAAATATCTGCTCAGAACAGTGTTCTGTGTGCAGTTCTGGAGCCCCCAGCACAAGAAGGACATGGAACTGTTGGAGAGAGTCCAGAGGAGGGCCACAAAGATGATCAGAGGGCTGGAGCATCTCTGCTATGAGGACAGGCTGAAAGAGTTGGGGCTTTTCAGCCTGGAGAAGAGAAGGCTTCGGGGAGACCTTATAGCAGCCTACCAGTATCTGAGGGAGGCCTACAGGAGGGCTGGGGAGGGACTGTTCACAAGGTCTTGTAATGACAGGACGAGGGGGAATGGATTCAAATTGGCAGAGGGGAGATTTGAACGGGATGTTAGGAAGGAATTCTTCACAGTGAGGTTGGTGAGGCACTGGAACAGGTTGCCCAGGGAGGTTGTGTCTGCTCCCTCCCTGGATGTGTTCAAGGCCAGGCTTGATGAGGTCCTGAGCGACCTGATCTAGTGGGAGGTGTCCCTGCCTGTAGTGGGGGTTGGAACTGGATGATCTTTGAGGTCTCTTCCAACCTAGACCATTCTATGATTCTATAATAACAAGGGAAAAAATTAAAATCCAGGAAATAAAAAGGGCTGTGCTTATTAATTTCAGTAATACCACTCTGTGTAATTACTGTAGTACCATTTTCTGTGTAATGCCGAATAAGGGAATGGGAAAAGCATATGAGATAAAATTAATTCCAATATCCATAACATACCCATTCATATACCTCAATATCTGAAAAAAAAAAAAAACAGTAATAAATAATAAGCACAGTACTAGCAGTTATGTTTGTCAGCACTATCATGCTATAGGAATAAGTTAAAGGCAATAGTGGCACAGTAAGATACCACCTTCCCTGTGAAAGTGTTTTGAGTGCAGTTACTGTGGTCAGAAAAAGGGGAGAATGGAGTCCAGTTTCTCACTGATGCCAAGGATGCAACAGCCACTGATACCCGGTTGACTAAGGCTTGCCTGAACCAAGACGACATGGGAGGTCTATACTATTTGAGGGAAAATGGCAACCCTGTTTTCAGTTTTGGTTGCTTCCTTAAAAAGAAGCCAACTATGCTTTTCTGAATCACCACCGACCCAGAAAGCCTACTGTTGGCTTTAGAACGTTTTTACGCAGCCTGCAGGCAATGGACTACCTGATGAAGTAACACTGAATTTCAAAGTCAAATTCCAGCCTGTGCTCAGAGACAACGACTTCCCATTAAAGGATACTCCTTTGTACAAATCTTTCGACTTGCTGTCCCACTGAGTCATTTTAATGAACTTGTAATGAACTTACGTTGGGTTTGTTTTGTGTAGCTATTCTGTATCTCCAGAATATACATTGTCTATATACATAGTCAACATCCTTGGTAGCACTTTCCAGTCAGATTACTCCTCACCTAGTGTGGTGTGTCCTAGTGTCTAGGTAATAATTACTGTCTGGCTACTTAACACAAAGCCCCTTGGGCTTATTTCTTCTCTTCTTCACAACTTATAGCCCCCATGGACAAACACAATTACTTCATCCTTCTCCCTGTTGCTAGCCAAAGTGCTTGCAAAAGCACTGAAACTATTCAAATAAGGTCCATTAATATATATAATAACAAGATTATTTCTTGGATCTTATCACTGTTTCAAAGTAGACCTTTACAAGAATTAGTATATCTTGCTAAATTCAAAATGTGCTTGCAGGAAACAGATTATAAGTAGCCAATTCTGTAGTTCAGTATGCACATAGGTAAGATGAGAACCTCTCTCTGGATTTAAAAGTAGATAATTTATTTAGAAAGAAAAAAAAAAAAAGGTGTTGGTATTTTCAATATTCTTAATTAGTAAAATTATTTATATGTAGCTTATAATTAAATAATCGTAGAATCATATAATGGTTTAGGTTGGAATGGACCTCAAAGACCATCCAGTTCCAACCCCCTGCCACTAGAACAGGTCGCTCAAGGCCTCATCCAACCTGGCCTTGAACACCTCCAGGGAGGGAGCAACCACAACCTCCCTGGGCAAACCGTTCCAGTGTCTCACTACCCTCACTGGAAAGAACTTCTTCCTAACATCCCGTTTAAATCTCCCCTCTGCCAGTTTAAACCCATTACCCCCCGTCCTGTCATTACAAGACCTTATGAATAGTCCCTCTCCAAGCCCTCCTGTAGGCCCCCTTCAGATATTGGAAGGCTACTATGAGGTCTCTTCCAAGCCTTCTCCAGGCAAACAAATTACAACTGAAGAATTTCCTCACTACTATGCTTTCGAAATATAACGTGGATAATTAGGAGGGAAAAAAAAAAAACAACAGAACTAATCTTTAATTTTGTTCTCACTTGAACTGTGTCACAAAAAGATGCTTCTTTTTCTGACATATCATAAAACAGAGGTGACACAGTTGGAAGCCAACACTCTTCACTATAGCTGAAAGACTATAAAACAGTAACGCAGAAAAAAAAAAAAAGGTAGATTCACTCCTTTAAGCATGTTATCTCAAGTACTTGATTAACAAATATCAAGGCTTCTGGGATTCAGCGAAACACGTCTTTTTTTGCGTAACTACGCCGTCCCTGTGCAGACAGGCTGCGTGTACGAAGGAGCGGCGATGGCTCTGTACCGCTCACCACTGCAAGGCATCAGATGAGGAAGAAAAGAAGGATGCCGGTAGCTCATTACAGGACGCGCGTGTTTCTTTCACATGAAATACGGGCAACAGGCAACACATTCAGGGGGCAGCAGCATGGGGCGGAGGAAGTCCGTACTGAGGGTCCCTGGGGATTCAGGCACTCTGACACCCAAGGAGCAGCGGGCAGGCTCCGCCAGCACCACGGGGCGTGCGGGGCTGGCACCGTCGGCGGATTGACTGCGAGGGACACGGTCACCCGTGTCGCTGCACCGGGGGGCGCTGCTCGCTCGCAAGCGCAACTAAAGGGACCGTGCAGGCTAGAGGGAAGGCGGGAAGGGTAGTTCGGGCATTGCCCACTCGCAGCACGGTGGAGCCGGCGGCCAGCAGGGTTGAGGGGAGGCGGCAAGTCCCCGAGTGTCTCTTATTTGCTTCGGGGTCTGCAGCGCGCTCCTCGCCCATTCCCGGCTGAGGGGAAGCAACAGGACTTCAGGATGCCGCCGGGGACGCCGCGCAGTGTCCATCCCCTCACCGGCATACCGGGAGCGCCACCACCCGCAGGATCCCCTGCTCCCCTTACCAGGCGTCCCGCGGCTCGGCAGCAGCTCCTCAGAGCGGTCACGGCCGCCATCTTACTCCGGGAAGAAGCAGCCCCCACGCCCCACACACCTCCCACCGATCAGCCAACCGGACTGCAGCCACGCCGACCGCAGCCAACCAGGCGGCGGCGGAGGGGGCCGAGAGTGCGGTGCTGCCGTGGGGATAGCCAGCTGGTCCCGGCTGTCCTCCGAGGAGCGCAGGCGGCGCCTCGGGGCCGTCACACGCCCACGAGAAGTAACGGGAGGGCGAGCGTCTTACAGGGGTTCCCGTAGCAAAGCCGCTGGCTGTGGTGGAGGGAGTGCAGCTTCCCTTGGCCCAAGTGGCGGGAAGAGTCCGACCTTTCCTGGTACACCTGTAATACATTTCCGATTGTGACTGCCAGACCAGCAGGCGTGCATCTCGGTGCTTCCTTTACCCATCTCACTTGTGGGGAAAATTATGCGCTTGTAATCGTGACGGCAGGAGTTCAGCCTTCAGCAGAGGCACAGAGAGCCGTGGGGCAGCGCTGTCCCTGCAGAGCTGCGTCCCAGACGCTGCTTGGTCACGGCCTGCAAGGTGCCGCACTTGTCACCGCTCCGACCTAACGTGGCATTTGGCGGTAGCCTCGGGACAGAGGAAAGACATTGCCTCCCGGACGCCGTGCTCTGCCCTGTGCCGGAACAGGGTCCTTAAAGCGGGAAAAAGGAAGCCTCCCTTCACTCTGCACGGCTGGTCAGGCGCTGGGACCCGGCGGCTGCCTCACGCCAACCCCCGGTGGGTGGGCGCGGAGGTGGCTCCGCCCTGCGCCTGCTCCGACACTGCCGCCCGGCCCAGGCACCGGCAGGTTGGGGCACTGCCGCCACTAAGGGATATTTTGTGCGCGCTTCCTTCACGAAGTGTTCGCGACCACGGGGGTTGCTACGCCGAGGGCTCGTCGTCTGCAGGGCCCCGCTGGGATTCCATCGGCGCGGCAGGGCCCTCTGCGAGAGACAGCTCTGCTCATCGCCAGTCATGGACGGGGAGAGGGTGGAGATAGACGGCGGGATCATGGAGGGGGTGAGCACCTGCGGCGGTCTGGCCTCTCTTCACCTCTGCCTGGGCAGCGGTCACGAGCGGGGCCGGTAGTGGACGACTGGGTGGGAAGTGCCGTAGCGCCTGACGAGAGCCCTTTCTCCGTACAGGGTGGGCAGATTTTGAGAGTGTCCACAGCACTCAGCTGCCTGCTGGGCCTGCCTCTGCGGGTGCGCCGAATCCGCGCCGGAAGAAGCCAGCCCGGCCTCAGGTAAGCGCCCATCCCTCGTCCTCACGTCCTCTGTTTACCCAGGCGTGCTGGTCCGGGGGCGCCTTCAGCGGGATCCCGTTATGGCGTCTGTGAGGCCAGGATTCTGTCTGTGCAAACTCTGACTTTTGGCGGAAATACTTCCAAGGATGTCTCGTATATTTCTATTGCTTTAAGAAAGCGCTTTAATCAGAAAATCCTGTCTGTGGCTCGCGTATGTGGAAAGAATCGCTTAGGCTGGAAGAGGCCACCTAGATCGTGGAGCCCAGCTGTTACCATAATGCTTCCAAGTCCACCGCTAAACCATGTCCCCAAGCACCACGTCAACACCTCTTTTAAATACATTTAGGGGTGATGATTGAAGCACTTCCGTGGGCAGCCGGTTCCAGTGCTTTACAACCTTTTCGCTGAATGATGTTCTCATATCAAAACTAAATCTCCCCTGGCACAACATGAGACCATTTTGTCATCCTGTTATTTGCTACACGTGAGAAAAGACCAACACCTACCTCACTACAACCGTGTTTCTGTAGAGAGCAATAAGGTTTACCCTGAACCTCCTCTTCTCCAAAATGAACAACTCTAGTTTCATCAGCCACTCCTTGTAAGACCCTAGTAAAAGCCACTCACCAGCTTTTTTTCTTATCTTTGGACAGTGCCATCATGTCTTATAGTGAGAGGCCCAAAACTGAACACAGTATTCAAGGTACAGCCTACCCAGTGCCAAGTACAGGAGGACGACCACCTCCCTAGTCCTGTTATCCACACTGTTTTTGATACGAAATACATGGAAAGACTGAGCATGGGTGAAAGCTATTGTAATAAATGAGCCACAGATCCTATTTCAAAAGCTCATTTATTTTATTGGATAGCAAGCAAAACAGTACTGGGTGCAGGGGGAGCTGCTGCTCCACACCGCACGCACAAAGCTACACACATTTTTATTACATATTCCTAAAACATATGCAAATAGTTTCTAATACCTATTCAAACAGCCTTTAGAATCGTAAGTGGTCCTCACGAGGATTGTCTTACACATGAGTGCCGATTCTTGGGGGTCTTCTATACCCCTCTGGTGGTCTTCTGGATGAAGTAAGGAATCATCCTCTAATGTCCTTTTGGTGAACTCAGTTGAGGAGTCTGCGCAGTCTTCATCTTATAATTAGTTTCTGTGCTGAGCAGCTGTAGCGTCCTTAGTAGAGGAATTTGTAGGGTCCTTATCTTTTAATTTATGTCTAGGCAGAGTGTCCGTTATCAGTTAGCTTCTTGGGTTTTTGGGTAATGTTACAGCCATAGCACATTCCAGCAGAGTGCCACAAATCTACTTAGACACCTTTTCTTCCTGGCTCTTTGCTAAACTTTATATTGACACGAATGAATGTTCACTATCACACTATTGTGTGAACTGGCTTCCCTACAGTTTCCTGGTGAGAGGATTTGGACCACTTCACCTGCTGTCTTCAAGTCCTGTTCTGTACTGTCCCTGGCTGACTGCCAGGACAAGTAAGGACACTGCCCTGGTGCTAAGCAGACTGCACCAGATAAAAAAATATGACTCGTTGAGCATATAGTGCTAAGAATAGGTAATTTATGTCCTATATAAATTACTCAAATGGAAAAAGGAACAGCAGGACGGATACACAGCATAACTCTAGCTCTTCTGTGGCTTTGGCAACCAGTTACTTGCTTGGCTTCAGTTCAGTATTGCCGTTGCATTTTTGTCCAACCATTTGTCATGTTAGTATGAGTGGCTGCTCTTGCATCTCTCTGTCTGTCTCGACCCATTCTAATAGAAGACACACCAGAATCCTGCAGCTTCCAGAATGGCCTTACTGCAGTTCCTTTTGCTCTTGTGAACTCAGAAGTACTTTAGGAGTCAGACTGAATTTCTGATCCATGCCTGATACGAAATTTGCAATGGTAGTATTTGTTAGTTGGTGTTTAGTAAATCTTTTAATGTAACATGTATGCAGTCAGCTTGCATGTACCTTTAATTTCATATCCAAGGCCTCAGCATCTGTCTGGATTGGAGATCATTCGAGATCTATGTGAGGGAAAGCTGGAAGGTGGAGAAATTGGCTCAACAGAAATAATCTTCACTCCTGGGAAGATCAAAGGTGGAACCCACACAGCGGATACAAAAACAGCAGGGTATGTCTTCATACATGGATAATGAGTGGCCTGTAACTCCACTAAACTGATTTTGGTCACTTTGAAATTATAAGAAATGAGCGGAGAGGAAAAATAACATTAATACATGGGTGGGGAGCCAAAATCTGTGCTGCCTGATCCAGATACATAGAATCAAAGAACCTTTTATTATGCAGGATAGGTATAAATAAAATACATGCAAATTTAAAATTGTAATTGCTGTGTAAGTTGAATCCTTGATCAATGTTAAGCAAAACCCAACTACCTGTGTATTTAAACTTTATCTGTTATTTTCTCACGTGAGTACATTACATATCAGGTCATAGGCATCAAATTAGATAACTGTCTCAAATCTGTGAGATCTGAAATAATCCTTATATAATAAAGTAAATGTTGAGATTTTACTTACACATGTAATGGTACAATATGGGATACTAGTCTTGGAACTGGTAACATTCTATCCATGGTTATATGTGCCTTTCTTCTATCCTATATTTCTGTGTTGGGTCCTTTGTTCTTGGGATCTGTTGCAAAACCAAGGAAATGGGTTTACCTATGGAAGACTGAGGTGATCAGTTGACTGGTAGCTAAGTCAGACTAGGCATAAATTACAGTTTATCTTACATTACTACCTTACATTACATTTTCTGAGCTGAAATAGTGTAAACAACCAATACAATGCCTTTTAGTTAATACAGAAAGGTTTTAGTAAGCAGTGATACAGTGTTAAAAGTACTACCTAAGCCTGTTCTGGGTTTATCATCTGCTAGCTAAACCTACAAACCTACAGTTTTCACAATCCTATCAGTATACTAAGTAAACTTAATTACTTTTATTTCAAACAAGTATACTAAAGATAAAAGTCTTGAGAAACAAAACCTTTCTGATTCAGACTAGCTAAGGACATGGAATTTTATGTTTGTTTTTTTTTGTTCAAAATCAATTACACAAGTGTTCTGGGAAGCCATTTGCCTTTGATATGTAGTGATTCTATGGAATTATGCAGGTTATGACTGCATGACATTTGAGTATTTTATAATTGCTTTTAGGAGTGTGTGTCTACTGATGCAGGTAGCAATGCCCTGTGTGCTGTTTGCTGCTTCCCCATCAGAACTTCATTTAAAAGGTGGGACTAATGCTGAGATGGCTCCTCAGATAGACTACACAGTCATGGTAGGGAAAAACTTCTTTGGCTTGGTGCATCTTTTATGCATATATATATACAACGTAACTGTGGTACTTCTCTTGCTCTTCCTGCAAGTTTATTTGAAAATTATGGAATCAGATGTGGGTGTTTAACACTATTAGTGTACTGTATGTAGAGAGCAACCAGTGTTTCATGGATTTCCCTGAAACAGCAACTAGTCTTTTTGCTTTTAATCATTGAAGAAAATGTCACTTAAAGTACATTGTTTATTGTAGAAGTGCCACAATTTGCTAAAGCATTTCTCTCCCTCGTTCCATAAGAAAGTCCTTTTGCAATTTGTGTTATTAAGAATGAAGTATGAGGAATGTCAGATAAGCTATATGGATGAAACTGTCTGTCTTTTAAAAATAATGGAACAAATGTATGTGTTGATTTATTCTTTTTTAAAATTACATAAAATAGTGGGAAATTGTGCATGTGGAATAGACTCACTCTGTGCTTTTTATATATACCTGTTTTTCAGGTTTTCAAGCCAATAGTTGAAAAGTTCAATTTTACATTTAATTGTGACATAAAAAAGAGGTGAGTTATGGAGATGTGGCAAAGACAGACATTACTGGACCATTGTGTGGTCACAGAGGCATTCACACAGGGTGCTCTCAATCAAGCTGAAGGACATATTTATAATACATGAACTGATCTGCATTAGCTGTCCCTGTACAGTATCACTGTATGAGGAATGTGATATGGCTCTTTTTTTTTGTTTTATTTTCTATTGCTGTTAGATTTTTCCTGTGGGCTTCCTCTAGGGGAAGCACATGCTAAGCAGGCAGTGCATTACTAGCTTTTTCTGAGGTGCCAAGTTATGTTTGTGGTAGGTTGTTATAAGATGTGCACTGTAAGATAACACTGTTGGAGAACTTTATTATAAAATTTTCAAAGGCACACATTAAGAAAATGTAACAGAGACTTTAAAATGTATGATGAAATACACGAAGAGCCTTCTGTCTCTTTTATTTGTTTCCTTGTGATCTTGGCCTTTATATCTGATTACTGTTTCTAAACAGAGGCTACTACCCTCAGGGAGGTGGTGAAGTTGTAGTCCAGATGTCACCAGTCAAAGAGCTGAGCCCAATAAACTTAACAGAACGTGGGACAGTGACAAAGATATATGGAAGAGCATTTGTTGCTGGAGCGTTGCCTATAAAAGTAAGTGCTGATAATAACTCTGGTAGTATCCAGCTTTGTAAATCTATATGAAATTGTGTGTAATCTGCTTAAGTTGTCACCCCTGTTCCTGTGTTCTGCAGTTTTTCACTTTATTAAATGGTTTTGATATTTCAGGCTGTAGAATAGAATTTTGGAACTTTCTAAAATGCATAGCAGCTAAACCAGGAAACGAGAATGGTATCCTTGATATCCTTCATATGACTGTTCAAAAGTCTTTAGCACACATTGAGAGGTATCTTGTAGGTGATTTACACATCATTCATATTTACATGGATTATTTTAAATCTGGAATCATCTTGTTGATAGATGTGCGGGTCAACTGTGGCTCTCTGTATAGGCAGAGGTCAAACTGCAAAACATTGCTAAGGGTAGCAAAGATAAAACAGGGACTCCCTTCTAGTTATTATTCCTATTTTGTCTCTATTTACAGAGAATGAGTGGTGGGAGCTCCTTAAGACTCTCTCTCTGAGACTAGGAATTAGTAGAGGAAGGAAAAGGAGAAACTAATTTGCTTTTTGAAGAGCCATGGCCTGCTGGGTTTGGTCTTAAAATCTCCAAACCTATGAATAATATCTGTGATTGGATCACAAGGATGAGATAAGCTTCATCTGCTGCTACCTGCATGATTTTAAATTGTTATTTTTTATTATATCTTACAGAGTAAATCCTGTACATAATAATTTAGGAATGCATTAGTTTAGTACTTTTGTTGGGGTTGGTTTAGTTTTTTACAATCTAATGTCTTGAGATAATCAAGGCTAAAATTAGGTCATTCTTCCTATAAATGGAGAACAGTTCTTGAATTTCAGTGATACTTAAGCTTCTGCCCATATCGCTGTACCTGTCTGTAGTGGGTTTGCAGTGACCTGCCCCCCCACCTTTTAGA
>VWZI01015799.1:39850-52425 GCA_013396835.1 Psilopogon haemacephalus | reverse complement strand
GCGATTTCCCCGCCCGCCGGCTGCGCTGCCGGGGCTAGGGATGGGGGCGGCCGCTTGCTTCTTCCCCCGAGTGGAGAGCGGGGAAGGAGCGATTCGTACACCTTGTTTTCGGCGCTGCCCGGGCCTGCCTGTGCTGGTTGGCCAACCCGGGCGGCAAACTGGTTGAGCTGGTATGGAGTGTGAACGCCTCGCTCCGAGCCCTTGTATAGGCACGGCGCCTATTAAGGCCTCCTCCTCGTCGCTTTTGGTGAACGCAACCTCTGATCTCCGAGAGGGTGTGTGAGATGTGGCGGAGGCTGCTGCGGTGTACGGAGATATATCTGAGATGTGGTGTTCAAGAAAAGCCCGGATGGGGCACTTAGTGCCGTGCTCTAGTTGATTGGATAGGGCTGGGTGAGCCTGGAGGTCTCTTCTAACCTGGCTTATTACATGGTGGAGGCTCCTGCAGTGTATGGAGTTAGGTGTGAGATGCAGTGGAGGCTGCTGCGGTGCATGGAGAGATATGTGAGATGTGGTGTTCGAGAAAAGCCTGGATGGGGCCCTTAGTGCCATGCTCTAGTTGATAGGATAGAGCTGGATGAGCTTGGAGGTCTTTTCCAACCTGGCTGATTACATGGTGGAGGCTCCTGCAGTGTATGGAGTTAGGTGTGAGAGCAGTGGAGGCTGCTGTGGTGTACAGAGATACATGTGAGATGTGGTTGGACTTCAAGAAAAGATTGGATGGGGCACTTAGTGCCATGTTCTAGTTGATTGGATAGGGCTGGGTGATAGGTTGGGCTGGGTGAGCCTGGAAGTCTCTTCTAACTTGACTGATTCTATGGTGGAGTCTCCTGCAGTGTATGGAGTTAGGTGTGAGATGCAGTGGAGGCTGCTGCAGTGTATGGAGATATATGTGAGATGTGGTGTTCAGGAAAAGCCTGGATGGGGCACTTAGTGCCGTGCTCTAGTTGATTAGATAGAGCTGGATGAGCTTGGAGGTCTTTTCCAACCTGGCTGATTACATGCTGGAGGCTCCTGCAGTGTATGGAGCTCCATGTGAGATGTGGTGGAGGCTGCTACTGTGTATGGAGATACATGTGAAATGTGGTGGGGGCTCCTGTGGCGATGGAGACACATGTGAGATGTGGTGGAGGCTCCTGTGGTGATGGAAATACCTGTGAGATGTGGTGGAGGCTCCTGTGGTGTACGGAGATACCTGTGAGATGTGGTGGAGGCTACTGTGGTGATGCAGATACAGGTGAGATGTGGTGGAGGCTCCTGTGGTGATGCAGATACAGGTGAGATGTGGTGGAGGCTCCTGTGGTGGTGCAGATACAGGTGGGGTGTGGTGGANTGTGGTGATGCAGATACAGGTGAGATGTGGTGGAGGCTCCTGTGGTGATGCAGATACAGGTGAGATGTGGTGGAGGCTCCTGTGGTGATGCAGATACAGGTGAGATGTGGTGGAGGCTCCTGTGGTGATGCAGATACAGGTGAGATGTGGTGGAGGCTCCTGTGGTGATGCAGATACAGGTGAGATGTGGTGGAGGCTCCTGTGGTGATGCAGATAGAGGTGAGATGTGGTGGAGGCTCCTGTGGTGTACGGAGATACCTGTGAGATGTGGTGGAGGCTCCTGTGATGATGCAGATACAGGTGAGATGTGGTGGAGGCTGCTATGTGTGGGGTGGTATCAGGTGGCCCCCATCACCATGAGTTGCTAGGCACAAGGCTGGTTGGTGGTCATGGTCTTGGCTCTTGGCCTTGTGAAGGTGTTAGGGTTGGTCTGTCTGCCCTTTCTTCACATGACCTGTGGCTGCTTGGCTGGCTGAGAGGAGAGGTGATTAAGGTGTTGGGCAGCTGCTGCCTCTGCTTTTCCCCTCATTATCTCACCTGAGCCTTTGCTTTGTGGGTTGCAAACCACCTAAACGTGTGGGGGGGTGGGGGTTGGGTTTGTTTCCCTCTTGTCCTAAGCCGCTGTAGTTTCTAAAAGCAGGTTTACAACTGCTGCGGGAGATAAGGGAGTGTTATTATCCCGAATTTACGGAGCAGGAAGATGAATCCGAGTCTGTGAGTTGTCTGAGGTAAGAGTGTGTGGGCAGGCAGGCAGGCAGGGAGCTGGGAACGCCTGTGTTTGCTCTTCCTCGCCCAGCTCCCATGCTCAGCAGTGGCAGCTGCTGCTGGAAGCTGTTGCAGTGGAGCAGTCAGGCACTTCTGGGGCTTGGATCTCCACAGTTTTGTTGTTTTTTTTTTCATGTTTTGTGCAGAAGAGAAGGGGGAGAAACGATGCTCAGGATTTATATTTGCAAGTTATTTTTGCCTCCTCTCTAAAGTACCCAATATTCTCTTGTGGTCTTCCCAAGAGATCTTCCTTCGTGTGTTTTTCTAGCTGGCACTTTCTAACTCGAGAGGCAAACGTTGGAGGAACGAAAGCTTTGCTTATTATACTTCTATAATCTGCATTTCACCTTTTGTAGGCTCTGGAATCCGTAGGAAAGGCAGCATGTGGGATTATTAAAGGTGATTTTGGATGGGTCGTGCGTTGTGGAGGGTGGACAGGCACAGGCAGATGTAATCACTTTGTGGCCAAGTATCGACCTTTTGGACACTAATGACCAAGTTGGAGTGGTCTCAGCCTGATCTGTTACTGTGTTTGAATTGGCTGCTAGAAGGTAGTGTGGCGTAGATGATTGCCCTTGTGTGCGGAGTGCTTCACAGGCAGCCGTGTTTGGATCGGTGGCAGGGGAGCAGGAGGCGTTTCAGTGGCAGCCGGCTCAAGCCGCTTTTGCAGCAGGCACAACAGCTCCCAATGCGAATCGTTAGCAGGGATGTGGAAATGACACCCTCCGAATTCACCTCTGGGTCGTGGAGGCTTCATCTTGTTCACAGGGATAGGAGCAATCCTTCCTCCATGTTCACAGGATGTTAGGGGTTGGAAGGGACCCAGGGAGGTTATCGGGTCCAACCCCCCTGCCAGAGCAGGAGCAGACAATCTGGCTCAGGGCACACAGCAACACATCCAGACAGGCTTTGAAAGACTCCAGACAAGGAGACTCCACAACCTCTCTGGGACCCTTCGAGTCAAGAAGTTGCCCCTTGTGTTGAGCTGCAACCTCCTGTGCTGCAGGTTCCATCCCTTGCTCCTTGTCCTGTCCCAGGGAGCAGTGAGCAGAGCCTGTCCCCCCTCTTACCTACTGGGGGAGAGATGAAAAGGAACAAAATTCTGTGGCACAAGAAGTATTCACAAGGTCTTGTAATGACAGGGCGAGGAGGAATGGGTTTGAACTGGAAGAGAGGAGGTTGAAACTGGACNGCTGAGCTTTGAGCTCCCTTCCAACCTAAACCATTCTATGATTCGCAGAGCCTCAAGTGTGTACCTCTGCCAAAGACCGAAGGCGTGGGAATAGAGATGCTACAACCTGCTACATTGCAGCAACCTTTTGGTCAAGGACAGTGTTAGGTTACCAAAATGTAGATGTTACTGCCGCTGCCATCTGTAGTAACAGTAACAACTAAACTGCATTTGAAGGAGGAGCTGCGCAGTATTCA
This sequence comes from Psilopogon haemacephalus, assembly GCA_013396835.1. Classification (NCBI taxonomy): domain Eukaryota; kingdom Metazoa; phylum Chordata; class Aves; order Piciformes; family Megalaimidae; genus Psilopogon; species Psilopogon haemacephalus. Next base: position 48,899 of record VWZI01015799.1, on the reverse strand, counting down.
ATCTCTCTTCTTCCCTGTTGCTGCAAACTCCCTCCAACACTTGCATGTGTTGGGGGCTGCAGACAGTGCTGCAGGTGGGGTGTGGGGTGAGCAGAGCAAAGGGGCAGAATCCCCTCCCTTGCCCTGCCTGGCACCTTCATCTTGACACCCACCCCCCAGATATTTAAAGACCTTGATCAGATCCCCTCTCAGCCTTCTCCTCCCAAGACTTCTCAGTGCTGTAACTCAGCCAAGGTCATTGCAGCAATCAAAAGCAAAATTCTTTCAGTGCTGCAGCAGTTTTTTTTTTTTTTTTTTTTGGCCTGCAGAATTTATGACATTGAGATAATTTTATTGTAACTGACTTGTGTTGAGTAATTCCATCACAACTCTTGTGGAGGATGTCCTTGCTGACTGCAGGGGGTGTGGACTAGGTGACCTTTAGAGATCCCTTCCAACCTGGGTGATTCTATGATACTGCCTATATAGGTTCAGTGATGGGAATTAGTGCAGGTAAGAGCTTGGTTTTTCCCTGGGTGCTTTTGGAGGGAAAAAAAAAAGTGACTTGAAATCTTGGCTAATCACAGAGGTATTTTACAGCACAGTGTTACATTACCCTGGAGTGAGTTGAGATACCTTTCACTGTGTTATCTCCACAGTGATGGATGATGATGTATAGGGGCTTAAAGGTAAGAGGTGAGTGAGTTTCACTAAGTGGAAATTTATCTAAGCATTAAAGTAGGGGGGGAAAACCCACAAATCCAAAACAAACTCACATGGTGATTATGTAACATGATGTAGCATCTGAGGGACTTCATGGCTGTCATTCAGGTGGTGATGGTTTGGGAGTTTCTTGCCCCCCACCCAACACTTGAATTCATAGAATCATAGAATGGTTTAGGTCGGAAGGAACCTCAAAGGTCATCCAGTTCTGACCCCACCCCTGCCATAGGCAGGGACACCTCCACCCAGACTAGACTCAAGCCAGGCTGGAAGTTAAGGAATGAAGCTTTATATTCACAGCTTGGCACAATTTACAAGCAGACATTCACAATATATTGCAAATATTTGCAGCTATATACAGAAATAGACAAGCTATACAGAAACACAAGACCACTTCCAGAAGTCAGCCTGCCCAGGAGGGGTTCTCAACCACCTTTCACCTTCTCTACACCCCCCCTGCCTTATCCCAGAATCTGCCTTATGTGCAAGGTGAGTTGGAAGGATCGGCAAGGGGAGGTTAGAAGCAGAATTGATTAGTTGGGTTACACAGATCAAAGCAGAAGCCAGGGAGAGAGACACTCCAACAGACAGACCCAGACTGGCTTATCTATGCTTGTGTCTTTGCTTTTATACATCTCAGCAAACCTGTGAGTGAAGCAGACACCAGCACTGCTTTCTTTTCACAGCCTAGCATCTAATTTTCCTCATTAAAATATTCCAATTAGCCTCAAAACATCACACAGGTCATTCAAACTTTACTTGCTTTCTTTCTTTGTACTACGAATCATAAAATGATCTGGGTTGGGAAGGACCTCCAAAGGTCATCCAGTCCAACCCTCTCTGCAGTCAGCAGGGACATCCTCCGTTAGATCAGGTTCCCCAGAGCCCTGTCAAGCCTCACCTTGAAGATCTCCAGGGATGTGGCCTCAAGCACCTCCCTGGGCAACCTGTAGCAGTGTTGCACCACCTTCATGTTCCTCACATCTGATCTCCATCTGCTCTGCTCTCATTTCAAACCATCCTGTCACCACAGACCTTTGCAAACAGTCTCTCTCCATCCTTCTTGTAAACCCTTTCAGGTCCTGGCAGGCTGCTGTTAGGTCTCCCTGGAGCTTTCTGTCCTCCAGGCTGCACACCCCCAGCTCCCTCAGCCTGTCTTTGCAGCAGAGGTGCTCCAGCTCTCAGGAACCTAAAACCCTAGCACCCAGCACTCTCTGGGGGTCTGAACCTTGTAAGGATATTGAATTACTTCTTGTTGCAGTGAAATACAAAGCTAAACCGTTTCTGCTTTTGAGTGGCCTTTGTGCATTCTGTGTATCTACAGCTGTAATGCTTACACATTTCAGGCTTTCTGCAGAGGTAATGGATTCATAGAATCATAGAATCAGTCAGGGCTGGAAGGGACCACAAGGATCAGCCAGTTCCAACCCCCCTGCCATGACTAGGGACACCCTACCCTAGATCAGACTGGACAGAGCCTCATCCAACCTTGCCCAGGGGCTCCAGCACTGGATGCACTACTCCAGGTGGGCTCTGAGCAGAGCACAGCAGAGGGGCAGAATCACCTCCCTGGCCCTGCTGCCCACACTGCTCCTGCTGCAGCCCAGCCTCTGCTTGCCTTTCTGCCCTGCAAGTGCACACTGCTGCCTCATCTTCAGCTTCTCCTCCACCAGCAGCACCCCCAAGTCCCTCTCCTCAGGGCTTCTCTCCAGCCAGTCCCTGCCCAGCCTGGATTTGTGCTTGGCATTGCCTCGCCCCAGCTGCAGGACCTTGCCCTTGGCCTTGTTGAACCTCCTGAGGTTGGCTTGTGCCCACCTCTGCAGCCTGTGCAGGTCCCTCTGGATGCCATCCCTGCCCTCCAGCCTGGCTGCTGCACCACACAGCTTGGTGATTCAACATATTAAAATTCTTGTTGGTTACATCTTAGTTTTGTTCCTTTTTTCCTTCCCATGACTCTTCGGTGAATTATCTGCAGTAGTTGCACTTTGTAACTACTAACAGTAACTACTGACAATTAACTCTTAATAACAGGAGCACTTAACTCTTTAATACCTGTGTCCTCTGCCACATGAAGTCGCATGAAGGATGTGCTTGCTGCTGTTTATTGTTTGCACATCTCACTTTCCCTTGCTGAATGCCAAATCAAACCGAGGAAATACTTTGCCCTAAATTCTGGGGTCAGTCAGTTTCTCTTGCCTGCTGGAATATCTGGAGGCTTTTGCAACTGCTTTCCTGTGTTCCTGTCAGTTTTTTTTCCTTTGATCGAGAAGCAGCTGATTGTTCTCGTGGTGCTGAGGTGCTGCAGCCAAACGTCTTCCTCACCCAGACTGGGAAAGCATTTCTGTGATCTTTGCACAAAGTTCCCCTTCAGCAGGTTGGCTTCTTTTTTTTTTTGCTGTGCAGCTTCTTTGCAGGGAGTATCTCCATAGTAGTGATGACTAGAAGTAGTAACACACAGAATCACAGAACATTAGGGGTTCGAAAGTGACTTCCACAGATCATCCAGTCCAAACCCCTTGCCAGAGCAGCAGAACCCAGGGCAGGGCACACAGGAACACAGCCAGGAGGGTTTGCAGTGTCTGCAGAGGAGACTCCACAACCTCTCTGGGCAGCCTGTTGCAGAGCTCTGGCACCTTCACAGGGAGAAAAGGTTCCCCTCCTGTTCCCCTGGCACCTCCTCTGCTCCAGCTTGCCCCCAGTGCCCCTTGTGCTGCCCTTGGGCACCCCTGAGCAGAGCCTGGCTGCGTCCTGCCCACACTGCCCTGCACATCTTGAGCACAGCACTGAGGGCAGCCCTCAGGCTCCTCCGCTGCCAGCTCCCAACCCCAGCTCCAAAGCAGTGATGACGACAAGAAGCATCCCTCATGATGTTCAGGGTTTGCACAGCTATGGTAGCTGTTTGCTTAGGAATTATTAATTATTTTTTTTTTTTTTGGCCTTACACTGTTAGTCTCAGTGTGCCAAGGACTGCTTCTTCACTGTGGTTTCAGCTTCTTTTTCTTGGCACAAACAAAGGTGCCAGTAGCAAACCTCTTTGTAGTATTTTGCTTTTGTTAATTGAAATTCCTTTCCAATCTGCACTTTGTCTGCTCCAGTGTTAGGTGTATGTGCTTTGATTGCTTGGAGTAAGTTGGAAAATGCAGTGTTGAGCTGAAATCATAGAATGGTTTAGGTTGGAAGGGACCTCAAAGCTCAGCCAGTTCCAACCCCCCTGTACCATAGGCAGGGACACCTCGCACTAGAACAGGTCATAGAATGGTTTAGGTTGGAAGAGACCTCAAAGCTCAGCCAGTGCCAACCCCCCTGTGCCATAGGCAGGGACACCTCCCACCAGATCAGGTCGCTCAAGGTCTCATCCAACCTGGTCCTGAACACCTCCAGGGAGGTTATGGAGCACAGCATCACCCAATGTTATCAAAGATCACATTTTGTGCTCCACAACCTCCCTGGGCAACCTGTGCCAGTGTCTCACCACCCTCACTGCAAAGAATTTCTTTCTCATCTCAATTCTCAATCTGCCCTCCTCAAGCTTCAATCCATTCCCTCTCATCCTATCACTACAAGCCCTTGGAAAAGTCCCTTCCTGGCTTTCTTGTAGGCCACCTTCAGGTAGTGGAAGGCTGCTCTGAGGTCTGCCTGGAGCCTTCTCTTCTCCATGCTGAAGATTCCAAACTCTCTCAGCCTACCTCTTTTTTGGGAGAAGAGAAGCTTCATAAATCTACTTTCTTTTGTTGAATTTTTTTTTTTTTTTAGATACTTCTCTTTCCTTGCGGTGATTTTAATAACTAAAACAAGGCTCTAGAATTTATCCTGAGGTGATTAGAAATTACACCTGAGGTCTGGATAGGCTGAAAATTAAAGTGGTGGATAAAAGATGGGCGATGGTTATGGTGTCACTGGAAATGCATCTCCAAAGCAGTCAATCTGTAGCAGATCTGATTGCTTTGTCTGTTTTAATGCCAGATGCTGGAGGATGTGTTGTGGGTTTTTTTTTTATTATTATTTCAATGGAAATAGGCCTTGCTTGTCTGAGTCCCTCTGAATTATCCAATTACTTGGCTGATGCCAAGCAGAAGGTAGCAGTGCTCATCTGCAAAGGGTTTATTCAAATGTTTCTGGTTTTGCAGTTGACTTGGGTGGGAGGTGTGGTGGAGCACTGAGGTATTTCATGTGGTTTTGATCAGCAGCAACAAAAAAAAGGCAGCAAGGGCCACATTTGTCTGAGGTGTGGCTTGCCTGGATTTGTCTGCTGCAGGAGTGCTGAAGGGGCTCTTCTCCTTCCCCCTCCTCCTTTTCTGCTTCAGCAGTGACTCAAGTGATAGGTTGGAGAATACTCCAGACTGAGGAAAGTTGGCTGTGGGGCTGGAATAAAATGTCAATATTCAATTATACCTTAATCAAAATGAACCTAATGAAAACAACCAACCAACCCCCCCTGCAGCAACAACAACAGAAAAACCCCAAACAAAACCAAACATAAAAAACAAACATTAAAAATATTCGAACAACAAAAAACCCAAACAAAACCAAACATGAAATGTTAACAAACAACAACAAAACCCCAAACATAAAAAATTAACAAACAACAAAAAACCCCACAACAACCAAAAAAACCCAAACAAAACCAAACATGAAGTTAACAAACAACAACAAAATCCCAAACAAACATAAAAAATTAACAAACAAAAAAAAACCCCAAACAAAACCAAACATAAAAAATGAACAAAAAACCCCAAACCCAACCAAACATAAAAAATTAACAAACAACCCCAAACAAAACCAAGCATAAAAAAATTAACAACAAAAAACCCCAAACCCAACCAAACATAAAAAATTAACAAACAACCCCAAACAAAACCAAGCATAAAAAAATTAACAACAAAAAACCCCAAACCCAACCAAACATAAAAAATTAACAACAAAAAACCCAAACCCAAACATAAAAAATTATCAACCAAAAAACCCAAACAAAACCAAACATAAAAAATTAACAAACAACAAAAAAACCCAAGCAAAACCAAACATAAAAAGTTAACAAACAAACAAAAAATTAACAACAAAGAAACCCAAAACCAAACAAACAAAAAATTAACAAACAACCAAAAAACCCAAACAAAACCAAACATAAAAAATTAACAAAAAAACCCCGAAACCCAAACATAAAAAAACAGCAAAAAAAGAAACAAAACAAAACATAAAAAATTAACAAACAACAACAAAAAGCCAAACAAACCCAAACATGAAAAGTTAACAAACAACAAAATCCCAAACAAACATAAAAAAATTAACAACAAAAAAACCCAAACATAAAAAATTAACAAATGCCAAAAAACCTAAACAAAACCAAACATAAAAAATTAACAACAAAAAAATCCAAACCCAAACATAAAAAATTAACAACAAAAAAAACCAAACCCAAATAAACGTAAAAAATTAACAAACAACAAAAAAACCCAAACAAAACCAAGCATAAAAAATTAACAAAAAAACCCCAAACCCAAACATAAAAAATAACAAACAGCAAAGAACCCCAAACAAAACAAAACATAAAAAATTAACAAACAACACAAACACCCAAACAAACATAAAAAACAACCGAACTACCCAAAAAATCCCACCACAAAAAAACCCACCAAACATAAAACATTAACAAACAACAAAAAGCCCTCATAACAACAAAAAAAACCCAAACAAAACCAAACATTAAAAATTAACCAAAAAAAGCCCTAAACATAAAAAACAACCAAACTACAATAAAAACCCCACAATAACAAAAAAAACCCCACCAAACAAACATAAAAAAATTTAACAAACAACAAAAAACCTCACAAAAAAAAAGCAACCAAACAAAACCAAAGAAACACAAAAAATTAAGAAACAACAAAAAACCTCACAACAGGAGGAAAAAAAAGAGGGAGGACTGGAAAACTGCAGTTGTGGCTGAAGAGTAAGCCAATTTCTAGCTTCCAAAAGAAATGCTGGATAAGTTGGTTCTCCTTTCTCTGATTTAAAGGCAATGGGGGGTAGGGCCTGGCTTCTATCCTTAAGTGCTTGACTTTTAGTCCTGTGCTGCAGTCCCAAAGCATCTTTTCCCCAGCATACTTAGAGGTCTGTTAGCAGATGTAAGCATTTCCATTGTGGTTCTTGGGTTGAGTTAGCACTAAGTGGTGTGGTTGTAAGTAAACGTGGCAGTTGCCAGAGCTCCTAGGAAGTGGTTTAATGGTGCAGTGAAGTGAATGGGTGACCTTTCCCTTTGGCTTGGTGGACAAGGATGCTGGATTGCAGAGCCCTGCTTCATAATGGGTCTGTAAGACCAAGTTATGGCACTCAATGAAAACATTTCAGTGATCTCAGGCTCACAGGAGGGTTGGAAGGGACACAAAGAGCTCATTCAGTCCAACACCCCCTGCCAGAGCAGGAGCAGACAATCCAGCTCAGGGCACACAGCAACACATCCAGACAGAGTCTGCAAAGGCTCCACACAAGGAGACTCCACAACCTCTCTGGGCAGCCTGTGCCACTGCTCTGGGACCCACACAGGCAAGAAGTTGCCTCTTGTGTTGAGCTGCAACCTCCTGTGCTGCAGCTTCCATCCATTGCTCCTTGGCCTATCCCAGGGAGCAGTGAGCAGAGTCTGTGCCCCTGCTCCTGCCCCCAGCCCTCACAGATACTTACAAACATTGATCCAATCCCCTCTCAGTCTTTTCCTCTGCAGCCTAAGCAGCCCCAGGTCCCTCAGCCTCTCCTCCCCAGGCAGTGCTGCAGTCCCCTCAGCATCCTCACAACCCTCTGCTGGACCCTCTCCAGCAGATCCCTGTCCCTCTGCAACTGAGGAGCCCAAAACTGAAGGCAGTGCTCAAGATGGGGACTCACCAAAAAGGGAAGAGATTGTTTGATGAAGTATGCAGAAAGGTTGGATTTTTGTGGCATGATCAAGTTGTGGAACGGAAAGAAAATCTTTAAAAAAACCCCAAAACTGCACAGGTTGAGGCATTTTGAATTTCAATTGAAGGGGAATAGGTTTAGACTGGATCTTAGGAAGATATTTTTCACTGTGAGGTTGCCAAAACTCTGGAATGGATTGTCCAGAGAGGCTGTGGGTGACCCTTCCCTGGGGATGTTCAAAGCCAGGTTGCATGGGGCCCTGAGTAACCTTGTCTGGTTGAGAGGTGTCCTTGCCCATGGCAGGGAGGTTGGGCTAGATGATCTGGATATTAGGAAGAAGTTCTTGCCACAGAGAGTGATTGGCATTGGAATGGGCTGCAGGGGAGGTGGTGGAGTCCCCATCCCTGGAGGTGTTCAAGCAAAGCCTGGATGGGCACTGAGTGCCATCGGCTAGGGCTGGGGGATAGGTTGGGCTGGATGACCTTGGAGGTCTCTTCCAACCTGGCCTATTCTGTTTTCTCCTGTTGTTTTCTCCTGTTGTTTTCTCCTGTTGTTTTCTCCTGTTGTTTTCTCCTGTTTGTTTTTCTCCTGTTGTTTTCTCCTGTTTGTTTTTCTCCTGTTTGTTTTTCTCCTGTTTGTTTTTCTCCTGTTTGTTTTTCTCCTGTTTGTTTTTCTCCTGTTTGTTTTTCTCCTGTTTGTTTTCTCCTGTTTGTTTTCTCCTGTTTGTTTTCTCTTGTTTGTTTTCTCCTGTTTGTTTTCTCCTGTTTGTTTTCTCCTGTTCTCTCCTGTTCTCTCCTAGGTCTCTTCCAGCCTAAGCCATTCTCTGGTTTCCATGCATGGATAGGGCAAGCTTTTCATAACCCTTGTTGTGCAGTCTCTTTCCCTTTGTTTGGATTTGGCTTATTTCCCCTTTGAGGTTTGTTGATCTCAGTTCTTATGCCATAATCCTTGCCTGTATCCAGTCTGTCTTTAAGTCTCTTACTACCAAAAGGTGTCTTGAAAAGAACAGAAGGGGAGCCTGGCTTGAAATCTTAATATAGATGTATTTTTTTTTTCTCCTGTGCTGAAGTTGTTCACGATGATGTGTGAATGGAAGCTGAAAGTCATGTTCCACAGTACAAGCACCTCCACTTTCACATCCAATTTTTGTCATGCTTGGTTCGTTTTGTAATGCTGGAGACAAACTGAAGACAGTAGAAGAAGCCTTCCTGCTACCCAGGCTCCTTGTAACGAGTGCTCCCTAAAGCACAGTGACAAGCTTACAGGCCGTGCAGCAGCTCCTGGGGTGTTTAAAATAGCCCAGCAGTGCCCCTGGAAGAGTCCTGAATTCTCTGTGGGTGTAACAGCTCTGCAAGCCACAGACCTGCTGGTAATGGTGCCCCTGTGCATCCTTCTAGGCTACCTCTTAGGTGTTTATGGTGGCTTTTTATTTTCCTCTCTAATGGTGTTTTCTTCCTTCCTT
>VWZI01015798.1:13152-30515 GCA_013396835.1 Psilopogon haemacephalus | reverse complement strand
AGGTTGCCCATGGAGGTTGTGGCTGCTCCCTGCCTGGAGGTGTTCAAGGCAAGGCTGGATGAGTTCTTGAGCATCCTGATCTAGTGGGAGGTGTCCCTGCCTATGGCACAGTGGGGGTTGGAACTGGCTGAGCTTTGAGGTCTCTTCCAAGCTAAACCATTCTATGATTCTATTTGAGCATCCTGTTCTAGTGGGAGGTGTCCCTACCTATGGCACAGGGGGGTTGGAGCTCGGTGATCTTTGATGTTTCTTCCAACCTGGACCATTCTGTGATACAAGGGAGCAGCCACAACCTCCCTGGGCAACCTGGTGCCAGTGTCTCACCAATCCTCTAGAGCAGGACTGAAATGAGTCCTCCAAAACGATGGAGAATAACCTGTGCCCTCCATAAGCCAGGTATGGCCAGGCATGGGAACTCACATGCACTCGGTGTTGGCAGCTGGGCTATTTTAGTAGCACAGGAAATGGGACAAAAAAAAAAAGCTGATAAGACCATTTACCAGCTCCGTGCTGCAAGAGAAATCCTCTCCTGCAAACCTGAGATTAGAGATGTTGGTAGGCACAGGTCCATAGATTTGTTTCATGTGAGGGCTTAACCATTTGTTGTGGTTTTGGAGCATCTACACGTCAAAAAGCACAGAAAATCCTCATGCTCAACCAGGCAGCCTCCTGTCTGTAGTAAAGCTGGGGCAAAAGATGCACCTGACAGGCTTTTTGTGCTGCCTTCTTTATTGCTGTCAACTGAAACTTGCCCTGGCTGAGAGGTACTTTGCGATAAAAGATGGTGCCAGGGAGTCACAGAGTGTCAGGGGCTGGAAGGGACCTCCAAAGCTCATTCCAGTCCAACCCTCCTCTGCCAGAGCAGCATCACCTACAGCAGATCACACAGGAACACATTCAGGAAGGTTAGATTCATAGAATGTCAGGGGTTGGAAGGGACCTCCAAAGTTCAGCCAGTCCAACCCCCCTACCAGAGCAGCATCACCTACAGCAGATCACACAGGAACACATCCAGGCAGGTTAGAATCATAGAATGCTATGAGGACAGGCTGAGAGAGTTGGGGCTTTTCAGCCTGGAGAAGAAAAGGCTTCGAGGAGACCTTATAGCAGCCTACCAGTATCTGAAGGGGGCCTACAGGAGGGCTGGGGAGGGACTGTTCACAAGGTCTTGTAATGACAGGATGAGGGGGAATGAGTTCAAACTGGCAGAAGGAAGACTTAAATGGGATGTTAGGAGGAAGTTCTTCAGAGTGAGGGTGGTGAGACACTGGCACAGGTTGCCCAGGGAGGTTGTGGCTGCTCCCTCCCTGGAGGTGTTCAAGGCCAGGTTGGATGAGGTCTTGAGCGACCTGTTCTAGTGGGAGGTGTCCTTGCCTGTGGCACAGGGGGGTTGGAACTGGATGATCTTTAAGGTCTCTTCCAACATAAACCATTCTATGATTCTATGAATCATAGAATGTCAGGGGCTGGAAGGGCCCTCCAAAGTTCCTCCAGTCCAACTCTCCTCTGCCAGAGCAGCATCACCTACAGCAGATCACACAGGAACACATCCAGGCAGGTTAGACTCATAGAATCACAGAATGTCAGGGGCTGGAAGGGCCCTCCAAAGTTCCTCCAGTCCAACTCTCCTCTGCCAGAGCAGCATCACCTACAGCAGACCACACAGGAACACATCCAGCTGGGTTTTGAGTATCTACAGAGAGGGAGACTCCACAACCCCCCTGGAGATCCTGTTGCAGGGTTCTGTCACCCTCACACGTTGTGATGGTTTGGGAGTTGCCTGCCCCCCAACATGTTTGAATTCACCCAGAATTCAATGAATTGTAATGACAGGACGAGGGGGAATGGGTTCAAACTGGCAGAGGGGAGATTTAAACAGGATGTTAGGAGGAAGTTCTTCACAGTGAGGGTGGTGAGACACTGGAACAGGTTGCCCAGGGAGGTTGTGGCTGCTCCCTGCCTGGAGGTGTTCAGGACCAGGCTGGATGAGTCCTTGAGCGACCTGTTCTAGTGGGAGGTGTCCCTGCCTATGGCACAGGGGGGTTGGAACTGGCTGAACTTTGAGGTCCCTTCCAACCTAAACCATTCTATGATTCTTTGAGTCTATGATTCTGTGAATGAGAAGAGGTTAAAAGTTCCATTCTAAGCCACAGACTGGTCAGGTAATTTTTCCCCTTGTCCTGTGTAACTGTAAATGGCAGGAGCATGGCTCAGCCATGTGTTCATTCTTGGTGGATTTCAGATTATTTGAGACAAACCTGGTTTCTCAGTCATCTGTACAAATAGCTAATAGCTCTGACTAGAAGCTGCATGATCCTAGCATCCATAAGCATGTCATGGCTGTGACCATCACAGAATCAACCAGGCTGGAGCCAGCAGTGTGCCCAGGGCAGCTGAGTGTGAGCCAGCAGTGTGCCCAGGTGGCCAAGCAGGCCAATGGCATCCTGGCTGGAATTGGAGATGCTGTGTCCAGCAGGAGCAGGGAGGGGATTGTCCCCTTGGACTGTTCTCTGATGAGGCCAAAGCTCGAGTGCTGTGTTCAGTTTTAGACAGCTCAATACAAGAGCTGTGGAGGTGCTGGAGGCAGTGCAGATGAGTGCAAGGAAGCTGGGGAAGGGCCTGGAGAATAAATCTGATGAGGAGAGGCTGAGGGAGCTGGGGATGGTTAGTGTGAAACAGAGGAGGCTGAGGGGAGAGCTCATTGCTGTCTGCAGTTACCTGAAGGGACATTGTAGAGAGGCTGCTGCTGGGCTCTGCTCAGAGGGAACTGGAGACAGAACAAGGGGGAATGGCCTCAAGCTGAGGCTGGGGAGGGTTAGATTGGACCTAAGGAAAAAGTTTTTCATTAGCCTGAGGCTGGGGAGGTTTAGATTGGACACTAGGAAAAAGTTTTTTACAGAGAAACTGGTCAGGGACTGTAATGAGATCCCCAGGGAGGTGGTGGAGTCCCCATCCATGGAGGTGTTCAAGCAAAGCCTGGATGGGGCACTTAGTGCCATTGGCTAGGGCTGGATGCTAAATTGATCTGGATGAGCTTGGAGGTCTCTTCCAAACTTACTTATTCTACTCTGCTCTACTCTACTCTACTCTACTCTACTCTGCTCTATATGTTTCAAGGTGAACCTTGTANTTGGACACTAGGAAAAAGTTTTTTACAGAGAAACTGGTCAGGGACTGTAATGAGATCCCCAGGGAGGTGGTGGAGTCCCCATCCATGGAGGTGTTCAAGCAAAGCCTGGATGGGGCACTTAGTGCCATTGGCTAGGGCTGGATGCTAAATTGATCTGGATGAGCTTGGAGGTCTCTTCCAAACTTACTTATTCTACTCTGCTCTACTCTACTCTACTCTACTCTACTCTGCTCTATATGTTTCAAGGTGCACCTTGTAGAGTAGGGTTCTAGGTTGGACATGGTGATGGGTTGCCCAGGGAGGTTGTGGTTGCTCCCTCCCTGGAGGTATTCAAGGCCAGGTTGGATGAGGCCTTGAGTGACCTGATCTAGTGGGAGGTGTCCCTGCCTGTGGAACATGGGGGTTGGAACTGGCTGAGCTTTGAGCTCCCTTCTAACCTAAACCATTCTATGATTCTATTTGAGCGACCTGTTCTAGTGGGAGTTGTCCCTGCCTATCGCACAGGGGGGCTGGAACTGGATGATCTTTGAGTTCCCTTCCAACCTAAACCATTTTACAATCTTTGAGGTCCCTTCCAACCTAAACCACTCTATCATTCTATGATCTTTGGGGTTCCTTCTGAACCTAAACCATTCTATGATTCTGTGATCTTTGAGGTCCCTTCCAACCTAAACCATTCTATCATTCTGTGATCTTTGAGGTCCCTTCCAACCTAAACCATTCTATGATTCTGTGATCTTTGAGGTCCCTTCCAACCTAAACCATTCTATCATTCTATGATCTTTGAGGTCCCTTCCAACCTAAACCATTCAATGAACTTCCATGCTGGCTAAGTCTAGACTGGGCAATTTCACAGTGGCAGTGGGAGGGGGAGCAACTCCCAATCCACCACAGTCTGGCATCAATTGGAACCCCTCAAACCATGACAGTAGGAAATGAAAATGGAGGAGCAGAGCAAGAGTTGATCATTGCTAAGGAAGATGGCAGTGACTGGCAGGGATCCTCTGTTGCTCACTTAGCTAAGGGAGCCTCTTCTTAGCTCCCTTAGCTTCTTCCTCTATCTGCATAGAGCCAAATCCAGCTTTAAGGGCTGGCTCAGTGAGTCATGTCCCCCAGACTGGACCCGGCCCTACCTACCCTTTCTATCAAATGGATCTGTAGCAGCTGGGCAAACAAAGCATATCCTTTTTACCCACCCCCTTNTTCCGTACTTGTCTCTTGGAAAGAGTCACTGAATGGGTTTGTATTTTTTTAGTGATTTTTCTTCTTAGTAGACCAAGCATTAAAAAAAAAAAAAGAAAAAAAAAAGTGAAAAAGGAGCTGCCATAGAATTCAGCCAGCATGAAGCTAATCTGGAAGATTCCTTTTGTAGGCATCAATCCACCTCCTATCAAACGGTATAAAAATATCGTTGGGCAGGAAAAAAAAGGTAAAAAAGTAAAGTTTGGTTTCTGTGATCTCTCTGGGCTGTTGTCTGGTTGCCAAGCCGGGCTTGTAGAACAATGTAAATGGCTTTTTAAGTGTTTTGTTTCCATCCCCGGGCTCTTTTCAGGGCCAGGCATTTCCCAAATCTCATTGTTGCTTTGTTCTAGCGGATGTGCAGAGCACTGAGTGTTTTGTTTGCTGCCCCGGCCAGATTAGATAAAGGCTGAGCTTCTGAACTTCACCTTCCAGGCACGCAACTCGGCTCTCTGCTAAGGCACCTTACAAAGCAGATCACACAGGATGGCAAAAATGCTTCTAAAAAAGTGGATGTCTTCTCCTGTAGAATGTGTCCAGCACTGCAGGTTACAGTGTTGGTTGTCTGTGCGTGAGGAATCAGCAGTTATAGAGTCATAGAATCAAAGAATCATAGATTCAAAGAATCATAGATTTAAAGAATCATAGAATCAAAGAATCATAGAATCAAAAAATCATAGAATCAGCAAATCATAGATTCAGATTCATAGTCATAGAATCATAGATTCAGATTTGTAGAATCAAAGAGTCAAAGAATCATAGAATCAAAGGGTCAAAGAACCATAGAATCAAAGAATCATTGAATCATAGAGTAATAGAATCAAAGAATCATAGATTCAAAGAATCATAGAATCATAAATTTAAAGAATCATAGAATCATAGAGTCATAGAATCAGATTCAGAGAGTCATAGAATCAGATTCAGAGAGTCATAGAATCAGATTCAGAGAGTCAGAGAGTCATAGAATCAGATTCAGAGAGTCATAGAATCATAGAATCAGATTCAGAGAGTCATAGAATCATAGACTCATTCATAGAGTCATAGAATCAGATTCAGAGAGTCATAGAATCATAGATTCAGATTCATAGAGTCATAGAATCATAGACTCAGATTCAGAGAGTCATAGACTCAGATTCAGAGAGTCATAGAATCATAGACTCAGATTCATAGAGTCATAGAGTCATAGAATCAGATTCAGAGAGTCATAGAATCATAGATTCAGATTCATAGAGTCATAGAATCATAGATTCAGATTCATAGAGTCATAGAATCATAGATTCAGATTCATAGTCATAGAATCAGATTCATAGTCATAGAATCATAGAATCAGATTCATAGAGTCATAGAATCATAGATTCAGATTCATAGTCATAGAATCATAGATTCAGATTCATAGAATCATAGAATCATAGATTCAGATTCATAGACTCAAAGAATTAAAGAGTCAAAGAACCATAGAATCAAAGAATCATTGAATCATAGAGTAATAGAATCATAGAGTCATAGAATCAATGAATCATAGAACCATAGAATCATAGAAGCAAAGAATCATAGATTCAAAGAATCATAGAATAATAGAGTAATAGAATCATGGAGTTATAGAATCAATGAAACATGAAATCAAAGAGTCATGGAATCACAGAATCGAGGAATCGTAGAGTCATAGAATCAAAGAATCATAGAATCAGTCAGGGTTGGAAGGGACCACAAGGATCATCCAGTGCTCCTGCTGCAGGCCAGCCTCTGCTTGCCTTTCTGCCCTGCAAGTGCACACTGCTGCCTCATCTTCAGCTTCTCCTCCACCAGCACCCCCAAGTCCCTCTCCTCAGGGCTGCTCTCCAGCCACTCCCTGCCCAGCCTGCATTGCTGCTTGCCATTGCCTTGACCCAGATGCAAGACCTTGCCCTTGGCCTTGCTGAAGCTCCTGAGGTTGTCTTGTGCCCACCTCTGCAGCCTGTGCAGGTCCCTCTGGATGCCATCCCTGCCCTCCAGCCTGGCTGCTGCACCACACAGCTTGGGGTGCTCAGCAAACTTGCTGAGGCTGCACTCAATGCCTCTGCCCATGGCACCCACAGAGATGTTGAACAAGACTGGGCCCAGGACTGATCCCTGAGGGACTCTGCTTGGCACTGCCTCCATGGACATGGAGCCATTGACAGCCACTCTTTGGGTGTGGCCATCAAGCCAGTTCTTTATCCATCTGGTGCTTCACTCATCAAACCCATGTGTCACCAGCTTGGAGACCAGGATGTGGTGGAAAGAAGGAAAGAAAGAAAGGCTAAAACCCAAGGCAAAGAGCAAGCACAGCAAATTTCAGGCAAAGCAGTTAAAAATTCCACCCGGTGAGAGCAAGTGAAGGAGGAGGCTTAAATGCAGAGCTTCAGGAAATCTCAACAATGGGCTAGACTACCAACTCCACCTAGAATACACAGTGAGCCACTTCAGGCTATTATGCTGGCTCAAAGTGAATAGTTGGAGGCACAATCTTGTTCCTTGGAGGCAATTGTTCTCATCAGAAAGGTCAAAGAATCATAGAATCAGTCAGGGTTGGAAGGGACCAGGGTTCTGTTGGAACCTGTCTGAAGTAATTGAAGCTGGGTTTAAAGTGGCAGAGGGGACACTGAAACTGGATGTTAGGAGGAAGTTGTTTGCAGTGAGGGTGGTGAAACATTGGCACAGGTTGCCCAGGGAGGTTGTGGAGCACAGAATCACCCAATGTGATGTCTTGTCACTCCCTCATAGCCTTAACAGTCCCTTCCTAAANTTCAAGGCCAGGTTGGATGAGGTCTTGAGTGACCTGTTCTAGTGGGAGGTGTCCCTGCCTATGGCACAGGGGGGTTGGAACAGGATGATCTTTGAGGCCTCTTCCAACCTAAACCATTCTATGATTCTATGATTCCCAGCTTTTTTGTAGCCCCCTTCAGACACTGGAAGGCCACCAGAAGGTCCCCTGGGAGCCTCCTCTTCTCCAGCCTGCACTGCCCCAACTCTTTCAGGCTGTGCTCACAGCAGAGGTGCTGCAGCCCTCTCAGCATCCTCGTGGCCCAAGAGGACTTGCTGAAAAGCAAAGGACTTGCTGAAAGTCATTGCCAGCACGGCGATGGGAGGGTTCTGCAAGGTTTTTACCTTCAGCTTTCTCAGCCTTTGGGCAATCTCAGTGCAAGAAACACTGGTTTATAATTTCTGCTTTGTTTGTGTTGTTGTTTTTATCTGCAGATCCTTTGCCACCGCTTGGTTTCAAAATTAATAAGGAGAAAACCACACTGACCAGCCTGCAGGTTCGGTGGGATCCTTCCTCGGGAAAGGTGGACCTGTACAAGCTGGTGCTGCTTGATCAGGATAACAAAAGGATACAAGAAGTCTCCATACCAGGAAGAAGCTCAAACCCAGAAAACACTTTCTCCAACCTCATCCCTGGCAATAAATACACCATTGCCCTGTGGGCAGTTGCTGGGAATAAGAGCACCCCAGAACTTCGCCTGAGTGGATCTACAGGTAGGACCTCTTCTGTTGTAGCACATCTGAGTAAAGCTACTCAGGGTGTTCTACTGTTTTGAGTTTTGGAAATGGGAGGTGACCTGCTGGAGAGCAGCCCTGTGGAGGGGGACCTGGGAGATGAAGTTCAAAGAGTGGTGCTCAATGGTGCCAGGGCCAGCTGGAGAGCTGGAACCGGTGGAGCCCCCAGGGATCAGTGCTGGGTCTGGTGCTGTTCAACATCTTCATCAATGGCATTGATGTGGGCATAGACAGACAGACAGAGTCTGCTCAGCAAGTTCGCTGGTGACACCAAGCTGGGAGGCTTGGCTGAGGCAGCTGCAGGCTGTGAGGTCATCCAGAGAGACCTGGATAGACTGAGAGGGTAGATGCAGGGAGAGCAGTGGATGAAGTCTACCTTGATCTTAGCAGGGCTTTTGACATCATCTCCCATGACATCCTGGTGAGCAAGCTCAGGAAGTGTGAGATGGCAGGGCAGGCAGGGAGGTGGATTAGGAACTGGTTACAAGAGAGAGTTCAGAGAGTGGTGATCAATGGTGCCAGGTCCAGCTGGAGAGCTGTGGCCAGAGGAGTCCCCCAGGGATCAGTGCTGAGTCCAGCCCTGTTCAACATCTTCATCAATGCCATTGATGAGGGCACAGACAGACAGACAGAGGCTGCTCAGCAAGTTTGCTGATGACACCAAGCTGGGAGGCTTGGCTGAGGCAGCTGCAGGCTGTGAGGCCATCCAGAGAGACCTGCACAGACAGAGCTGGGCACAGAGGAACCAAAGGAGGCTGAACAAGGACAAGTGCAGAGTCCTGCAGCTGGGGAGGAAGAATAAAGTGCAGCAGGACAGGCTGGGAGGGGACTGCTGGAGAGCAGCTCCAAGGAGAGGGAGCTGAGAGTGCTGGGGGAGAACATCCATGGCACAGCAATGTGCCCTGGGGGACAAGAGGGCCAAAGGAATGCTGGGGTGTATTAGGCAGAGTGTGTCCAGCAGATCAAGAGAGGTTCTCCTCCCACTCTACTCTGCCCTGCTGAGACCTCATCTTGAGCACTGCCTTCAGTTTGGTGCTCCCCAGTTGGAGAGGGACAGGTTGCTGCTGGAGAGNGTGGGTCCCAGAGCAGTGGCACAGGCTGCCCAGAGAGGTTGTGGAGTCTCCTTGTCTGGAGCCTTTGCAGCCTCTGTCTGGATGTGTTGCTTTGTGCCCTGAGCTAGCTTGGATGGTCCTGCTCTGGCAGGGGGGTTGGACTGGATGAGCTCTTTGGGTCCCTTCCAACACCTGACATCCTGTGAGCATATATGTGTATATATATATATATAAAAATTATTCTACCTGGCAAGATGTAGAGATGTGTATCTCTTAATTATAACTAGAATTAAACCATCACTGGCTGGGAATGCTGCTGTAGCCTATTTGGACAGAAATTTAGGGTTGGGTTTTTGGTAACTCTGAAGATATTAATAGTGTTTTAGAAGTAAATTTGTTCAAGTCTGCAGAAAGTGGTTATGACTGTTAGGCTTTTTTTGGGGGGGTCCTAGTGGATGGGAGGGTGAACATGAGCCAGCAGTGTGCTTTTGTGGCCAGGAAGGCAAATGTCATTCTGTGTTGGATTAGAAGGGCTGTGGTAAGGAGGTTGAGAGAGGTTCTCCTGCCTCTCTACTCTGCCCTGGTGAAGCCACATCTGGAGTACTGTGTCCAGTTCTGGGGCCCCCAGTTCAAAAGGGACATACAACTGCTTGAGAGGGTCCAACACAAAGCCATAGAAATGCTGAAGGCAGTAGAAGATCTCTCTTATGAAGAAAGTCTGAGGGAGATGGGGCTGTGCTACTTAGAGAGGAGGATCTCTCTTATGAGGAGAGCCTGAGGGAGCTGGAACTGTACTGCTGGGAGAGGAGGAGCCTGAGGGGGGACCTCAGCAATGCTTCTAAAGATGTGCAGGTGAGTGGCAGGAGGCTGGAGCCAGGCTCTGCTGGGGGATGCNAGAGCTTCCTGGATGTGTTCCTGTGTGATCTGCTGTAGGTGATGCTGCTCTGGCAGGAGGGGTAGGACCAGATGAGCTTTGGAGGTCCCTTCCAGCCCCTGACATTCTCTGAGTCTAACCTGCCTGGATGTGTTCCTGTGTGATCTGCTGTAGGTGATGCTGCTCTGGCAGGGGAGGGTTGGACTGGCTGAGCTTTGGAGGTCACTTCCAGCCCCTGACACTCTGTGACTCTGTGGTTAAACATGTATTTTTTTCTTCCAACAGTCCCATCCCCTGTGAAGAACCTCCAGGTCAGTGTCAAGACAGACACTATCCACGCCTCGTGGTCTCCTGGCTCTGGACACGTGGACCGTTACAGGCTGCTCTTACTGGATAACCACATCCTGGTCCACGAGGCTCAGCAAGAGGACCCCCTGACCTCCTACACTTTTTCAGGACTCACAGCAGGCCACCTGTATAACCTCTCCATCATAACCCAGGCTGCAGATTTGGAGAGCAGCAGTTCTCAAGCAGTCAGGACAGGTATGATTTCAGAACCACTCACACCACCACCAAGATGCTGAGAGGGCTGCAGCAGCTCTGCTGTGAGGACAGGCTGAGAGAGTTGGGGCTCTGCAGCCTGCAGAAGAGAAGGCTGCCAGCAGACCTTGGAGTGGCTTTCCAGGATCTGAAGTGGGCTGCAGGAGGGCTGGGGAGGGACTACTGACAAGGTCTTGTAATGAGAGGATGAGGAGGAGGAATGGGTTTAAAGTGTCAGAGGGGAGACTGAAACTGGATTTTAGGAGGAAGTTGTTTGCAGTGAGGGTGGTGAGACACTGGCATAGGTTGCCCAGGGAGGTTGTGGCTGCTCCCTCCCTGGAGGTGTTGAAGGCCAAGTTGGATGAGGCTTTGAGGGTTTCAGAATAGAATAGAATGGAATAGAATGGAATAGAATAGAATAGAATAGAATAGAATAGAATAGAATAGAATAGAATGGAATAGAATAGAATGGAATAGAATAAAATAGAATCAGCCAAGTTGGAAGAGACGTCCCAGCTCATCCAGTCCAACCTATCACACAGCCCTATCCAATGGATCTTTGATCACATTCTGTGTTTCTGTTCTCCACAACCTCCCTGGAGGTGTTCAAGGCCAGGTTGGATGAAGCCTTGAGTGACCTGTTCTAGTGGCACAGGGGGGTTGGAACTGGCTGTGCTTTGAGCCCCCTTCCAGTCTAAACCATTCTATGATTCTATGATCTTTGAGATCCCTTTCAACCTAAACCATTCGATGATTCTGTGATCTTTGAGGTCCTTTCCAACCTAAACCATTCGATGATTCTGTGATCTTTGAGGTCCTTTCCAACCTAAACCATTCAATGATTCTGTGATCTTTGAGGTCCCTTCCAACCTAAACCATTCAATGATTCTGTGATCTTTGAGGTCCATTCCAACCTAAACCATTCTGTGATCTTTGAGGTCCATTCCAGCCTAAACCATTCAATGATTCTGTGATCTTTGAGGTCCCTTCCAACCTAAACCATTCAATGATTTTTGAGGTGCCTTCCAACCTCAACCACTCTATGATTCTGTGATCTTTGAGGTCCCTTCTAATCTAAACCATTCTATGATCTTTGAGGTCCCTTCCAACCTAAACCATTCAATGATTGTAAAGCTTAATTCTTGCAGTTTGGAGGCAGCAGGTGTTAGATGTCATGTGATGGGAGTATTTTATTCTCTTTCTCATTGTTCTTTCTCTTTTTTCAGCCCCAGCTGAAGTCTTGGACCTGACGGTGACTAACGACGACAGCTTGGATACTTTAAAAGTGAAGTGGAGAAGACCTTCCGGGAACCTCCATTTCTACAACATCACTCTGGCTCACGGTGGAACAGTTGAGGAAGTGAAAACTTTGCAGCCAGCAGTCACAGAGGCTCAGTTTGAGAAGCTGACTCCAGGACGGCTCTACCAGGTCACTGCCCGCACGGTCAGCGGGGAGCTGTTTGCTGAGCGGGTGGTGGAAGGCAGGACATGTAAGTCTTCTCCTTCTCTTGACAGCACAGCAACCAGTGGGAGTTCTGCCCCTGCTGGCCTCCTAAAAACATCACCGAGGGAGGCAAAACTATTTGGATTCTAAGCAAAGTAAGGCAGGGAGCACAGTGTTGGTCCAGGAGTGCCCCTGCCTGGCTCTCTGGCAACAGCGCTCCTGAGAATCCTAGAATCACAGAATGGTTTAGGTTGGAAGAGACCTCAAAGCTCATCCAGTTCCAAACCCCTGTGCCATAGGCAGGGACACCTCCCACTAGAACAGGTTGCTCAAGGCCTCATCCAACCTGGCCTTCAACACCTCTAGGGAGGGGGCAGCCTGGAGCCCTAGGGAGAGTCTGTGCTACTCATGGCAGTGGAGTAGAATTCAGAGGTAGTCCCTGGCTCCTTTGTGGCAGTGTTGGAGCTGCTCAGCCTCATGGTAGCCCTTGAGAGGCTTCCAGATCTTCCCAGGCTCTAGCAGGGTGCTGGGAAAGTGGCAGACGAGCTCTGACCTGCTCCTGCTTCCTCTTGGCAGGGAGGTTGGCAGAGGTGCAGGCAGGAGCTGTTGCAGCTGTGCAGAGAGCAGGATGTGTGTGACACTGCCCACCAGGGTGTGAGGCACTCAATGCCTTCTCCTGGGAAACTTGAGGCACTTCAATTTCCAGGTCATTCAAGCCCAAAACATCAGGGCTAAGCTGGTCTGAACCAGGAGGCAGAGCAGAACAGGTTGGCCAAGCTGAGCAGAATGTAGAGCAGAGTAGCACACACTAAGCCAGAGCAGGGGGAGATTTTGCTTGCCCTAGGAATCACAGAATTGTCAGGGCTGGAAGGGACCTCAGGATCAACCAGTTCCAACCCACCTGCCATGGGCAGGGGCACCTCACACCAGAGCAGGTTGCCCAGAGCCACATCCGGCCTGGCCTTAAACACCTCCAGGGATGAGGCTTCCACTACCTCCCTGGGCAACCTGTTCCAGTGTCTCACCACTCTCATGCTGAAGAAATTCTCCCTAGCATCCAATCTGAACCTATCCACTTCTAATTTTGCTCCATTTCCCCTAGTCCTATCACCACCCAACAACCTAAAAAGTCCCTCACCAGCTTTCTTGTAGTCCCCTTCAGATAATGGAAGGCCACAATAAGGTCTCCTTGGAGCCTTCTCTTTTCCAAACTGAACAACCCCAACTCTCTCAGCCTATCCTCATAGGAGAGCAGTTCCAGCCCTCTGCTTATCCTCATGGCCCTTGTCTGGACACACTCCAGCACCTCCAGATCTTTCTTGTAATAGTGGCTCTAGAACTTGCCATGGGGCTCTAGAACTGGACACAGGGCTCCAGAACTGGACATAGGGCTCCAGACTTCTAAGGCTATCAGGTAGTGACAGGACTAGGGAGAACAGAGCAAAGCTGGAGGTGGGGAGGTTCAGACTGGAGGTGAGGAGGAAGTTGTAGAGCATGAGAGTGGTGAGAGGCTGGAATGGGTTGCCCCTGCAGGGAGGTGTTTGGGGCCAGATCCCTGGAGGTGTTTTTGGCCAGGCTGGCAGAGGCTGTGGGCAGCCTGCTCTAGGGTAGGGTGTCCCTGGGCATGGCAGGGGGGTTGGGACTGGATGATCCTTGTGGTCCCTTCCAACCCTGACTGATTCTAGGATTCTATGAATGGGACTTGGGGCACTAGAACTGAACATGGGGCTCCAGAACTGGACACAGGACTCCAGGTGGGGTCTCACCAGAGTGGAGTAGAAGGGGAAAATCTCTGTCTTGCCCTGCTGCCCACACATCTCTATCTGCAGCCCAGGATGTGGTTGGCTTTCTGGTCTGCACTGACAGAGTTCCCTGTTGCTGATGCCAGAAAGCTCCAGTGAAAAAGGGAGCAGTTTGAGTGAGGAAGGGTAAAAAATTGCCTTTGTATCAAGAGCCCTCACCTTGCTCTGACCACTCCCAAGTATCACAGAATCATAGAATCAGTCAGAGTTGGAAGGGAGCACAAGGATCAGCCAGTTCCAACCCCCCTGCCATGCCCAGGGACACNAGCCCTTCCCCAGCTCTTCTGTAGACCCCTTCAGATCCTGGAAGGCCACCAGAAGGTCCCCTGGGAGCCTCCTCTTCTGCAGCCTGCACAGCCCCAACTCTTTCAGGCTGTGCTCACAGCAGAGCTGCTGCAGCCCTCTGAGCATCCTCGGGGCCCTTCTCTGCACACCTCCAGCATCTCCACATCCCTCTTGTCCCAGGGGCTCCAGCACTGGATGCACTACTCCAGGTGGGCTCTCAGCAGAGCACAGCAGAGGGGCCAAAAACACCTCCCTGGCCCTGCTGCCCACACTGCTCCTGCTGCAGCCCAGCCTCTGCTGGCCTTTCTGGGCTGCAGGTGCACACTTGCCGTACTTGTACAGCAGGTGCACATTGCTGTACAGGACGGCGCCGGTGTGCAGGTCGCATCTTCCCCGGAGCGCTGCGCCTCAGGGCTGCTCTCTGGCTGCTGTGTTGCAGTTCCCCAGCAGGTGTCGGAGCTGAAGGCAGGCGGCGGCGGCTGGCTGAGGGCGCTGCGAGTCACCTGGCTGCCCCCTAGCGGCGACTGGGAGAACTACCGCCTGCTCCTCTGGAACCGCTCCGCCCTGCTGCTCAACGCCACCCTCCCCAAGGACACCACCGACTACCTCATCCACGACCCGAGCCTCGTCCCCGGCAGGCAATACGATGTGGACGTCGTGGTGGAGAGCGGCGGTTTGCAGAGCAAGGCCAGCTGCACCGGGAGAACAGGTCGGTGTGAGCGCCTGGCGAGTGTCACAGGCTCTCAGCCTGTCCCCGCAGCAGAGCTGCTGCAGCCCTCCCAGCATCTTGGTGGCCTCCTCTGGACTGGCTCCTACACTTCCATGATCCTGCCTATGGTGGGGGCTTGGAGCTGGATGATCTTTGAGGTCCCTTCCAACCTTCTATGAATCTGTTCTATGATTCTGTGAATCCGTTCTATGATTCTCTAAATCTATTCTATAAATCCATTCTCTGTATCCATTCTATGACTCTATGAATCCGTTCTCTGAATCCATTCTCTGATTCTATGAATCAATTCCCTGAATCCATTCTATGAATCCATTTTCTGTATCCATTCTATGATTCTCTAAATCCATTCTGTGATTCTCTGAATCCATCCTATGATTCTCTGAATATTCTCTGGTTCTATGAATCCATTCTAAGATTCTATTAATCCATTCTATGATTCTATGAATCAATTCTCTGAACCCATTCTCTGAATCCATTCTATGACTCTCTGAATCTATTCTGATTCTATTCATCCATGGTATGAATCCATTCTATGACTCTCTGAATCTATTCTGATTCTATTCATCCATGGTATGAATCCATTCTATGATCCTCTGAATCCATTCTATGATCCTCTGAATCCATTCTGTGAGTCTCTGAATCCATTCTGTGAATCCATTCTCTAAATCCATTCTCTGAGTCTCTGAATCTATTGTCTGAATCCATTTTACAATTCTCTGAATCCATTCTATGAGTGTGAACTCATTCTATTATTTGATTTTTTGAATCCATTCTGTGATTCTGTGAATCCATTCTATGATTTGATTCTCTGAATCCATTTTATGATTCTGTTGAATCCATTATATAATTCTTTGAATCCATTCTATGATTCTGTGAGTCTATTCTCTGACTCTATTAATCCATTCTCTGAATCCGTTCTCTGAATCCATTTTCTGATACTATGCATCCATTCTCTGAATCCATTCCATGATTCTCTGAATCCATTCTAGGACTTCATTCTATGATTCCATTCTATGATCTAGTGGGAGGTGTCCCTGCCTGTGGCTGGGGGTTGGAACTGGATGATCTTTGAGGTCTCTTCCAACCTAAACCATTCTATGATTCTATGAATCATTTCTGATTCGATTATCAGATTCCATTCTATGATTCCATTCTCTGAATCCATTCTCTGAATCCATTCTCTGATCCTTTGAATCCATTCTGATTCTGATTCCATTCTCTGATTCCATTCTGTGATCCTATTAATCCATTCTATGATTCTATAAATCCATTCTCTGATTCTCTGAATCCATTCTATGATTCTGATTCCATTCTCCGAATCTGTTCTGTGATTCCATTCTGTGATTCTATTAATCCCTTCTATGATTCTATAAATCCATTCACTGATTCTCTGAATCCATTGTGTTTCCATTCTCTGAATCCATTCTATGATTCGATTATCTGAAGCTATCAGTGAATCCATTCTCTGATTCTCTGAATACATTCTGTGATTCTGATTCCATTCTCTGAATCCATTCTCTGAACTGATTCTGTGATTCCATTCTGTGATTCTCTGAATCCATTCTATGATTGTATAAATCCATTCACTGATTCTCTGAATCCAATCTGTGATTCTGATTCCATTCTCTGAATCCATTCTCTGAACTGATTCTGTGATTCCATTCTGTGATTCTCTGAATCCATTCTATGATTGTATAAATCCATTCTCTGCTTCTCTCAATCCATTCTCTGAATCCATTCTCTGATTCTACGGTTGTTGTGATGTGTTGGGGGGTGGCTCTCCAGCACTGCACACAGTACTGCAGGATGGAGATGACTGCTTGCAGCAGCTTGAGACATTGGTGTTGAGTGCAGATTGCAGCTCCTGTTGTGCCTTTTGTGCCCCTTTACAGCTCCCGAGGCTGTTCTCCAGCTGCGGGTCAAGCACGCTAACGAATCCTCCCTCAGCATCATGTGGGTGACTCCGGTGGCCGAGTGGGACAGCTACGTGGTGTCCCTGGGGGACAGGGACCTGACTGTCATTAAGAAAGGGCTGGCAAAAGAAGCTAAGGAGTTCACCTTCACTGACCTGGTGCCTGGAAGGAAATACACAGCTACTGTCACCACCATTAGCGGGACTTTGAGCAACTGGACTTCGGTGGAAGGGAGGACAGGTAAAGCCTCCTGCCCAGCTGCTTCAGCCTTTGCTTTTTTTGTCAACAGCTTTCTTTGCTTCGCAGTAAACTCAGTGAACTTCACCTCTAAACCTTTTGGATTGATGTGTTTGTTTTTCGTCTTCTTCAATAGGAAAGTTGCATCTCTGAATTTCTTGTGGCTGAGGGTCACTTGTCCTGCAGTACTCATTGCTGCTGAGAGGGCTGCAGCAGCTCTGCTCTGAGGACAGGCTGAGGGAGTTGGGGCTCTGCAGCCTGCAGAACAGAAGGCTGCCAGGAGACCTTACAGTAGCCTTCCTCTATCTAAAAGGGGTCTACAGGAGGGCTGGGGAGGGACTATTGACAAGGTCTTGTAATGACAAGACAAAGGGGAATGGGTTTGAACTGGCAAAGGGGAGATGGAAAGTGGATGTTAGGAGGAAGTTGTTTGCAGTGAGGGTGGTGAGACACTGGCACAGGTTGCCCAGGGAGGTTGTAGAGCACAGAAGCACAGAATGGGATCTTTGATGACATTCTGTGCTTCTGTCCTCCACAACCTCCCTGGAGCTGTTCAGGACCAGGTTGGATGAGGCGTTGAGCACCTCGTTCTAGTGGGAGG
>VWZI01015796.1:0-23351 GCA_013396835.1 Psilopogon haemacephalus | reverse complement strand
TGGGCTCAGGGTGGGGGCAGCTAGCCTCAACCCAATACAATTTCTTAACTGGATTAAATCATTAAATAATCCATCTAAAGCATGGCAGCTGCAGGGTTTTGCTAGTCGTTCACCGTGACGGTAGATGAACACTGTATTTTGCTGCCTCTCAGTCTAACAGGTAAAAGGTTTTCTACAGGAAAACACCCAGAGAAGAATTAAAAGCACAAGAAGGCATAGTTAAAATCCACCTCACATCAGTCTACTGATATGGAAGTGCTTGAGGCACAAATCTTGCTGAGTCAGCACTGGGAGAAAGCAAACCTGCTGGCACCATAGACACATGGCTTGTAGGGAGCAGTCCCTGAAGCATCTTTATCCCTCAGACCATTCCTGAAAGTGAACAAAGCCAAAAACCTGATCTTAGAGAGGTAATAGAGGTGTCTGGGGTAGCCTTCATGTGCTCTCTGACCTTGCAAATACAGTGCATACACAGCTCAAGCTCCTTAGAGAAGTAAAACCAGATATAAGTGAAGGATTTGTTATACCCCAAGACTTCTTCTAAAGAGTCTGCACTAAAGCAGCAGTTCCCTCCAACACATTTTATAGTAGTGTCACTACATAGTGCTAGACTAATTTGTGAATGTACATGTTCTGTATTTTTTTTTTTTTTGGAGCCTTATTCTACTTTAGTGCAGAAATTAAACACTTCCCAGCTCCGCTCTGCACAGATCTGGGAATAAAAACTAGGTCTCCTTCTGATTTGAATAATGCCAAGAAATTCTTGGGTTTTACACTGGCAGTCTTCCAAGGAGAGGAAGTTTGTGATTTATAGAAAAGATGGCTATAAAAAGCTCTCGCTTTCCCCAGTTTTAATCAACTACAGCATCATTGGCCTTTTTTATTCCCTTCCCCTCCAGATGTATTTTTAAGGTGTAACAGGCATTTTTTGTGGGGTGCAGATTAGACTGCATCTATTTGTTTTGCCATTTCTCTTTAAAGAGAAACCTCAAGAACGCAGACAGTGAGAATATAGAAATGAGAGCCATGTCTGTCCCAGCCAGGCATAAATCTGCCTGAGAAGGCATTTCTCTGTTATTAACATTTCCTAACAAAGCTGTGGATCATCACATGGTGGACACAGTGGTCCATCTGACACTGGGTTTATCAGTTGCATAGATATATGTGTATAGGTATGCAAGGCATGAGGCCAAGCTTGCAAACACCAAGCAAACTGTTTTATGTTGACATGAACAGCAGGGAAACATCCTCCCAAGAAGTGCAGGATATTTTTGTCTTCAATGGCAAAATTGTTCTGGGTGTCCGGGACATAGAATAGAATTATAGAATGGTTTAGGTTGGAAGTGACCTCAAAGATCATCTAGTTCCAGGCCCCTGCCACAGGGAGGGACACCTCCCACTAGAACATGTCAATCAAGGCCTCATCCAACCTGTCCTTGAACACATCCAGGGAGGGAGCAGCCACAACCTCCCTGGCCAACTTCTGCCAGTGTGTCACCACCCTCACTGTGAAGAACTTCCTCCTAATATCCAGTTTAAATCTCGCCTCTGCTAATTTAAATCCATTACTCCCTGTAATGACTCCTGTCATTACAAGACCTTGTCAGTAGTCCCTCCCCAGCCTTTCCTTTAGGTCCTTTCAGATACTGGAAGGCTACTACAAGGTCTCCTCAAAGCCTTATCTTTTCCAGGCTGAAGAGCTTTCAAAAAGAAGGCTTTGGGGAGATCTAATAGTACCCTGCTGGTACCCGAAGGGAGCCTGAAAAGAAGGCTTCAGAGGAACTATAGAGACAAGATGAGTGACAATGGTTTGAAATTAAAGAAGAGCAGATTTAGATTGGACATGAAGAACAAGTCATTTACAACAAGGGTAGTTGATCACTGGAATGGGTTGCCCAGAGAAGTGGTTGAGACCCCAGCCTTGAAGATATTCTTTTTTGAGCCCAGTAGGGCTATGGGTGACGTCACGTAGCTGAGGATGACCCTGCTAACTGCAGGGGGGTTGGAATAAATGACCTTTGGATGTCCCTTCCAACCTAGGTGATCCCATGATTCAATGATTTAAAAATGATATGAAACAAGAGCTGCCCAAGAATCCGTCAAAGTCACCCTAGCTATGCCTGTCTCTATACCATTTTTCTTGGTACAGAACTGTTCTCTGATTAGTTTCTGCTGCTGCAATCAGCCTTATTTGCCTTCAAGACTGAGAAGCAAAGGTTGGACATTAAGCAAACGACTACACTAGAGAGAAATGCCTGGATGCATCATGTAAGTGATCAGAGAGCCATCCAGTGGACCAGTGGGAAAAGGAAGGAAAAGTCATATTAAGAAAAGAGATGGAGCTATATTTGGAGAATTAAATACCACTCCCCTCTACTGGATTTTTTTTTCTATATTTATCTTTATTGTGGGCGATGACCAACAGATGAAACAATTATTATTAAGAAAATGGGGAAATGCAGAACCTGATTCTGTGCAGCTGTTAAAGGGCATAATTTCCTAACCTATAGCATCATCTCAACTTTACCTGCACAGTAAAAATCACAAGGAAGGATTTTTTGGGTAAGTTTTCACTCCTTTCCTAATGCCCAATGATATTTCCATCCATTTCTTCCTCCGTCATCTTATTTTTACACTGAAAACTCCTTCATGGATAAAAGATTCATAACTAGTTATTCTTGATCAGTCTTCACCTACTTCTACACCCTCAATATCACAGAAAAAAAACCCTGAGCTTTCTTTAAATAGCTTTTCCCAGTTCAGAGCCTACAATTTATTTTAACCTGAAGCAACACACATTTTAACTAGCAGAGCACAAGAAACACTTAACAAATATTTACTACCTAAACTCATCCCTTCTGACTTCAGCAAAATGTCAATTTATTGTTACAAATGTTATGGCAGAAAAAGAAAAAAAAAAAAAAAAGAAATGAGGCTTTCTGTAGTAGCACATTACATTCAGCCAAAGGAGACAGCAAGTAAGACAAAAAGGCCTTCCTGGAATTACAGTATTTACACCAGAATTTATTTCCTTTTCCCCCCACCTATTTTACAACTTCTTTGCTATTTAAGCGAATGCGCTTTTCTTAATGCCTGGGGGGCATTAAGAAAAGTGTGTCCAGCATATCGAGGGAGGTATTTCTCCTCCTCTAGTCTGCCCTAATAAGGCCCCACCTGGAATAATTCATCCAGTTCTGGGTTCCCCATTTCAAGAGGGACAGGGATCTGCTGGGGAGAGTCCAACAGAGGGCTACAAGGATGCTGAAGGGACTGGAGCACTGCCTGGTGAGGAAAGGCTGAGAGCCCTGAGGGTGTTTAACCTGGAGACTCAGAGGGAATCTAATCAATGCCTATAAATATCTGAGGGCTGGCGGTCAGGAAGGGATAGGGCCAGCCTCTGCTCACTTGTGCCCTGGCAGAGGACAAGGGACTGTTTTATCCCAAAAGATAAGGTTTGAGATTTTAATCGTGTCTGTGAATTTTTTAGGTAATTGCCAAAGGCTGTGTCATGTTTATAAAAGAAGGAACAGAAAGGGCTTTCAGCTGATTACTCTGATGAGAAAAGGACTGCCTGGAGTCTTTGGATGGGACATGCAAGCTAGGTGCATTCTGTTTGGTGGTCTTAGAAGATGAAAAGATGTGATTTTATATGTGCTCCTTGATACTTGTGGGCAGAAAGAAAAATATAATTTATCTTTCTGCTCAAAGAGATGGTTCCCACCACTGTTACTGAAAGACTACTGAAATAAGCTGCAGTTCTAATTAGATCTCCTCTCCAGGTTACGCTGTCTTTCCAGAGCATCACATTAGCACACCTTTGACAGAATAAATGGCATGCTGAATTGTTGGAGCAGCACAACTGTCAACACAAAATGAGCATTTTTGGAGAAGTGATTGAAGTGTTCTGACCTTGATACCTTCCTCCATATGGTCTCCCTGCAGGTCTACTGCTATATGCTTGCTTGAAGATAGCAAGAAAGGCTGGAAGTTCCAACTGGAAAAAAAGCAATGCTGATCATAGAATGACTCAGAGTGGAAGTGACCTCTAAAAGTCATCTAGTGCAAACCCCTGCCCTACTCTGGGTGGGGATATTCTCAACTAGATCAGGATGCTCAGAGCCCTGTTGAGCCTCGCCTTGAATATCCCCGGGCATGGGGTCCCAACCACCTCCCCAAGCAACCTGTTCCAGTGTTCCACTAAACTTGTGGGAGGTAGAATGGCATCTGTATTTTGGGCATAGAGATACGGGATCCAACTATGCTCCTGTGTTTTCAGTGACCTTGTGATCCTTTCAATTTATTACCCATTTTTCTATTTACCTGAGTCCCTCTAGGACCATCACAGTCTTCCAAAAAAATATTAGTTATCACTAATTCAGTCATAAAATAGAATAACATAAATATGGAGGTACTCCAATCATAAAAACATAGGTATCAAGTGTTTACTTGTATTGAAATAATTGTATCAAAACACAGTTTATATCCATAGTGAAAACTGAATAAAAGAACAGTGAGTTGTCTCAGGATCACCTCTGTTGAGGTGATGGGATTGAGGGCCTGTTCCTGGAGATTTTCAAGATGAGGCTTTACAGGGATGTGAGCAACCTGGAGCAGCTCTCCTATGAGGACAGGCTGAGAGTTGGGGCTCTTCAGCCTGCAGAAGAGAAGGCTTGGAAAAGACCTTAGAGTGGCCTTCCAGTATCAGAAAGGGGCCTACAGAAAGGCTGGGGAGGGACTATTGACAAGGTCTTGTCATTACAGGACAAGGAGTAATCGGTTTAAACTGACACAGGGGAGATTTAAACTAGATGTTAGGAAAAAAGTCTTTCCAGCAAGGGTGGTGAGAGACTGGCACAAGTTGCCCAGGGAACTTGTGGCTGCTCCCTTCCTGGATGTGTTCAAGGCCAGGTTGGATGAGGCCTTGAGCAGCCTGTTCTAGTGGGAGGTGTCCCTGCCTCTGGCAGGGGGGTTGGAACGGGATGAGCTTTGAAGTCCCTTCCAACCTAAACCATTTTTTGATTTTATGATCTAGTTGAGGATGCCCCCAGTGACTGCAGAGGGGGGTTGACTCGAACTTTGGATGTCCCTTACAACTGAGACCATTCTATGATTCTAAGACTGCCCATCAGCACTATGGTATCTTGAAATTAATTGGGATTTCTCAAGTTTGAAAAAAATGGAGGACAATATTTCATGTGAAAATGTAACATCAGGTGTCCCTTGACAAGACATTTAAATTTGAATATAATTGCAACACTTCTTCATATTGGTTTAAACAGAATCATAGCCAAAAATGCCAAGAAGCCATTTTGGTTCCTAAGGTAAACTCCAGTTATACTTAACTCGTTTCTGCAACACAATTGTCAACCTTTAAGCACTTCCAGAAAACCAAAGGTACTTTATTCAAATGCTTAACTGTTGTATTTCCTAATATTAGATTCTACAATACAAAGCCCAAACTAGAAGCAATCTAAAAAAAAAAACTAAAAAACCTCACACAAAAACAAAAGGCTGGAGAGAGACTGTTTTTAAAGGTCTGCAGGGAGAGGATGAGGGCAATGGCTTCAAACTACAGAAGAGCAGAAGAGCAGATTTAGGTTGGATGTTAGGAACAGGTTCTTTACTATGAGGGTGGTGGAACACTGGATCAGGTTGCTCAAGGAGGTGTGTGAGCCTCTATCTCTGGAGATATTCAAGGTGAGGCTTGACAGGGATCTGGGCAGTCTGATCAAGTTGAGGATGTCCCTGCTGACTGCAGAGGTGGCTGGACAGGATGACCTTCGGAGGTCTCTTCCAGCCCAGACCATTCTAAGTTTCTCTGATTCTGTGTTAGAGAGCAGGAAAGAGAACAGATCTGTATTTCACATAAATTTTATGTATATTTTATTTCAAATCAAGGGGTCTGAATGAACAAAACACCCCAACAACTTTAAATCTTCTATCATTTCTTGGGTTTGTTGTCATTTTTTAAAATTGTGTATTTCATAGGGAAAAAAAATCTTTTTTCCCCTCAAGTCTGGGAATTGTTTTTCAGTTCACTTGTGCTAATATCAGAAAGACAAAAAAAGATCAATATAGTAACATATATCAAATTGCCATCATTGACAGAGTCTAAGAAAGCCAAATATATATATATTAAACTGCCCCTCATCCACAGAGTCTAAGGAAGTCACAAATCAGATTTAGACTTCTAGCAGAACAACAAGCTGCAGTGGAAACAGTGGTTCACAGCAGTGGAGGACAAACACAGGCTTGCCAATACTGAAAGAAGACAAAGAACATCTTACAAAACCACAATAATCTTATCAAGGAAGGAAGATAAATGGAACTTCTTGGAAGAAAATTCAGAGTGATATCCCAGTTTATTGCTCTCTTATAACATGAAAACACTAATTTTGTGTTGTAATATTACAGGCAGTTGGATGTTATGGAGTGCTCAAGATCCACATTTTCATAGAACTGTAAATCCATCAGAAAATGTACCCTATCACTTTTTCCTTCATTCAATAGTGGTTAACAGGCAAACAAAAATTGCATAAGTTGGGTAAAGATGAATCACAGAATCATTGAGGTTAGAAAAGCCCCTCAGGATCACCAAGCCCAACCGATAACCACACCCTTCAAGGTTCACCCTAAACCATATGCCAAAGCATCCAAAGCACAGCTTGTAAATACATCCACCTCCCTGGGTAGCCCATTCCAATTCCTGACCATGCTTGCTGGGAAAACATTTTTCCTAATGTCCAGTCTCAACCTTCCAGTTGGAGCTTGAGGCCATTCCCTCTTCTTCAATGGCTAATGACCCGTGAGAAGAGACCAGCATCAACCTCTCCACAATGTCCTTTCAGGTTGTTGTAGACAGCAATGAGATTTCCTCTCACATACATCCTAATAAAATACATAGGTCTGTACACCTCTGGTGGTTTACACCACTTAGTCTTTGGGATTTACCCCCCAAAGGTAAATTATGACACTGCTCAGAATTTGGAAGCTAAGTTAAATTATTATTTACAAAATAGGCTAAATATAAAAGGTAATAAACATACACAAATAAATCTACACAAGCAGACAATAGCCCAGCTAAGCCTCCCTGGACAAAGTCCAAGCACAAACCTGGAGAAAGCCCAAGCTGCCACAATATTATTTCTCTGTTCTTACCATAGCCTAAACAAGGACCAACACAAAGAAGGCAAGGCCAGAGGGAGAGACAGTGGGAAAAAGAAAGCAAACAAGAGAGACTAAGAATTCTCTGAACCTTGGACTATATAGGAAAATCATAAACAATGAAATGAGATAAACATATGTCTTATGTCCTGTTCAGACCTTCTGGGACATACTCTCAAATTATCTCAAAAACTGTTATTTACAACTGATCCAGATTAAAACCCAGCTGGGCTGGCAGCAGTTGCCTAGAGACCTGATGACTCCAAGAGAGCAAGGAGACCTGGTCCCTCCTAGGGGGAGGACTGCCCAGGTAAAAATTTATCCCACTCTCACTTTCTGTTCACAACCCTATTTAAGACCCAGTCAAGCTCCTACTTACTCTCTTGCTCCTGCCTTTGCCTCTGCACCATCTCCTATGCTGCTGCTGTTCCTGATAACCAGGTGGCCAGCTAATCATATGCTAACCCTGACACCTCCTGCATCCAAGGTCATTCCATCTCAACCCAGAGAATCCACTACCATCCAACCTGGTTTTGTATGTTCCCTTTCATTACATCTCTGTAACCCTCCTTTACCTTAAATGCCTATTATTTATTGTTAAAATTTGGGGTTTAACTTCCAAATCAGTTTAAGGCTATTCTTTGGTTGTTTGGCCCCTTTTACACTTCTACCTAAAATTTTCTGGACAGGGAGAAGGGGATAGTGGGAAGCATCTTAGATTTTGTGCCATTGGGCTTCTGAGCTCCAGGGAAGCTTAAATAGCAAGAATAATTTACAATTAAGACACTAAACTGTAACAATCTCAAAACATCTTCCCTCACTTTACCAGCTTCCCATTTCAAGTGGCACTTGGTTTCATTGTTCTTCATTGAAATAATCTTCTTATTAAAGTTAAATATTAGAAGAAACCCACAGTCACATAGTAACACTTATTCATGTTCAAGTACACTAAGAGGGCAATAAACAACTGCTATGTGCAAGTCTCTGCAGAGAAAGGCAATGGTAGTTGTTATTCTTGCCTCCCAAATAAGTATTATTCCAAAAAAACAATTGGAGAGTCAGCTATATAAAAAGTACAAAGAAGACTTTTCTCCTTCACTGTATATAACAAGAGGGACAGAAGCACAGTACAAAGCATCTAATAGGGCACTACAGGCTGTCCAGATAGAAAATCAGTGACCTGTCTGAAGTCGTTAACTTCCCACACACAAATTCTTACAAATGGATTAATTAGCTTTGCTTTTGTTGTGATTAGAAACACAGGAACCACCAACATGTGTGTTTCAGTCCCAATTATTCAGTGGATCATTTAGAATATAACATTTGTTATTTGAAAAATTCTAAATTTGATCATTTAGAATATAACATTTATTATTTTTCTTATTAAAATTGCAACCTAATGAAACTGAAAATGATCAAACTACCTTCAGAAATAGTTGTTTTGGGGTTTGGGTTTTTTTTTTTGTTTGTTTTACCATTTATCTTACTGTAATCTTTACATAGATCACAGAACTCTCAGGGTTGGAAGGGACCTCGTTGATCATCTAGTTCCAACTTCCCCTGCCATGAGCTCACACTAGATCAGATTGCTCAGAGCCACATCCAGCCTGGCCTTAAAGGCCTCCAGGGATGGGGCTATCACCACCTCCCTGGACAACCTGTTCAAGTGTCTCACCACTCTCGTGGTGAAGAACTTATTCCTAACATCCAATCTGAATCTACCCACTCCTAGTTTTGCTCCATTCTCCTTAGTCCTATCACTACCTGACATGCTACAAAATTCCCTCTCCAGCTCTCTTTTAGCCCCCTTTAGATACTGGAAGACCAAAATAAGATCTCCTTAGAGCTTTATTTTCCCCAGGCTGAATAACCACAACTCTTTCAGCTTGTCTCCATAGAAGAGGTGCTCTGTCAGATATTAAGTGCTCCCTCTAAACAAAGTGATCCTTCTTCCCTCATAGGACAAAAAAGAATCTGGAGCTGACTGACATAAGTCACACCCCAAGTATCCATTCTGCTGCCATGGCAAATATCATGTCCCTAAAATCTTTCATTGCACTTACCAGTGCCCATGTTAGAAAAGCAGTTTAGTTATTCACTTCTGCCATTCCCCTAACTCAATTAACTGAACTCAAACATATTTTAAAACAATACTGAAGAAGAAAAATAAATTTAAAAAAATTATTTTGCCAAACCTTATCTTTTCAAGCAGATACAAACACAGGGTCCCTCCAACATGCATCTGCCTGTGTATAAAGTCTTTTCTTCCACCAGAAAAGGCAGAACACTAAACACTTAATCTTTGAAAACAGTACTTCCTACAAGGTATTAGGCACCAGAGAACAGCAACTGAAGTAGCAGGGATAAGGAGAAAACAAAGAGATCTGAGAAATCATGTGAGTTTCATCTTCAAAGTACCATAAAAGCAAAGTGAAACCTCTTTCTGCTTTAAATCAAAGAGGACTTCTTAAATCAGTGTTTTGCTCATTAAGTCAGATAAGGCTCAGAGAAAACTGCTTGTAGTCAGATGGCTAGTTCAGAGAGCAGGGGCTGGGATTTACTCAGACTAGCTTCCTCCAGCAGTCACACAATTCCAAAATTATTTTGTTTGTCACAGAAACCTAAGGAATGGGGAAAAAAAGCCAAGCTTACATACCAGTCTCCTTCCAACACACATCCCACTTAGCATTTATTTCACATCCAAAGGAGTTTTCTTCCAAGAGCTAGCCTAAATCTCGGTGGGCAGCCGGTTTAAGTATCGTGTTTTCCTTTAGGAATACTCAGCATGGCTGGCATTTAAGAGTAAAACACTGCATTTTGGGAAGATTTCATCCATTCTGCTTACCGAATTAAGAGCCCCCCCCAAATGGCATGACTTCTGAAAGCTTAAAGCAGCAAGTGTCAAGGCCTTACAAAACACTGAGATATGAAACAATGTAAGTGCAAAGGCACCAGCTCCCTGACAGGAATGACAGTAGTTTAGGGTTGTTTTGCTGATCTGTGAAAGTAGATTGCAGCCACAGCTGCTATGCAAACTGAGTCACACTTTCCACAAAGGAAAAAGAGTTGTCTTCCAGAAGACCCACTGCCTGGAGACCAGTGACAATTGGCATCCCTCAGGATGGTCAGTGCTGGGACCAGTACAGTTTAACATCTTTGTTAGTGATATGGACAGAGGAATAGAGTGCACCCTCAGCAAATTTGCAGATGGCACCAAGCTGTGTGGCACAGTCGACTTGTTAGAGGGAAGGGATCCATCCAGAGGGACCTGGACAGGCTGGAGAGGTGGGCCCAGGCCAAACTTGTGACGTTCAACAAGGCCAAGTGTAAGGTCCTGCACCTGGCTTGGTGCAATCCCGAGCATAAATACAGGCTGGGTGGCAAACGGCTGGAGAGGAGCCCTGAGGAAAAGGATCTGGGGGTCTGGGTTGATGAAAAGCTCAACATGAGCCAGCAGTGCATGAGCAACCCAGGCAGCAACTGTGTCCTGAGCTGCAGCACAGAATGTAGCCAGCAGGTCAAGGGAAGGGATTCTGCGTCTTTAATCTGCTACCATCAGATCTCACCTGGAGTTCTGTGTACAGTTCTGGAGCTCCCAACATGAGAAGGACGAAGAAAGGTTGGAGCAAGTCCACAGGAGGCTCAGGGGGCTGGAGCACCTCTGCTATGAAGACAAGCTACAAGAGTTGGGGCTCTTCAGCCTGAAGAAAAGAAGGCTGGGAGACAATGTTGTGAAGAGCAGGGGAATTGATGTGGCTGAGTCAGGAATTATAAAAATAGAATTATTTTATTCCCAGAAATCCCCTCCTCCAACTATATACATCTATATACAGAATTAATTTTTCATTTATTTACAGGTTTTGATTTTATTGGAAAAAATCTTCAAAAGGTGCTATAGATAAAATCAGAAATTTAGGAAGTCAGAAAATGGAAAAGGCTAAGCTATAAACATCTTCTTACTCCATTATCAATTTGACTAAGGAGAGAATTAAGTGGAACAACGACTTACTCACAATGTTGAGAATTACGATCATTGTTAAAATCCTTGCTGTATTCTCTCCGAGGCTCCATTAGTTCTGGCTATAAAGTAATATTCAATTGGATTCAAAAGTAAAAGTCCAATATTTCAAAAATATGATTACCACAAGACAAAGCTCTGCGGAAATTGCTGTCTCCAGCAGCGACAAGGGAGACCCAGCTGCTTCAGTCGCTCCAGTCAGGATAACAGCCATGATAGCAACAGGAAATTGGCTGTTATGAAGGTCCTCAGAGGAGCCCAGTCCAGGTGTCGCCGGCAATTCTCTCAAAAGGGACCCAGGACTTGCCAAGCCTGCATAAGTTGCGCAGGATCGTGTCCAGAATCAGGACGGTGCAAAACCCAAGAGTCGTGCAAAAGGTAGGAGCCGTCTACATCTGGGATGGTCCCAACACAGGGACTCCTCCAGAAGGCAGGGCTCTGTAAACACAAGAATTTTCAGGCAGAAACTTTCAGGAAGGAATCTTTCAGATGAGAATCTCTCCAGCAGGAACACTTGCGCCTTTTCCCTTGCCCTTTCATGCCTTTTCGGACAAGAGGTTAATTTGCCAATTCATACTCGGCACGAAAACTCAGCCAATAACCAGCTCAAATCCCTGTGTGGGCTGACAGCATGAGCCTCCACATGTGCAAAAGGGCCCTCTGCTGTCCCTCCTGCAAGCCCACAGGGCAGCGGGGGGAAAGCAGTTTTGCGCTTTCTTCTTCTTCCATTCACCTGTGGGGGCAGGGGGGAGAAGGAAGGAATTTGAGGTGTCCAGGACAGATCATCTAGTAGCCTTCCAGTATCTGAAGAGGGCCTACAGGAAGGCTGGAGAGGGACTGTTTACAGTAGAAGAAGTAATGGGTTTAAACTAGCAGAGTGGAGATTTAAACCAGATGTTAGGAAGAAATTCTTCACAGTGAGGGTGGTGAGATACTGGCACAGATTGCCCAGGGAGGCTGTGGATGCTCGCTCCCTTGGAGAGTTCAAGGCCAGGTTGGATGAGGCCTTGAGTGACCTGTTGTAGTGGGAACTGTCACTTTCTATGGTGGGAGGTGTTGAGATTATTAATTTTTATTGCTGTTAATAATTGCGAGAGTTCCGGGAATAGTTCCCCGGGGTTCTTTGGATGTTCAGTTGGCAAGAATAACTACACAAACTCACTTAAAACACCGAATTAAACAGTTTAAACAGGNACTCACTTAAAACACCGAATTAAACAGTTTAAACAGTCAGAACTTAGGAAACAGAGAGCCTAATAACAAAAGCAACCCTAACCACGCCTGGAAATACTCATGAAACACGTGGTAGATACAGTGTTTTTCCCGAGAAAGAGGAAAGAAGGAGGATTTATCTCGAGTAAAGAGGAAAAGAGAGAGGTTTGCCTTTGCTGCCTTTGCAATAAGCTGTGCTGCCGCTGCTTGCTGCAAAGCACATGGCCACTGCTGGACGGGGTGCAGAGATGTCTGTTCCTTACGGCGGTGGTAGGGAGAGAGAGCAGCCTAACAGCCATTGCACCCCCTTAAATACCTCATTAGGAGAGCGTGGAACTGACCAATAGGCACTTAGCATCCATTGTCTGGCCAATTGGTTCAGAAGTCCTGTGCCCAGGGGTGGGTTCTAACACCCTAAGAGACAGCACAGATCACCTGACTCGTGCACGTGACCTGTGCATGTGGCCCAAGACTTCCTGGTTCCAGAACCACATGGTCTGTCCCTGCGACCCTGCTCTGGACCTTACCACAGAGTGAGGAGGGAGCCCCAGGAAGTGAACCAACTCTGGGTAGAAATTATGCCCATACCAGGACAGGGGAGGGTTGAAATTAGATGATCTTTGAGGTCCCTTTCAACATAAATCATTCTATGATTCTATAAGTAGTACTTCCAGATGTATCACACTGACGTGGGGCAAAACTCCGTAACTAATGGAAGTTGTATAGTAGGTATGTTTATTCACAGCATGCGCAACTCCAGTGGTATCCAGCTCAATATATATAGAGTTACAGATTACATATGCATTAGCCCATACAATGTGCCTATACGTATTCATTACCTATCCCTGCTTCACATTACAATTAGCTCTAAAGTAATTTCCATATGATTGCGCCTGCATGGTGTCTCTTGATAATTGTGGACAGGGGTCAGGGCTGGGGTCTTGGGATGAAGTATCAGACTCTTCCTCAGACTGAATTTTCATCCTTCATCTTCACACAGGCCCCCTGAGTTTCTGGCAATGGTCCAAAACTTCAGAGCTGATTTATGTTGGTTTCAGAGTCGAAAATAGGATCCCTGATCAAGCTGTTTCCTCTTTTATCAACAGCTCAGCATCCTCCCTTCCTTAAGCACGGTGTATGTTAAGTAAACTACCTATTGTTCAAAGATATATATATCTTTATGGTGGACCAAGCTCTACAATTTTATGGCCCTGTGTATATATCTATATTGTTGACTAAGCTCTACATTGTTTAAGGCTATATATATATTCATAGTAAGAAACTTTTAGTTGACCCTTGATTCCCTGATATCAACACTATGTCCAGGATACATTTCCTATTCTGCTGGAGCAAAGGTGAACACCTCTGCAGAAATCACACAAGTCCTTCAGAAACTTAAGCACAAACAAGCTCGTACAAAATTCTGCTGATTTATCACCCTAGGTGGTGTAACTAATCTTCCAAGAGTTGCGGGTAAGTGAACAGGTCAGGGGGAAGGTTGATGAAGACTTGTCTGGCTTTATTAGGAAAGATGAAAGGCAAATATATCACATCAATAGGATCCTAGGACAGTGAT
Source organism: Psilopogon haemacephalus (assembly GCA_013396835.1). NCBI lineage: Eukaryota > Metazoa > Chordata > Aves > Piciformes > Megalaimidae > Psilopogon > Psilopogon haemacephalus. The sequence continues at coordinate 9,381 of VWZI01015796.1, read as the reverse complement.
TCATGGAAGGTGCACCAGGAAAGGTCTCTTCAAGCAACCTCTGGTTGCTTTTTATTGTATGTGGAGGGTCTTCTGTTGTTTGTCTGGATATTTCTGTTGCTGGTTTGTGGGTTTTATCCCCTAAAAGTAGTAAACAACTTTGATATATGTCAAACCTGGCAGAGCATTCCATTAGGCTGAGGAAGACTTCTAGTTAAAACAAGGCTGAAAGAGAGAGTGAGCAGGAATTTCATATGAGCTTGTCCTAAAATTACTTTTCCCCATGAACTCATTCATAGCTATAGGTAGGCATAACACAGCTATTTCTTCATATACAAAAGGAGAAGTTTCCACTTAAAATAGATTCTGCATGTAAAATCTGACAAACTTTACTTCATCATTTCTTTCCAGTGTCCATTTTTGGATATGTTATTACTCTCTTGATCTGAACTTAAACTTCCATTCTGAATTAACTCCAATGTTGTTATAATAATTTTCAACAAAGTGTTGTCAACTAATCCAGACATAAAAAAACTTGGATTTGGGTTGAAATGTCCCAGATTAGAAACACTTTGTACTTGTACAGCTTTGAAATTGATGCCATGAGAATACATTAGTTCTCAAATGATCTCTAAACACCCCCATGACAAATGCCATTTCAAAAGCACAAGAAGAAATCATATCCTTGTCCTCTGACATTTCTTCTTACCAGCTGCTGGTTTGATGATTCTTTCCCAGAGAAATGCACATTTTCTTTGTGTAATACATAGAGGTGAAAGGAAACATAAAATGCAATACATAATTCAGAAGAGAATACTCAGAAAAAATGTGTGATAGATTTTCTTTGCCTTTTTGCTATAACAACCTATGCCTGATTCTGTGCTAGACTACATCTGTCTAACACCACTAAAGTCAATATTGTATATTTTTCCCACAAATTGTCATTGCTGTAGATGCAGCCAGCAAACCTCTTGTTTACCTTACATCATCTTTTCTCAAAGGAAGTTACTTCATTTATAAAGTGTCTCCAAAATTAAAATTTGCAGGCATACCCACTGGTAGATTCTAACTTTTCTTGTTCTGGACAGCTATAATTGTGTCTCATGAGAAAAGTCCAGCACTATGAAAAGTAACTTAAAGTATCAACTTTAAATTAACAAGTACTTAAGAAACAGAAACACTAACAAAACCCAAACTTGCTTAAAAAAAAAAAAAAAGTGAGAGGGGGATTAATTACTATTAATTTTGAGGTCACATCTGGAATACTGTGTCCAGTTCTGAGCCCTCAATTCAAGATGGACCTCAGGGAACTGCTTGGAAGGGTCCAGTGCAGAGCCACAAAGATGCTGAAGACAGTGGAACATCTGCCTGATGAGAACAGCCTGAGGGAGCTGGGGCTCTTTAGCTTGGAAAGGAGGAGACTGAGGTACCTCATTTATGTTTATAAAGATGTGAAAGGATGTCATGTAGCAATAGGACTGGGGGGAATGGAACGAAACTAGAGGAGGGTAGATTTAAATTAGACGTTAGGAAGGAGTTCTTCACCATAAGGGCAGTGAGACACTGGAACAGGTTGTCCAGGGACATGATGGAAGGACCATCCCTGGAAGCTTTCAAGGCCAGGCTTGATGTGGCTCTGAGCAATCTGATCTACTGTGAGGTGTCCCTGCCCATGGCAGGGAGATTGGAACTGGATGATCCTTGAGGTCCCTTCCAGCCCCTATGATTCCAAGAGGCTAAAAACCATAGCTTGTTAATGATGGCAGCTCAGGCTGCTGTAGTTACATCACAAGTACTGTGCAGGACATAGTGCTCAAAACTATTCCTTGAAACACAAAACAATTCTTTCTAACCTGTTTAAAGAAAAGCAACTACATGAGATACACATATTTTATTCCCTTATTAATTCTTTACATTGTTTCTCTGGCCTGCTTGCCTTAAGATAGTGTTTCACCTGATTGCTTATGTCAGATATATTACTGTCATGTCATAAATAATGCTGTAAGTACTAAGTAGATTAATGATGAATATTTGGTTAGAGATGAGAAAACAACACTGCACTGATTTTGTTTTGGGAGGCAAGTTCTGAGCAGAATTAATAAGGCACTCTGCACAGGGCAGAGGTCTGCAGATTGCACAGCATCAATGATAACTGCAGAATCTGCGGGCTGACTAGCCAATAAGGCAGGCTGACACACTACAGAAAGATTTCCAGGCAATGAAATTTTAATAGTTGTTTTCTGACTTCAATAGACATTTTTGTTCAGCAACCAAAGTTTCCCTGAAGTAAACAGGACATACAACATAATGTATCATAATTGGAATTTTGAGATTAATTCACTTGCTGAATGCAACCAGATTGGAGTAGACAAAACATGGAAAACCTTACCTTGAACTATATCATTTAGTCTGATCATAAACAGAGTGATCCATTCAAATTAATGACATTTTTTCTAATTATTACTAATCGTATTTCTAATTAATATCTAATTATTTGACATTTCCCCATATTACTTACTTAATTTTTTTCCAGTGAAAATGAGAGAAAAATAAATTTAAGCCACTCCACTGAATTCAGTCCTCCTTTTAAACACAGGCATAGGAAGGAATATTCCTATTTTAAAGTATCTCAACCTCCACAATTTCCAGTTATTTGGAAAAAAAGCTCACTCAAACCACAATTAGTGATGTGCACACATCTAGCAGCTGTTGCTGTACAGACAATTATCTCTTAGAATCATCAATGAGCTGAACAAAACTGCGGTTCCAAACACTGATCCATTCTTTATTCTTACCCAAGGATTAAAATAGAAATGATGGTGATGAACTCAACCCAAGGATAAATGGAATTCTATCTTAACACTTATGAGCTCCAGATTTGACATGCTCCAACACATCTCTTTTGCCTCTCTATTCCATAGCATTCCTGTCTGAAATCTGCTGCTCCTGAGACTCTCAAACTGTTTCCCAAACACGTTTCTCAATGTCAATGCAGCATTCCACAGGCAGGCTACAATGTGCTTAGCCTAATTTGACATTATGAAATGGAAATTCTTGGCAGGAAGAAGAAAAACAGATGCTAAGCTTTAGTCCATTTCTAGGTAAGCTGCATATATGTTCATAACTAAAAAAGTTATTTTTTCAGGGGAGTACTCACAAATGTTCAGTTTCGCCAATTTATCTCCACAGTTGAGAAACAACTGCCTGAACAGCACAGGTGATGTTTGTTGTACTGGAGAAGAGCAAAAGAATGAAGAATTTTTCTACTGGTCTATCAACATCATGCTGTTATTTACCCAGTTCCCTGCAAAATCCAAGCAGCTGGCTGCAGCAATGAAGTAAATGAGATATTTGCATTTGAAAGCTAAACTACCCAAATATGTAAAGTAAGGGGAAGTTATTAATAGATTAATATTTGGGTTGGAAATATCTTCTAAGATAATCGAGTCCACCTGTCAACTAACATCACCATAGCCACTAAACCTTGTCCCAAATTGCCATGTTGTGGTGAAACATCCACATTACGCTTGTTATAAATGAGCCACAGATTTTGTTCCACAAGCTCATTTCTTTTATTGGATAGCAAGCGAAACAGCGCGAAACTGCGCTGGGTGCAGGGGAGTGAACTCTCCACACTGCACCCAGAAACAAGGCTACACACATTTTTATTACATGTTCCTAATACATATGCAAATAATTTCTAATACCTATTCAAACAGTGTTTAAACTTGTGGGTGGTCCTCACGAGGGTTGTCTTACTCATGCGTATTGGTTCTTGGGGGCTCTCCGTACCCCTCTGGTGGTCTCCTGGATGAAGTAAGGAGTCATCCTCCAAGTGTCCTTTCGGTGAACTGTGCTAAGGAGTTAGTGAAGTCCCACACAATTGGTCCTCGTTGCGCAACTGTAGCATCCTTGGTAGAGGAATTTGCAGGATCCCTTAATCTATGTTCAGGCAGGGTGTCCGTTATCAGTTAGCTTCCTGGCAGAGTGTTGTTATCAGCTTCCTTCTTGGCTTTGTTTGTTCTTCTTGGGGAATGGTACAGCCACAGCACATTCCGGTGAGTGCCCCAAATCCACTTAGGCGTTTTCCCTAGCTCTTTGCTAATTTTATATTGACACGAATGAATGCTTTTTACCACACGCTTGAATACTATATATTAGACACATGTCCAAACACCCACCTTACCATCCCCCACTTCTCCTTTTTTCCCGGGGTGGCAAGAGGTAAGAGATTGACAAAGACACTGGCACCTCACTGTCTGCAAAACAGATACCACGTAGGACCTCGCTTTGCACCTTCATTGTTTTTGGGGTAAACAACATCACGGGCAGAGACGCGTGCATCTCCCTTTTTAGGTGGTATAATTTTGAATTGGTTCCAGAGATGTCTTTTTCCTGTCAAAAGGGGTCACCAAAGTGCTTAAAACCCTCGCAAAGGTGTTTGTTTATCCCTTACCAATTTTGCTACCTGTGTGACTGACCGTGTTGTGAGAGTGTGAGGAATTCGCTCCCCTGCGAACGGCAGAACTTCTCTTGAGCACCGAGCCGAGGCCAGAGGCAGTTTTAGCCTTTGATACTGGAAAAGGGAGCTAATCGCCGAGAAATGGCTTAGCAACTGAACTGTCAGCCCGCTACCCGAGCCAGGGCCTACCCTTGGCTTGCCGCAACCTAACAAACCGTTCCAGCCTGCGAACGGACACTCTACTTCGTCCAATAGTCTGAATGCTTTGACGATTCCCTACAGCTGCAGAGAATTCGTCTCGTGTCTGTGGAACCTCCAGCTGGCGCGCTCCAACTCTAAGCAGCAAAACCAGCTTTGACACGTGAGAAGCCAACGCGTGGCCACACAGTTAATCTGTTTACGTCTCTGCATATACCTCTCAGAATGTAAATATTAAGGCTCAAGCACTGAGTAAACCCTATTCTCTTTGCAAAGTTTATAAAATTTATGAAATTCAGGTTTAATTGTTAAGTGGCAAGTGTGCTTCAAAACTCTTCCATTGTATTAAATCTCCTGAAACTTTTCCTAAATTTATTTAGTTAACTTAAACTATAAATGTACGTTCTGCAAATAGTTCCACTGACTGCATAACAGAACCAATGTTGGTAAACTGTAAATAAACTTGGGGGAATTTTCTTTCTATACATGCTAATAAATATTTAATAATTTTATATTGGCCTCATTGCAATTAAATATTAGCCCAAATTCAGTTCCTCCATAACACATGTCCACATATTTCTGGGACACTTTCAGGCAATGGTCACTCCACCACCTACCTGGGCAAACTACTCCCATGCCTGACTGCTCTTTTGGTTGAGAATTTTTTCCTAGTATCCAACTCAAACCTTCCCTGGGAAAATTTCAGGCCATTTCCTCTCATCCTATCAGGGAGATGAGACCAACTCCCACCTCATTGGAGCCTCTTTTCAGGGAGTTGTAGAAAGCAGTAGGGTCTACCTTCAGACTCCTTTACTCCAGACTAAACAACACCTGTTCTCTCAGCCATTCCCCATCAGACTCATTCCCTACACCTTTCAACAACCTTTGTTTCCCTTCTCTGGATATAGAATCAGAGAATGGTTTACGTTGAAAGGGACCCCAAAGATCATTTAATTCCAACCCCCTGCTATAGGCAGGGACACCTCCCACTAGAACAGGTTGCTCAAGGCCTTATCCTGTGTATTGGGTTGAAGGCTAAGCCCAAAAGCCCAATAAAGACTCAAAACGATTTGGAAGTAAAAAGGGTAAAACTTTAAATAAGTAAGGAGGGGAAGGGATTTTTTGCAGCAGGTGGGAGAAAGGGAAACAAGCTTTGGGATATGGGGAATAAGGGAAAAGGGTACAGAGACCAGGGAGAAGGGGGACAAGAAAAAAAAAATACAACGGCAGCAGGCAGCTAAAGTTCGATTGGCTTTGGAAAGCAGGATGCAGGAATCCTATTGCGAAAAGTCTCAGTCCCAGTCTCAGCAGAGAAATAACGGTGCTCTTCCACACGGCGGCAGGGAGACACGTGCTCTAGCAGCACAAAGCAGCAAGCAGGTGCTCGACCAGCCGGCACGAGGAGAAGAGAGAAGAAGAAAGGAAGAAGGGGGGGACTGGGCTCCCCCTCTTATAGTCCAAAATCCTAGCAGAAAGTGGGAATGTCTAAACATGTCACCTGGGAAAAGGGTGAAACCATTGCTTAGGAAGAGACAGGGGGTCCCAGGTGGGCTTAAACCTTTACATCCTGAAGAGAGAGGAGTGAGAGGCGCAACACTCAATGTGATTGATAATGCTCCATTTATTAGCGATTCTACAGCTTCCTTTATAGCCAGAAAGCAGGGGGCATTTGCTAATACCACAAGGTAATTGGTAAAGGGGATTATATGTGGAAAACAATAATTGGTTATTGTACAATAACAATGACTTCACAGTTATCGAGAAACTTCTGGGTAACTTTTCCAGAAACAGGAAACTTCTCTGTCTGCATCTCTGTTTTCCTTCCTTTCGTTCTGGCTGCACTTTCACTTCACAGGCATTCCACTGTACTTTCCTGACAGCGGAAGTTGTTCACCACTATAAAGCTACCTCTTCTTCAAAATCTCCAACATTATCCAACCTGGCCGTGAACACCTCCAGGGAAGGAGCATCTGCAGCCTCCTTGGGCAACCTGTGCCAGAATCTCACCACCTCCACTGGGAAGAACTTCCTCCTAACATCTAGCTTAAATCTCCCCTCTTCCATTTTAAACCCATTACCTCTTGTCCTGTCATTACAAGACCTTGTGAATAGTCTCTCCCCAGCCTTCTTATAGGCCATCTTCAGATACTGGAAGGCTAGTACAAGGTCTTCTCGAAGCCTTCCCTTCATCAGGCTGAAGAACACCAGCTCTCGTAGCCTGTACTCTTAGTAGAGCTGCTCCAGCCCTCTGAGCATCTTTGTGGCCTCCTCTGGACTCACTCCCACAGTTCAATGTCCTTCTTGTGTTGGGGGCTCCAAAACTGTACACAGTACTCCAAGTGGGGTCTCACAAGAACAGAGTAAAGGCCCTGCTGGCCACAATTCTCTTGATGCAATCCAGCACACTGTTGCTGTATGGGCTGCACACACACACCATATCATGTTGAGTTTTTCATCACCCCATACCCTCAGGTCCTCTTCCTCAGGGCTGCTCTCCAGCCATTTGCCACCCATCCTGGTTTTGTGCTTGGGATTGCGCCAAGCCAGGTGCAGGACCTAACACTTGGCCTTGTTGAATGTCATGAGGTTGGCCTCTCCAGCATGGCCAAGTCCCTCTGGATGCATCCCTTCCCTCTAGCAAGTCAACTGTGCCACACAGCTTGGTGTCATCTGCAAACTTGATGAGGGTGCACTTGATTCCTGATACAAGACAAATTAGAGAGTTACACATTTTGAGGAAATCTGTAGGAATGTTTGTTTAGCCAGACTTGTGATAAGAGCACAGGCCTGCAGAGGCTCAAGGAGAGAGGTAGGAGAAAGCAGTGATATCCCGGCTTGAGAGGGGGCCTGTCAAGGACATTGTCTGGCCTTCATCTCAGATAAATCTGTCAAGACCCTTAGAGGGGCTGAAACTGGGATGAAGAATGGGAAAATACCTATGTTAATGAACTCTAAGAAATAATTGTAATAACCCAACCCCTCATTATGAATAGGTATCCTCTTGTAACATAAACTGTGGCTTGTACCAGCATGGGGTGTGCAGGATTGATGGAGTGATCCTACCTGCACCCAGCGCTTCAATAAACATACCTACTGCAGAACTCTCTCTCTGAGTTTTGGAGTTCATTTTGCACGTCAGTTATTGGCACCCCAGATGGGACGTTCTCTGTCCGGCTGCGGGATCTGCTGAGACCAGGACCCCTCAGGGCACCCTCCAAAGATTTTTGGAGAGGGCTCCCCAACTCATACAGCTCACCGCAGGGACAGACAAGGACCATCAGTGCGAAACAGGTATGTTTTTGGGAAAAAGGACTTTCTGTCAGTCATGGAGGATGCTCCATGCGTGAAGTAGGAGCAGTTGCTCTCCCCTGGGTAGAAGGCCTTAGGTGGTGGGATAGTGGGTCCCCCAAGGTAAAGACCCCTTGCGTAAGCAAAGGGAAGGTTATTCCGCGGTAATGGAACTGAAATATCACCCAGAGCTCTGAAAGTGTGAGTGTGAATGAGTGTGAATGAAATGTACATTTGCCTATGATGCAAAGTGTGGGGTTTTGATCTGTGGTTCTGTTGTTTGGCGAGAGGCACGGCCAGAGAAAAGACGGAGCCAAAACGGAGTGAATGAGACTGTGAAATATAGTTTGGAATTTTGTTCTCTTTCCCCATTCTCTTTCTCCCACTGCGGCGGGAAAACAGAGCCGCTCTGCTTTGGCGTGGAGAGTAAAAGGGGGATTGGGTTGTAAGAAGTGGTTTAAAACTTCTTTCTCTCCTTTCAGGTAGAAAGGGGAGGGAAAATTGGGCAATTGTCTCTTAGAAGCTGCTGTTGAAGTGACCTGCTAAATGTTTTGAATGTTAATTGACCTCTTGTAACTGTGATCTTGATGCTTAATTAGGGCCAGCACTTGAATGTGTTCGGGTAAAACAGACAATCTGAGAGAAAGTCTTGATTTTTTTCTTCTGTCTACATTGTGGTGAAAACCAACATCTCTAAAGGGATTAGAAATTGATATTCGTCTGGGTATTGATTGAATTACTAAAATTTGTGTTGATAACACTGACCGTCGTTTGCGTAATCTGTAAGAAGCCCTGTACCTTGTTCTGTGGTATAAGATGGGGGGAAGGCAGAGTGTGGATTTGGCAAGGCAGAGTCCTCTAGCTTGTATTTTGGCTCACTGGAAACAAATTGGTGGCCCACAGGCAGGCAACACCAGTCAGAGGACTCTCATCAAATATTGCAATCAATGGTGGCCTTTGTATAAATTGGAGAAAAATGAGAAATGGCCATTGAATGGAACTTTAAACTATAACACTCTCTTAGAACTAATGTTATTCCTTAGGAGAGAGGGAAAATGGGATGAGGTTGTGTATGCAGATATGTTTTTCTATCTGAGAGATCATCCTGAATATCAGAGAGGTTGTGGGCTCAGAGCTCCATATGATCCACTGGTTCTGGCTCTGGAAAAAGATAACAAGGAAAGGGCTAAACTACAGAGGTGTTGTTCAGCATGCAGTATTGGACAGAGGTGTCTAGAGAATTCTAGGGAGAATTTTGGGGATCTGTCTGAATTCTACCATCCCCCAACCCAAGCACAAGGTGTGGCAAGGGGTGCTGAGGGGGCAACTGACTCTGCAGATGAAGAGAGCAGTTCAGTGGTAGGAAGCCCGGAGCAGCACACACCAGAGCTCAAAGGCCAGTTATCCACGCACCTTTACGGCAGGCAGTTGGTCCAGACGGTGAACCGGTTTGG
>VWZI01015795.1:115509-141498 GCA_013396835.1 Psilopogon haemacephalus | reverse complement strand
CTCAGCACTGTTGAGGCCACACCTTGAGTACTGTGTCCAGTTCTGGGCACTCAAATGAAGAAAGATGTTGAGGGGCACCAAGGCTGGGGAGGGGCCTGGAGCACAGCCCTGTTAGGAGGGGCTGAGGGAGCTGGGGGTGTGCAGCCTGGAGAAAAGATGGCTCAGGGCAGAGCTCATTGCTCTCTACAACTACCTGAAAGGAGGCTGTAGTCAGGTGAGGTTGGTTTCTTCTGCCAGGCAAGCAGTGACAGAACAAGAGGACACAGCCCCAAGCAGGTTTAGGCTGGATGTTAGGAGGAGGTTCTTCCTAGCAAGAGTGATTAGCATTGGAATGGGCTGCCCAGGGAGGTGGTGGAGTCCCCATCCCTGGAGGTGTTTAAAAGGAGGCTGGATGAGGCACTTGGTGCCATGGTTTACTTAGAAGGGTTAGGTGATAAGTTGGCCTTGGTGATCTCAGAGGTCTTTTCCAACCTGGTTAGTTCTGTGTGGTTCTGTGTGTGATTTGCAGAACCATGGAATTAAAGAATGCTTTGGGTTGGAAGGGACCTTTAAATTTCATCTACTCCAACCCTCTTGCTGACTGCAAGAGCATCTTCAACTAGAGGAGGTTGCCCAGAGTCCCAGCCAACCTGACCTGGAATGGGGCATCTCTGGACAACCTGGGCCAGGGTCTAACCACCCTCACTGTCAAAAATTTCCTCCGTACATCTGGTCTAAATCTCCCTCTTTTAGTTTCAAACCTTCATGTCCTTGATCTGTCCCAACAAACCCTGCTCAAAAGATTGTCCCATCTTAGAATTGTAGAATGGTTTAGGTTGGAAGGGACCTGAAAGCTCAGCCAGTTCCAACCCCCCTGTGCCATAGGCAGGGACACCTCCCACTAGATCAGGTCACCCAAGGCCTCATCCAACCTGGCCTTCAACCCCTCCAGTCAGGGAGCAGCCACAACCTCCCTGGGCAACCTGTGCCAGTGTCTCACCACCCTCACTGTAAAGAACTTCCTTGTAACATCCTGTTTAAATCTCCCCTCTGCCAGTTTGAACCCATTCCTCCTCATCCTGTCATTACAAGATCTTGTGAATAGTCCCTTCCCAGCCCTTCTGTATGCCCCTTTCCCATATTGGAAGGCTACTATAAGGTCTCCTGGAAGTCTTCTCTTTTCCAGGCTGCAGAGCCCAAACTCTCTCAGCCTGTCCTCAGAGCTGCTGCAGCCCTCTCAGTGTCTTGGTGGCCTCCTCTGCACTGGCTCCAACAGTTCCATGTCCTGCTTGTGCTGGAGGCTCCAGAGCTGCAGACAGTGCTGCAGGTGGGGTGTGAGGAGAGCAGAGCAAAGGGGCAGAATCCCCTCCCTTGCCCTGCTGCCCACAGCTGCTCTTGCTGCAGCCCAGCACACAGTTGCTGTCTGGGCTGCACTCACACTGCAGCCTCATCTTCAGCTTTGCACTAGCCCAGACCCCCAGCACCTGTTCCTCAGGGCTGCTCTCAGCCATTCCCCACCCAGCCTGGAGCTGTGCTTGGGATTGCACCCACCCAGGTGCAGGACCTTACACTTGACCTTGTTGAATTTCATGAGGTTAGCCTGGGCCCACCTCTCCAGCCTGTCCAGGTCCCTCTGGATGGATCCCTGCCCTCTAGCAAGTCAACTGTGCCACACAGCTTGGTGTCATCTGCAAACTTGCTGAGGGTGCACTGATTCCTCTGTCCATGTCACTGACAAAGATGTTAAACAGCACTGGGCCCAGCACTGACCCCTGAGGGACACCACTTGTCACTGGTCTCCAGGTGGACATTGTGCCCTTGATCACCACTCTCTGTGTGCCACCATCCAGCCAATTCCTTATCCAGCGAGTTTTGCACCCATCACGTCCATGTTTTTCCAGTTTGGTGACCAGGGTGTCATGTGGGACAGAGTCAGAGGCCTTACTCAGGTCCAGGTAGATGACATCAGTTGCCCTTCCCTTGTCCCTTACAGCCCCCTTGAAATACTTCCAGGTTCCTTCTCCTTTCAGTGGCCAGTTCCTACAAACTTTGGGAGGGGATTGAAATTTGAAGAGCTTTGAAGGTGGCCAAGGGTCCCATCTGCCTAGCTATGGTAGCTCTGGTTTCAAGCTAATTCATCCTCAACAAGCAGTAATGAAAAGCTGGCAGCAGGGCCACTTCATCCTGGCATAAAATAGCCCAGAAGTCCTCTGATCAGGGTAGCACACAGCTAGGGCAGGTCAGCACTCATCTACTAAATGATCAATTATATCTGGGATGCTTTGAAGGCAAAGCAAAGTAACTGCACTCATAGAGCAGAGGTAGGTGAATTAATTTAGTGATAATAATCCCAACCCCTTGCAGCTGAGTTCCTGTCTCTGCTCTGGCCAAACTGCCTTTGAAATGTGCCAAATCTCTGGGCATAGCAAGCCCAAGGAAGGCATTTCTTTAAGAAACACCAATTCATTTTCCTGCTCTCCTTTGTGCTCCTTTGCAAACTGGCCTTTCCTAACAATGTGCCTTGAGAGTGGAAAAATGGTATTAAGCCTTTAAATGTGGTGTCCCAGCTACAGCTGAACTTTCTGCTTGGATTTTGACCAAGCTGCCGGGCTTAAATCCCAGCTCTGGAGCTACCAGATGGACCACATTATTCTCACTTGCAGAAACCCCCATCAGACAAAGTGCCTGGGCCAGAACAGGTCTGCTGCTGGTGAGAGGTGTGAGGTGCTAATGGGATATTGTGTCCCTGCCATGGGTGCCATGCCCCTTTGGGTACCCACCTCAGCTTAAAACACACCTTTTAATTAAAACTCCCCGGTTCAGGGGGAGGGGGAGAGGTCTAGCGGACATGCAGCCCTGCTAGCAGATGGGGCAAAGCCAAATGGGACATGTCCAAATGAGTGCCACTGGCACCTCAGCATCGCAGCAGCCTGGAGTGCTTCACAGGGGAATGTCTCAGGCTGGCCAACAGGCAGTGCCAAAGAGAGAGACGTGTTAGAAATCACACTTCTGTCTTGGACTCCAGTGCCTGGGGCACAGCTCTGAGATACCTGCCTCTTTGGCTGTGTTTGACCAGCAAATAAACCAGGCTGGAGCCTCTTTGCTGGCTGTCCGTGGCCAGAGGCACAGCAGAGCTTACAACCAGGTGGGTTTTGTCACCCAAAGAGATGACTTCACCCACTACTGAGCTTGTCAGTGATCCTTGCCCTTTGCTGGTAGGACCATGCCTGGGTGTTGTCTGGACTTGCTAGCTGGTGTGGGCTTCAGACACGGTGTGGAGTAAGCTAAGATTTAGAATCATAGAATCATAGAATGGTTTAGGTTGGAAAGGACCTCAAAGATCATCCAGTTCCAACCCCTCTGTGCCATAGGCAGGGACACCTCCCACTAGATCAGGATGCTCAAGACCTCATCCAGTCTGGCCTTCAACACCTCCAGGGAGGGAGCAGACAGAACCTCCCTGGGCAACCTGTGCCAGTGTCTCACCACCCTCACTGTAAAGAACTTCCTTGTAACATCCCATTTAAATCTCCCCTCTGCCAGTTTGAACCCATTCCCCCTCATCCTGTCATTACAAGACCTTGTGAACAGTCCCTCCCCAGCCTTCCTGTAGGCCCCCTTCAGATACTGGAAGGCTACTCTAAGGTCTCCTGGAAGCCTTCTCTTCTCCAGGCTGAAAAGCCCCAACTCTCTCAGCCTGTCCTCATAGCAGAGGTGCTCCAGCCCTCTGATCATCTTTGTGGCTCTCCTCTGGACTCTCTCCAGCAGTTCCATGTCCTTCCTGTGCTGGGGGCTCCAGAACTGCACACAGTACTCCAGATTTAAACTGTCTGGATGATGGTGGAACAGAGCTGGGGCTATTGCTCTGGCTGTAGCTGCCTCTTCAATGCAGACATATCCTTGGAGGCTGGAAGTGTTTCTTAACCCTTTGAGTCCCCTCTCCTGACATCACACATTCTCCTTCTGACCTCCTGTCACCAGCAGAGAGCCCAGCAGTTGGCTGAAGTGTTAACTCCCTTGTTTGTCAATGTGGTGGTTTTGCCCCAACTGGGGGCCAAATGCCCACCAGAGCCACTCTACACTCCCCCTCTTAAATGGGCAGGGGAGATGGGAAAAAAAAAATAACCAAAGCCACTTATAAGATAGAAGCAATTTAATAATGATAGCAAGAAAAAGCAACAGACCATGCAGAAGCAGGAGCAGAGAGAGGTGTTAATTACTTCCCATCAGCTGGATGATGTCTTGGTCTTGGCAGTAGGGCTTTCTATGCTTGATGGTTACTGCTGGAGGACACACACCATAGATGAATCTTCCCCCCAGACTTTCTTATATTACCTCCTTCTTATATCTGAGCTGACCTCATATGGTATGGAATATCCCTTTGGCCAGTCTGGATCACCTGGTTCAGCTGTGTCCTCCTAGCATCTTGGGGCAGGGAGATGTTGAGGGAAAAAAAAAAAACCAAAACCCCCAGCCTGGATGCTGAGCCCAGCAGTAGCCACAACACTGCTGCCTTATCAGTGCTCAGCTACAGCACCACAAAACACAGCATTAGAGGAGAATGAACCCCAGCTCAGTCCAGTTCTAACCTACTACAGTCAGGAACTTGTGAGATGAGGTGTCCCAGCATCTTTATTTAGTGTCCTCTTGTCCTCCTTCCTTTAAACAGGATGTTAGGAGGAAGTTGTTTGCAGTGAGGGTGGTGAGACACTGGCACAGGTTGCCCAGGGAGGTTGTGGCTGCTCCCTCCCTGGAGGTGTTGAAGGCCAGGTTGGATGAGGCCTTGGGTGACCTGTTCTAGTGGGAGGTGTCCCTGCCTATGGCACAGGAGGTTTGGAACTGGATGAGCTTTGAAGTCTCTTCCAACCTAAACCATTCTATGATTCTATGGTTCTACAAGAGAAGTCCTTGTACTGAAAGAAATCTCTCTTCATGCTCTCCAGGATGTCCTTCCAGGGCTTCCTCTGGTTTTCATGTAGGTATCACCCTCATATTCCTGTTTTCATGTAGGTATCACCCTCATATTCCTCATGGATGCCTGAGAGGCATAAGAGGGATGTCCTGCTATAGATGTAGATGGTAGTCGAGCCACACAGGTTGTAGACCTCTGTTTTTATCCATCCTCAGAAATGAGCCCTTGCAGCTTCTTGAGTGAGAGGAATAGGAGTCACTGTGATGCCCATCCAGAATTCCCTCACTGGGGACAGCCATGAACTGGGTCACACATCCTTGTTTTCCTTGTCCTAGTGCATCCCAAGAGTTGTCATACCCAAAGGAGAGAGCCCAGGCAGTGCTCCCAGGTTGCAACAGGGTGAAGGAGCAACGCACAGAGAATTTTTTTTTTCCAAGCATAAACCACATGATATGGACCATATCATCCTCACTGGTGATAACAGGCCAGGTTTTGATTTTATTATTTACCTTCTTGCTTAATAAATTAGGGTTTTAAGGAGGAGGTCAAGGATCAGTACTAGATCCAGTCCTGTTTAATATCATAGAATCAGTCAGGGTTGGAAAGGACCACATATCTTCATTGATGATCTGGATGAGGGGATCAAATTCACCATCAGTAAGTTTGCAGATGGCACCAAGCTGGGAGCAAGTGTGGAACTATTAGAGGGCAGGAGGGATCTGTAGAGGGACCTGGACAGGCTGGACAGATGGCAACAGTCCAACACCATGAGTCTGAACAAGTCCAAGTGCAGTGTTCTGCACTTTGGCCACAACAACGCCAGGCAGTGCTACAGGCTGGGGACAGAGTGGCTGGAGAGCAGCCAGTTAGAGAGTGACCTGGGGGTGCTGGTTGACAGCAGCTGGACATGAGCCAGCAGTGTGCCCAGGAGAGCCAACAGCATCCTGGCCTGGAGCAGGAATAGTGTGACCAGCAGGACCAGAGAAGTCCTTCTGCCCCTCTGCTCAGCACTGTTGAGGCCACACCTTGAGTACTGTGTCCAGTTCTGGGCACTCAAATGAAGAAAGATGTTGAGGGGCACCAAGGCTGGGGAGGGGCCTGGAGCACAGCCCTGTTAGGAGGGGCTGAGGGAGCTGGGGGTGTGCAGCCTGGAGAAGAGATGGCTCAGGGCAGAGCTCATTGCTCTCTACAACTACCTGAAAGGAGGCTGTAGCCAGGTGAGGTTGGTCTCTTCTGCCAGGCAAGCAGTGACAGAACAAGAGGACACAGCCCCAAGCAGGTTTAGACTGGATGTTAGGAGGAGGTTCTTCCTAGCAAGAGTGATTAGCATTGGAATGGGCTGCCCAGGGAGGTGGTGGAGTCCCCATCCTTGGAGGTGTTTAAAAGGAGGCTGGATGAGGTACTTGGTGCCATGGTTTAATTAATTAGCTGGTGTTAGGTGATAGGTTGGCCTTGGTGACCTCAGAGGTCTTTTCCAACCTGGTTAATTCTGTGGTCCTGTGATTCTGTGAGACCAAGTAAGAATTAGTGGGTCTCTGATTTTTCTCCATATCCTTTTGCAGACAGGCAGAGGGGATGCAGATGCTTACAAGCTCTGGCCTCTTATTGCAGGCTGGGAACAACACTTGGTGCTTTGCCTGTATGTAGGTGAGAGGTAGTTGGAAAAGCTACCCAGCCAAATGTTATTCTGGAGTAAAACAATCACATATCACCCTGGGGGATATTAACAGAGGTCACAAAATAATCTTTCCTTCCATATTTCGCTATGGGGCAGGAGAAGAGGATTCCTAAATGGGAAGGACTAGCAGCAAAGTGCTCTTGAGGTGTAGCCTTAACAGAGCATAGTCCAAGAGGACAATCCCCTCCCTGCTGCTGCTGCCCACAGCATTTCTCAGCCCAGCCAGGATGGCTTTGGCTTTCTTTGCCCCCTGTGCACACTGCTGCCTCACATTCAATTGTCCATTACAGCCCCCAGGTCCCTTTCTGCCAGCAGCTCTGCAGCCACACTGCCCCAAGCCTGCAGCATTGCTTGGGGTTGTGACCCAAGTGCAGGACCTGGCATTTGGCCTTGTTGAAACTCATCTCATTACCATTAGCCATGGATCCAATCTATCAAAGTCCCTCTGAAGAGCCTCTCTACCCTCACAATGATCATCACTGCCACTCAACTTCATAGAATCAAAGAATCACAGAATCAGGGTTGGAAGTGACCTCAAAGCTCATCCAGTTCCAACACGTATGTGCCATAGGGGACATCTTCCACTAGAACAGGTCACTCAAGGCCTCATCCATCCTGGCCTTAAACACCTCCAGGGATAAGGCTTCTACCACTTCCTTGGGCAACCTGTTCCAGGGTCTCACCACCTTCATGCTGAAGAACTTCTTCCTAACACGCAGTCTGAATCTACCCATTTCTAGCTTTGTTCCATTCTCTCTCAGTCCTATCACTACCTGACATCCTAAAAAGTCCCTCCCCAACAATTATTGTAGGCCCCCTTCAGATACTGCAAGGCCACAATAAGATCACCTCGGAGCCTTCCACTCTCCAACTGAACAGCCCCAACTCCCTCAGTCTCTCCTCATAGCAGAGATGCTCCAGCCCTCTGCTCATCCTCGTGGCCCTTCTCTGGACACCTTCCAGCACATCCACATCCCTTTTGTTATAGGAACTCCAGAACTGGATGCAATGCTCCAGGTGGGGTCTCAGCAGTGCAGAGTAGAGGGGGAAGATCATTTCCCTCTGCCTGCTTCCCACGCTTGGTGTCATCTGTGAGCTTGCTGCTGACACACTCTATGTCTCCATCAAGGCCATCAATAAAGATGTTAAAGGTGAGGTCTGCAGGTGAAGAGGAAGTCTCCCTGTCTCATGCAGCTAGGCAGAGGGGTGGTGAATCAGTCCAGAAGATATTCATGGCACCACCAAAGCTCGCATGTGTCCAGCACCCTTCCTTTCTGGCGCCTGGGGAGGATGGTGAGGAGCTGAGCTCCACAAGCATCTGGGGAAGCGAAAAACCAACTGGCTTCTCTGGCTTTGAGTCAAGATGAAAACCAGATGGGATCCTTGTGCTGTGGCTTTCTTTCTCCCTGGCAAGCAGATGTTGCAACCTTTTCAAGAGCAGGCGGGGAGAAATGTGCCCTCTTCTCCAAGAGCTGGCCGAGCTCCCCACCAGGAGAAGGAAGATAAAGAGATGCAGACCTCTTCTTGGCCCAGCTCACAGCCTGCAAAGAGGGTGCAAAAGAGTGCGTTTGGGGGGGGCACCAACACCCACTTCATCATTGCTCTGCATCCGTGGGAAAGGGTCTGCAAAGGGAATCAGGAGCCTTGGTTGGCTCAAGGTGGAGCTGCTCCTTGCGCAGCCTCTGTGGTGGATTCGAGCATCTGCAGTCAATTGTGACCTGCCTGTAGAAATGAGTGGGAAGTTTGGGTCCTTTGTGTGCACAAGAGAAAAAAAAAAAAAAAAAGAGCAGGGAGTAGGTTTAAGGGTAGGCTGGAAAGCAGAAGGTTGGGAGCCATGGAACAAGGGAAAGTGCAACAATCAAGGAGAAGAAGGGAATGAAGTCACTGATTGCTTCTCAAGGCTGTATTTTAAGGCATCACCGGATTGGTTTTCAAGACAGAAAGGTTTTGGGTCCTGTGGGTTTCCAGTGATGATGATAAAATAAGGAGGAGCACTGAAAGGAATTTGTAAACTTTGTATTTTCATTCACCCCCCCCCCNTAAGATTTTAGTGCTCCATTTCTTGCAGCTGCCTACAAACAATTGACGCTGCATAACTCAGTTACAAAAAGAGGATTTGTTAAGTTTCATGAAAAGGACTTTTGTCCTTCCTGGCTTGAAATCAAACTTGGGAGCGAAAAAAACCTCCAAACTTGTCTATATTCATCTAGAGACAAGACTTGTTCTCAGCAACATTTCCAATATTTGGATTTTTGACAGTGAAGACTTTTGGAGTTGGTTTTAGTTGTTGTTTTTTGGTGTTTGTTTTTTTTAAGGTAGAAACTTTTCTCTGTGTCAATCTTATAGCAGCATCCCATGTTGTACTCATCTCTGGAAAGAGTCCTGCAGGCAAGTCCCCAAAGACAGCAGAGACTCAGTCCCCAGATGGGGATTGAGTGATGTACAAAGAAAATGTAATTGGGAGAGCTGGAGAAAGTCCAATGGATGAGTGGGGGACTTGAGCATCTTCCCTATGGAGAGAGCCTGAGAGCCCCGGGGCTGTTTAGTCTCAGCAGAGAAGGCTGAGAGGAGATCTGAGCAATGTCTTTCATTAACTGAGGGGTGGGTGTCAAGTGGAGGGGGCCAAGCTCTTTTGGGGGGTGCACAGCAAGAAGCCAAGGAGCAATGGATACAAACTGGAACAGAGAAGGTTTCAGCTCCACAAGAGGAAGAACTTCTTTGGTGTGAGGGTGCCAGAGGCCTGGAGCAGGCTGCCCAGAGGGGTTGTGGAGTCTCCTCTGGAGACTTTCCAAACCCACCTGGATGCATTCCTGTGTGGACTACCCTTGTTCAGTTTTGGGCTCCCTGTTTTAAGAAAGACAGAGATCTGCAGGAGAAGGTCCAGCAGAGGGCTACAAGGATGCTGAGGGGTCTGGAGCACTGCCTGATGAGGAGAGGCTGAGGGACCTGGGGCTGCTTAGTCTGGAGAAGAGAAGACTGAGAGGGGATTGAATCAACGTTTATAAACATCTGAGGGCTGACAGACTCTGCTCACTTGCTCCCTGCAATAGGACAAGGAGCAATGGATAGAAGCTACCACACAGGAGGTTCCACCTCAACACAAGGGGCAACTTCTTGACTGTAAGGGTCACAGAGCACTGGAGCAGGCTGCCCAGAGAGGTTGTGGAGTCTCCTTATCTGGAGACTTTCAAGGCCTGTCTGGATGTGTTCCTCTGTGATCTGTGCTAGATTGTGTGGTCCTGCTCTGGCAGGGGGGTTGGACTCAATGATCTCTTTAAGTCTCTTCCAACTCCTGACATCCTGTGATCCTTCTGTGGCAGGGGGTTGGACTTGATAATCTCTGGAGGACCCTTCCAGCTTCCAGCATTCTGTAATGCTGTCACCTTGATCATTTGAAGATGGTATTGAAAAAAGCATGGCCATCTTCCAAATGATCTCTTCTCCATCAGCTGGAGCAGTACAACTCCAGGCAAAGGCTCTTCTGGGTCTGCTTTGCTCCAGAAACAGTGAGTGCCAGAGCAACTCACAAGGTCACAGAATCACAGAATGATAGGGTTTGAAAGGGATCTTGAAAGATCATCCAGTCCAATCCCTCATCCAGAGCAGGATCTCTCAGGGCAGGTCACATATAGCAGTTCATCCAGGCAGGTTTTGAATGTCTCCAGAGAATGAGACTTCACAACCTTTCTGTGCAGCCTGCTCCAGGGCTTTCTCACCATTCTGGTGAAGAAGTTTTTCCTTATGTTCATGTGGTGTGCAGCAGTGAGTTTCTGGAGCCTTCTTCAGACTATTTCACCTTCATCAAGGCTGCAGATGACAACAAGGTGAAGTGGTGTGGTTGACATGCCTGAGGGGTGGGATGGTATTCAAAGGAACCAGGACAAGCTGGAGAAGTGAGTCTCACATGGAGAAATGCAAGGTCCTGCACCTGGGTCAAGACAACTCCCAGGCTGAGGGGATGAAGGGCTGGAGAGCAGCCTTGTGGAGAAGGACGTTGGGATGCTGGTGGTTGAGAAGCTGGACACGAGCTGACCCTGAGCACTGCCAGCCCTGTTCTGGTCTGATCCCCATCAGCGTGGGCAGCAGGGGCAAGGAGGGGATTGTGCCTCTCTGCTGTGCTCTGCTGAGAACTCTCCTGCAGTGCTGGGGCAGCTCTGGAGTGCTCAACTCAGACAGAGACCTGTTGGAGCAGGCCCAGAGGAGACCACAGCATTGATAAGATGGCTGGAACTCTTCTGCTGTGGGGACAGGATGAAAGAGTTGGGTCTATTCAGGCTGGAGAAAAGTTACAGGAAGATCTTCTTGAGACCTTTCAGTGCTTCAGGGGATCTGTAAGATAGATGGGGACAGATTGTTTGTGCAGGGCTTGTTGTGGCAGAAAAAGGAGTCGTGGTTTTAGACCAAAAAAAGGGAGATATAGACTGGATATAAATAAATTTTTACACTGAGGGTGGTGAAACACTGGCCCAGGCTGCCCAAAGAGGTGGTAGATGTCTCATTTCTGAAATCATTCAGTACAAGGTGTGATGCTGTGATGCTTGTGGTGGTGTGACACTATGAGTCTGTGATTCTGTGATGTTGTGATGCTGTGATTCTGGGATGTTTGGGATGCTGTGATTCTGAGATGCTGGGATACATGTGATGCTGTGACACTGATTCTGTGACTGTGATGCTGTGATGCTGTGATTCTGTGGTGCTGTGATGCTGCAACTCTGTGATTCTGTGATGCTTGTGATGCTGTGATTCTGTGATGCTTGTGATGTTGTGACACTGAATCTGTGACTGTGATGCTGTGATGCTTGTGCTGTGATGCTGTAATTCTGTGATGCTTGTGATGCTGTGATTCTGTGGTGCTGTGATGCTGTGATTCTGTGATGCTTGTGATGTTGTGACACTGAATCTGTGACTCTGTGATGCCGTCATGCTTGTGCTGTGATGCTGTAATTCTGTGATGCTTGTGATGCTGTGATTCTGTGGTGCTTGTGATGCTGTGATTCTGTGATGTTGCGATGCTGCGATGCTTTGACTGTGATGCTGTGATGCTGTGATGCTATGATTCTGTAATGGCTGTGATGCTGTGATTCTGTGATGCTTGTGATGTTGTGACACTGAATCTGTGACTCTGTGATGCTGTGATGCTGTAATTCTGTGATGCTTGTGATTCTGTGATGCTGTAATTCTGTGATGCTTGTGATTCTGTGATTCTATGGTGCTGTGATGCTGTGATTCTGTGATGCTTGTGATGTTGTGACACTGATTCTGTGACTCTGTGATGCTGTGATGCTTGTGCTGTGATGCTGTAATTCTGTGATGCTGTGATTCTGTGATGCTGTGATTCTGTGGTGCTTGTGATGCTGTGATTCTGTGGTGCTTGCGATGCTTTGACTGTGATGCTGTGGTGCTGTGATGATGTGATGCTGTGATGCTATGATTCTGTAATGGCTGTGATGCTGTGGTGCTGTGATGATGTGATGCTGTGATGCTATGATTCTGTAATGGCTGTGATGCTGTGATGCTGTAATTCTGTGATGTTGTGATGGTGGGATTCTGTGATGCTGTGATTCTGTGATGCTGTGATGCTGTAATTCTGTGATGTTGTGATGGTGTGATTCTGTGATGCTGTGATTCTGTGATGCTGTGATTCTGTGATGTTGTGATGGTGTGATTCTGTGATGCTGTGATTCTGTGATGTTGTGATGCTGCGATTCTGTGATGCTGTGATTCTGTGGTGCTTGTGATGTGACACCATGATTCTGTGATTCTATGATGCTGTGACTCTGTGACTCTGTGATGCTGCGACCATCAGAATAGTAAAAGCTGCACCATGGCGATCTAGCCTGGCAGCTTGGTCCAGTATCAGTCCTGGTGCCTCACACCTGCAAACCAAGCTGAGCACCACCAGCTTGTGGCTCCCCAAACCAGAGGGAGCCAGCTCTTTACCATGCTTGCTGTGTGTGTTGGTTTGAGCTAATTGGAGAATTTGAGTGAGAAATTAGACTATTGACTGAGAGAGAGTTAAACCTACAGTGTCACTTCACCGAGTTTCACTGAGACACAGAAAAAAAAAAAAATGTTTTGGGAAATGTTCTGTAAACATCCAGATAGCCAGTCTGCTTGTAGAGGGCCAGTCTGGCTTGGGTCTATGCTGGCTCCGGCAGCTTTTCCTTTTGTCTCTTGGTCTTGCTGGCTGAATTCAGAGTTAAATCACTAAAACGACTAACTCCTGCTCCTATTGCTAATCTCTCTGATCTTCAGCTTATCTGCAGCATCAAGTGGTGAGATAAAGCTGGGGAAAGGGGGGANCCTATGGTGGGGGGTTGGAACTGGATGATCTTTGAGGTCTCTTCCAACCTAGACCATTCTATGATTCTATGATTCTGTAAATATCTGTTATATCTTGTAAATATTTGCTTGTATATTTGCATTGCTGTAAATATAAAGCTTCATTTATTAACTTCCAGTGAGTTTTTTCTGAGTTTTATCTGGGGTTTCCAAAGTGGGGGGGGGGGGGGGAGCAGGTCACTGCAAACCCACTACAGTGTGGAACAACTGGCTTCATTTCCACATATCTTGTAATGAAATCTGGCCTGAAGCAGAGGCTTTTCCAGATGTGACAGTGAATGTCTGCAGGCACACTTCTTACCAGCCTGCAGGTCTAGGAGGACACTTTATGTTCCATGTGGAGAAGCTGTTTAACGTTTGGACAACAACAACAACAACAACAAAAGGGAACTAAATTGATGGCAAAGAACTGCCTGAGAAGCCTTTTCCTGAGTGATTGCTAGCCAGGCTGATGTGCATTTGCTCATAAAGCAGCTGGGACATTTGGGATGGATTAGCCAACCTTTGCCTAACATATGAGAAGATACAAGTGTTATGTTATGCTGTTGTACAGAACTGTTGAGTTGCAGGGTAGAGAATTGGAGGTTCTTTAGCAAGGTGACTGTTGGCACTGCTCTGGGCATGGCTCACATGGAAGGAGCATATTTTGGGGGTGACATTTTCTAATGATGCTTCCTCTGTATTTCCCTCTCTGCAAGGTAAGGCTTTTCCTTTCCTATGAGCTGAAGGATCATTCAGACAGGACAGAAATGAGAGGCAGGCATTTACTCTCCAAAAAAAGAGGTCCAACATCATTTTAGTGGCAGGAAACCAGTGAATGTTTTCTCACTGTCTGAGAAGTGCTGACTCTCCTATTTCCATGTGAAACTGCAGCTTTCATAATAGGCTTTTTTTAGTAGTATTGTTGCCTGTGTTGAGTGGCCTATGGGAAGGGCAATTGGAAGACACAGAATCATAAAATCACAAAACCACTGAATCATAGACTTGTTCTGGCTAGAAGAGACTGTTAAGGGCATCAAGGCTAAACCAGCAATGCCAGGGCACCACTAAACCATGTCCCTCAGCACCACATCTACACAGCTTTTTAACATCTCAAGGGATGGAGACTCCACCACTTCCCTGAGCAGCCTGGCCCAGGGCTTGACAACCCTTTTGGGGAAGACTTTCCTAATATTCAGCCTAAACCTCTCCTGGTACAGCTTGAGGCCATTTCTTCTTGTCCTGTTTTTTGTTACTTGGGAGAAAATACCAATCCCCACCTCACTCCAAATTCTTCTCAAGGAGCTGTAGTGAGGAAGGTTTCCCCTTAGCGTCCTGTCCTCCAGACTAAACAACCCTAGCTCCCTCAGCTGCTCCTCATAAGACTTGTGCTTTAGACCCTTCCCCAGCTTAATGATCCTTCTTTGGGCATGCTACAGCAATTCAAACACATCCCAGAGCCTCAGACATGGTGGTCTGCTCTTCTGGAGTACTCTAGACCCTTCCCCAGCTTAATGATCCTTCTTTGGACACGCTACAGCAATTCAAACATGTCCCAGAGCCTCAGACATGGTGGTCTGCTCTTCTGGAGTACTCTAGACCCTTCACCAGCTTAATGATCTTCCTTTGGACATGCTCCAGCACTTCAAACACATCCCAGAGCCTCAGACATGGTGGCCTGCTCTTCTGTAGTGCTGTAGACCCTTCCCCAGCTTAATGATCCTTCTTTGGACATGCTCCAGCACTTCAAACACGTCCCAGAGCCTCAGACATGGTGGTCTGCTCTTCTGGAGTACTCTAGACCCTTCCCCAGCTTAATGATCCTTCTTTGGGCATGCTCCAGCAATTCAAACACATCCCAGAGCCTCAGACATGGTGTTCTGCTCTTCTGGAGTGTCCTTGTACTTGCAGGTGGTCCGTGCTGATGCTGTTGTGTTTGCTGGAGAGCTGGGTAACCCATCTATTTTCAGACTGTGCTATAAAATACAGACTGAAGTCCTTAGCAGTCCCCATGAGAAGACCCTTGCTGCTTCTAAGCAGAAAAAAAAAATGGTTTAAAGATCTCTGAAACCATTCTCACCTTGTTGTGTCTTCCCCCAACCACCCACCCTGTATTCCAACTTGGTTCTTTCATAGAATCATAGAAGGGTTTAGGTTGGAAGGGACCTCAAAGATCATCCTGTTCCACCCCCTGCCATAGGCAGGGACACCTCCCACTAGGTCAGGATGCATCATCCAGCCTGGCCTTGAACACCTCCAGGGAGGGAGCAGCCACAGCCTCCCTGGGCAACCTGTGCCAGTGCCTCACCACCCTCACTGCAAACAATTTCCTCCTAACATCCCGTTCAAGTCTCCCTTCTGCCAGTTTTCTGCCATTCCCTCTCGTCCTGTCATTGCAAAACCTTGTGAACAGTCCCTCCTTAGCCTTCCTGTCGGCCCCCTTCAGATAGTGGTAGGTTACTCTAAGGTCTCCTGGAAGCCTTCTCTTCTCCAGGCTGAAAAGCCCCAACTCTTTCAGCCTGTCCTCATAGCAGAGGTGCTCCAGCCCTCTGATCATCTTCGTGGCCCTCCTCTGGACTCTCTCCAGCAGTTCCATGTCCTTCTTGTGCTGGGGGCTGCAGAACTGCACACAGTACTGCAGGTGGGGTGTGAGGAGAGCAGAGTAAAGGGGCAGAATCCCCTCCCTTGACATGGTTTAACAGCCGTGGTGGTGTTAGGTTGACACTTGGACTCCATGACCCTGGAGGTCTTTTCCAACTGAAGCAATTCTGTGCTTCCATAATCTCAGGGAATATCTTCACTGTGAAGTGAGTGAGGTCCAGGGTGCAAGCTCAGGTCTTTGAGCACCATTAGCTCACTCCCCAGCCCTGCTCTCCAGCGGGGGAGAGCTGAGGTGTTTGGACACAAGCCATGCTGTGACACTTGGCCTCAGGGCCAGCAAACCAACCCTGGCCAGCTTTATTTAGTTGAGTAGGTGTTGTTGATGAGGCTGCACCACTTCTGGCTGCCTCTGCCCTGGACAGTCCTTTAGTACTGTCCTGACAAGCTTTGCACCTTTGAACACCCCCACAGGCCACGTCTCAGAGCTCCCAACATCTACCCTCAGCTTCTCACTATAAAAACACATCTCTGGCAGGCTGCAGCACAGCCTTCACTTCACATTTCAGGCTCTTTGAGCTGACCTCCCCCATCCCTCCTCTGATAATTATTATGAGGCAGGGCCATGGGGCATCACACAGGTCCCAGAGGAGGCTGAAGGCCAAATGCCATGATGCCTTGAGAGACCTGTTCTAGTGGGAGGTGTCCTTGCCTATGGCACAGAGGGGTTGGAACTGGCTGAGCTTTGAGGTCCCTTCCAACCTCAACCATTCTATGATTCTGTGATTCTGTGTTGTGGACCAAGAAGCCTGCTGGCAGCCCCGAGCTGTGTGTGGTGATAGGATGCAGGCTGCACAACTGGACTTCAAGGCTAGGTGGGAGCACAGCACTCTCTGCTTTAGCCCTGCAGAGGAAAGCATTACGGATTTGGGAGAACCCTGCCCATAGAAGGCAAGAGAGGCTTTTGCCAGTGTAGACACTGGAAACAGTTTGTGAGGTGTAGGCTTCCCTGACTGACTTCCCAGCTCATAGAATCATAGAATCATAGAATCTTAGAATCATAAAATCATAGAATTCAGTTCCAAACCCCCCTGCCATGCCCAGGGACACCCTACCCTAGAGCAGGCTGCCCACAGCCTCAGCCAGCCTGGCTGCAAACACCTCCAGGGATGTGGCCCCAACCACCCCCCTGGGAAACCCATTCCAGGCTCTCACCACTCTCATGCTGAAGAACTTCCCCCTCACGTCCAGTCTGGATCTCCCCACCTCCAGCTTTGCTTCATTCCCCCTAGTCCTGTTCACATGATGGAAATCGTGGTGCAGAGAAATAGTTCTTTGGTAAGACACAGAATCATAGAATCATGGAATGGTTCAGGTTGGAAGGGACTTCAAAGATAATCCAGTTCCAACTCCCTTCCACAGGCAGGAACACCCAAGAAGTCTCCCTTGGTTGAGTTCCAGGACAAGAATGGTTACTTGGCTTAACATAGGATCATTTTGGTTGGAAGAGGTCTTTAGGATCAAGTCCAGCTGTCCACCCAGAACTGCCAAGGCCACCACTAAACCATGCTCCTCAGTACCACATCTATATGTCTTTGAAAGATCTCCAGGGGTGGTGACTTCACCACTTCCCTGAGCAGCCTGTTCCAGACCTTGACATCCCTTTCAGTGAAGTATTTTTTTCTTAATATCCAACCTAAGACCTGAGGCTCTTTCCTTTTCTTTCACTTGACACTATTGCTAAATCCAAGACAAATGGTAGACATGGTAGACAAATATGAGGTCATTCAGAGCATAGAATCATAGAATGGGCTGGACTGGAAGGGACAAGCAAAGGTCATCCAGTCAAATCCTCCTGCAGTCAGCAGGGCATCCTCAACTAGATCAGGTTGACCACAGCCCTGTCCAAGCTCACCTGGAGTATCTCCAGGGATGGAGTCCCAACCACCCCCCCGGGCAACCTGTTGCAGTGTTCCACCATCTTCATGGTGCAGAACTTGTTCCTAACATCCAATCTCAATCTGCTCTGCTCTAGTTTGAAGCCATTGCCTCTTGTACTGTCACTGCAGGCCTTTGCAAACAGTCCCTCTCCAGCCTTTTTGTAGGCTCTGTAGGGACCTTAGAGCTACCTTCAATGTGCTCTGCTCTACTTTGAAGCCATTGCCTCTTGTACTGTCACTGCAGGCCTTTGCAAACAGTCCCTCTCCAGCCTTTTTGTAGACTCTGGAGGGACCTTAGAGCTACCTTCTTGTAGACTCTGGAGGGACCTTAGAGCTGCCTTCCAATAGCTGAAGGGATCCTACAGGAAGGCTGGAGAGGGACTTTCCATAAGGGTGTCTAGAATTAGGATAAGGGGGGATGGTTTGAAGTTGAGGGAGAGCAGGGTTAGACAGGAGCTTAGGAAGAAGTTCTTCAATGCAAGGGCGGTGAGACTCTGGAACAGGCTGCCCAGGGAGGTGGTGGATGCCTCCTCCCTCTAGGTACTGAAGGCCAGGTTGGATGAGGCCTTGAGTAGCCAAGCCTAGTTGAGAGGTGTCCCTGGCAGGGAGGTTTGAGTAGATGATCTTTGAGGTCCCTTCCAACCTAAGCCATTCTGTGGTTCTGTGATTCTATTTTATCTTCAGGCATCACAGCATGAGATTGCTCTGGAGAACTCAGGTCAGCTAGGGCAAGCTAAGTAGGCTGTCCAGCTGAGACCACAGCTCATTTGCACCAGGGGAAGTGGTGTGCCTCAGTCAAAAAATATGAGAGATCATGTGGAAGAGAAACACTCTCTCTTTGCAGTGAGCATGGAGGAGGAAGCAGCTTCTTCAGCACCCATCTTTCTGCTGATGAGGAGGTCACAGGGGGCAATGGTGGCTTTAAGAAGGCAGGTGGGACCTAGGTTGGACATGGCCTTGAGTAACCTGGTCTAAGTGGAAGATGACCCTGCCCATGGCAGGGGTTTGAAAGCAGGTGACTTTCTGGTCCCTTCCAACTCAAACCATTCTATGGATCTATGATGTACATCTACTTAGTGACAGGCAATGAGGACATGGCACATTTTCACCACTAGCAAACAGGGCTGGGTTTGAACCAGTATCCAAAACACATCCCAGCAGGCTTACAAGTCCTTGAATATCTCCCTTCTACACAGTCCTCAGCTCTGGGAGGCCCTGGGGATGAGTGGGGGACTTGAGCATCTCCCCTGTGCAGAGAGCCTGGGGCTGTTTAGTCTGGAGGAGAGAAGGCTGAGAGGAGATCTGAGCAATGTCTCTCCCTAGCTGAGGGGTGGGTGTCAAGTGGAGGGGGCCAAGCTCTTTTGGGTGATCAGCAGCAATAAGGCAAGGAGCAATGGATGCAAACTGGAACAGAGAAGGTTTCAGCTCAACAGCAGAAGAAACTTCTTTGGTGTGAAGGTGCCAGAGCCCTGGTGCAGGCTGCTCAGAGAGGTTGTGGAGTCTCCTTCTCTGGAGCCTTTCCAAACCCACCTGGATTAATTCCTGTGTGGACTTACCCTAGGGGGATCCTGCTTTGGGCAGTGAGGTTGGACTTGATCTCTGGAGGTCCCTTCCAACCTCTAAGGTTCTGTGATTCTGTGATGGCTGCAGTAGACGTTGATGCTCACTCTCTATCTGCCAGGTATGGCACAAGTATTCCCAGCTTGCAGGAATTCCCCCAAATCCTGCCCTTTCAAAACAGATCCCACAGCTGCTTCCTCTGCAAAAACGCAGCTGTGTCTTCCACTCTGCCTCCACGCTCATTACCCGAAGATTTTCCTCTGGTTCAGCAGAGCTGCAGCTTACACAGTCTTGACCTCTGAAGCACCAAGAGAAAGGAGAAAACAACGAGGCACGACGTCTTCTTTAGCTGCTGTTCCACCAGGGCCAGCCAAGCTACTGAAAGGGAAATCCCTGCCCAAATTAAGGAAATTCTGCTGTTTTTGCTCATTCTGAGAGGCATTCCCAACAGGACCAGGGCTTGTTTCCAAAGGCAGGGCTGCATGCCAGCATCAGAGAAATTTGATTATGCAAATATTCACCAGTGTTGAAGGAAACAGCAATAAAAATAACTGTTGGAGGTGACAAAAGCTGTCGTGCTTGGGCTTTTAAGCATCTCAAGCCAAATTTTGGGAGCATTGTTTCATTAATGAGACAGGGGTTTTGCAAGTAGAGGGTAGCAGTATCATCACAGAATCTCAGAATCTTAGATGTTGGACGGGACCTCCAGAGATCATCCAGTCCAAAACCCTTCCTAAACAAGGATCCCCTAGGGTAGGCCACACAGGAATGCATCCAAGTGCATCCAAGTTTGGAAAGGCTCTAGAGAAGGAGATTCCACAACCTTTCTGAGCAGCCTGCTCCAGGGCTCTGGCACACTCACACCAAAGAAGTTTCTCCTCGTGTTGAGCTGAAACCTTCTCTGTTCCAGTTTGTATCCATTGCTCCTTGCTTTATTGCTGCTGATCACCCAAAAGTGCTTGGCCCCCTCCACTTGGCACCCACCCCTCAGCCAGGGAGAGACATTGCTCAGATCTGCTCACCACCTTCTCTGCTCCACACTAAACAGCTCTCTCCAGGGAGAGATGCTCAAGGCCCCCACTCATCCTCCTGGCTCACTGCTGGACTCTCCAGCAGGTCCCTGTCTCTCCTGAACTGGAGAGCCCCAAACTGGCCACAGTATTGCAGCTGTAGTCTCATCAGGGCAGAGTAGAGGGGGATCAGAACCTTCCTTGCCCTGCTGGCCACACTTTTCCTGCTGCCCCCCAGGATGCCATTGGCTCTCTTGGCCACAAGGGCACATTGCTGGCCCGTGCAGGACTTGCTGCCCACCAGCACTCCAAGCTCTTTCTCTGTGGAGCTGCTTTCCATCAGGGCAGCCTCAACCTGTCCTGGTGCCTGCTGTTTTTCCTCCCCAGATGCAGGACCCTGCACTTGTCCTTATTGAGATTCATGCGGTTTGCTTTTGTCCAGCTCTAAGCCTGTCCAGATCTGGTTGGAAGGCAGCACAGCCTGAAAGGTGTTAGCCAATCCCCCCAGTTTCCCATTATCTGTGAACTTGCTGAGAGTGGTTTGTGATCCTTTGTCTTTTTTCCTCTTTTAACTTTGGTTTAATTAGGGAAGTTTTAGCCCTGGAAATGCTGATGGAAACAGCATTGAACGCACAGAGTCCTGTTACCGTCCAGGACTCAGTCGTACAAAGCTCCAAAGAGAGATCCAACATGTACAGTGAAACTAATAAAGGTCTACCTGGCAGCAACATTATGCATTATGGACTGGCCCCAGGAATGAGAGCCCTGGGTGGAAGAAGATTGGAAAAAGATGGGAACTGCACCTTCAGAGAAGCTGATGGAAAAGTCCAAAAGAGACCCAGGACTGATGGGGCCGGAACTCAGTAATGATAAACAAGTTGTATGGTTGGAGGCAAGAGTCAGGGGTCACACAGATGAGGGTTTGAGTTACACATCAGCAAGGGAAAGCTTAGAAGTCTAAATATCTGCAGCTTAGGGGCAGAGGGGGCTGGAGAAGGCTTGGGGCTACAGCATAACCCTGTAGGCTGTGTAGGTGTGAGCTGGGGCAACTTCTTGCCCTTAAGATGACTTCATCTGCTTCCACAGCAGGAATGCATTAAATCCTCACAAGCTGGTGAGCCAGGAGGGTGACTGGGGGACTTAGCAGCTGCTCAAAGCCTCATCCAACCTGGCCTTCCACACTCCCAGTGAGAAGGCATCCACATCCTGTGATCCTGTGACTTCCAGGCATGGGGTTCGACCACCTCCCTGGGCAATCTGTTCCAGGGTCTCACAACCTTCGTAGTGAAGAACTTCTTCCTAACATCCACTCTGAATCTACCCATTTCTAGCTTTGTTCTATTCCCTCAAGTCCTATCACTACCTGACATCCTAATAAGTCCCTCCCCAGCTTTCTTGTAGGCCACAATAAGGTCACCTCAGATCTTTCTCATTTCCAGACTGAACAGCCCCAACTCCTTCAGTCTCTCCTCATAGCAGAGCACCTCCAGCCCTCTGATCATCCTTGTGGCCCTTCTCTGGACGTCTGGTACCAGGGCCTCCAGAACTGGATGCAGTTCTCCAGGTGGGTTCTCACCAGTGCAGAGTAGAGGGGGGAGAATCACTACCCTCACCCTGCTGCCCACACTTCCCTTAATGCAGCCTAGGGTCTAATTGGCTTTCTGGATCTGGCTGGAAGGGACCTCTGGAGATCATTCAGTTCCAACCCCTTTGCTAGGGTAGCAATACCCAGAGCAAGTTGCCTAGGATCATATCCAGGTGGTTTCGTAATCTCTCCAGAGAAGGAGGCTCCACAACCTCTCTGGGCAACCTGGTCCAGGGCTCTGTGACCCTCAAAGGAAACAAATTTTTCCCTATATTCAGATGGAATTTCCTGTGTTGTAGTTTCTGCTCATTGCCCTTTGTCCTCTTGTTGGGCATTACTGAAAAGAGATTAGCCTCAGCCCCTTAACACCTGAGCTTTAGCTCTTGCTGAGCAGTGAGAAAATCCACTCTTAGTCTTCTCCAGGCTCAGCTGCCCCAGGGCTTTCAGCCTCTCCTCCTCACAATGATGCTCCAGGCCCTTCAACATCTTTGTAGCCTCTGCTGGACTCTCGAGTAGTTCCTTTTCTCTCTTGAACTGAGAAGCCCACAGCTAGACACAGTGCTCCAGATATTCCCTCACTAGGGCAGAGGAAAAAGCTGTCCTCAGTTATTCAAAAAAGACCTTTTCCTTTCCCCTTGAAGCTCCCCTTATCAAATATGTTATCAACATCATGGACAGTGTGAAAAATAGAGTTTGTGACATGAAAAGAAACTTCTTTACAGTGAGGGTGCCAGAGCCCTGGATCAGGCTGCCCAGAGAGGCTGTGGAGTCTCCATCTCTGCAGACTTTCCAAACCCACATGGATGCATTCCTGTGCAAACTACCCTAAGGGATCCTGCTTTGGACAGCGTGGGTTGGACTGGATGATCTCTGGAGGTCCTTTCCAACCTCTAAGGTTCTGTGATTCATAGAACCATAGAATCAGTCAGGGTTGGAAGGGACCACAAGGATCATCCAGTTCCAACCCTCCTGCCATGCCCTAGATCAGGCTGCCCACAGCCTCATCCAGCCTGGCTGCAAACTTCTCCAGGGATGTGGCCCCAAGCACCTCCCTGGGCAACCCATTCCAGGCTCTCACCACTCTCATGATCAAGAACTTCCTCCTCACCTCCAGTCTGAGTCTCCCCATCTCCAGCTTTGCTCCTTTCCCCCTAGTTCTCTCACTACCTGATAGCCTAAAACGTCCCTCCCCAGCTTTCCTGTAGGCCCCCTTCAGATCCTGGAAGGCCACAAGAAGGTCACCTGGGAGCCTCCTCTTCTCTGGACTGAACAGCCCCAACTCTTCCAGTCTGTCCTCATAGCAGAGGTGCTGCAGCCCTCTGTGCATCCTCGTGGCCCTTCTCTGGACATGTTCCAATGTGTCCACATCCCTCTTGCAAGTCCTAGTCCATCCCTCTTCTTAGTCTTAGAATGTTTTGGGTTGTAAGGGACCATTACAGGTCATCTAGTCCCACCCTGCTGCAGTGAGCAGGGACATCCCCAACTACGTCTTGTTTGCTTAGGTGAAGGTCACTAATGTGGCTCTGAGGAAGACTCTGTCGAACTTGATGTGGCCTCAGCAGAAACAGGATCACAGGATGTTAGAGATTGGAAGAGACCTTCACAGACCATCGAGTCCAACCTCCCTGCCAGAGCAGAACCATAAAATCTGGCTCAGGTCACACAGGTATGCTTCCAGACAGGGATTTAAAGTCTCCAGAGAAGGAGACTTTTGCCCAGAAATGGGCAAAATATTTAACTGTGCATTTGGTGAGAGGCAGACACTGAGCAGGACTCACCACATAGAATAGAAAAAGCCATGTTGGAAGAGACCTCAAAGGTCGTCCAGTCCAATCTATCACCCAGCCCTAGCCCTAAGTGTCCCATCCAGTCCTTTCTTGAACATCTTCAGAGATGGCAACTCCACCACCTCCCTGGGCAGCCCATTCCAATGCCAATCACTCTCTCTGTCAAGAACTTCCTCCTAACATCCAGCCTATACCTCCCCTGGCACAACTTGAGACTGTGTCCCCTTGTTCTGTTGCTGGTTGCCTGGGAGAAGAGCCCAACCCCACCTGGCTACAACCTCCCTTCAGGTAGTTGTAGACAGCCATGAGGTCTCACTTGATCCTCCTCCTCTCCAGGCTAAACAACCCCAGCTTCCTCATCCTTTCCCACTCCTTCTCCCTCCATGTGACACCTTTTGCAAATGACCTGCAATGAGGGGTACCAATATGGCCTTGGGGATGAAGGGATGGAGAGGGATGGAGAGCAGACCTGCAGGTGCTGGTGCATGATAAGCTGGACATGAGCTGGCACCGTGTGTTGACACCCAGATCCAACCCTCTCCTGGGCTGATCCCCAGCAGTGTGGGCAGCAGGGGCAGGGACCAGATTCTGCCTCTCTGCTGTGCTCTGCTGAGACCTCCCTTGCAGTGCTGGGGCAGCTGTGGAGTGCTCAGCACAGACAGGGAGCTCTTGGAGCAGGACCAGAGGAGGCCACAGCTGTGGTGGGATGGCTGGAACCCCTCTGCTGTGAGGTCAGGCTGAGAGAGTTGGGGCTGCTCAGCCTGCTGAAGAGAAGGCTCCAGGGAGAACTTGTAGTGGCCTTTCAGTAGTTAAAGGAGACCTACTGAAAAACTGGGAAAGACTTTTTTTATGGGGGCCTGTTGTGAAAGGAGAAGGATTGATGGTTTGGAACTAAAAGAGGGAAACTTAGAGTAGAGATAAGGAAGAAATGTTTTACAGTGAGGGTGGTGAGACACTGAGACAGTTTTCCCAGGGGTGATGGATGGAAGCATTCCCTGTCAGGTAGTTTGGAGCTCTGAGCACTCTGATCTCGTTGAAGACATCCCTGGTCACTGCAGGGGTGGGGGGTTGGACTAGATGACATCTGAAGGTCCCTTCCAACCCCTGACATTCTCTGATTCTGTAATTCTGTGATTCTGTGAAGTGGGTCAGGAAGCTTGAAGAGTAAGACACATATAAACACACAGAGCAGAAGATGAAGAGGAATCTAAACTTGCTAAAGCCTTTTCCTTGCTGGCTCTGTCTGGGAGAGCCTCATCCATGGAAGCATTCCCTGTCAGATTGTTTGGACTTCTGAGCAACCTGATCTTGTTGAAGACATCCCTGGTCACTGAAGGGTGGGGTTGGACTAGATGACATCTGAAGGTCCCTTACAGCTCAAACCATGCTATGATTCTATGAGATGGACCCCCCCAAACATACACGTACCCCAGGAAGACAGGGAAAAGGTAGAGGTATAAGGATTGCTATGGAACAGGCTGCCCTGGAGGGGTTGTGGAGTCTCCTACTCTGGAGATACTCAAAATTTGCCTGGATGTGTTCCTGTGTAATCTGGTCTAGGTGATCCTGCTTTGGCAGGGAGGTTGGACCAGATGAGCTTTGGAGGTCCCTTCCAACCCCTGACATTCTGTGATTCTGTGATTCTGTGAAGTGGATCAGGAAGCTTAAAGAGTAAGAGACACATAAACATGCAGAACAGAATCATAGAATCATATAATCAGTCAGGGTCGGAAGGGACCACAAGGATCATCAAGTTCCAACCCCCCCCTGCCATTCCCAGGGACACCCTACCCTAGATCAGGCTGCCCACAGCCTCTGCCAGCCTGGCCTTAAACGCCTCCAGGGAAGTGGCCCCAACCACCTCCTTGGACAACCCATTCCAGGCTCTCACCACTCTCATGCTCAACAACTTGCTCCTCACATCCAGTCTCAATTTCCCCACCTCCAGCTTTGCTCCATTGCCCCTAGTCCTGTCTCTACCTGATAGCTTAAAAAGTCCCTCCCCAGCTTTTCTGTAGACCCCCTTCAGAAGATGGAGAGGAGTCTACACTTGCTAAAGCCTTTTCCTTGCTGGCTCTGTCTGGCAGAACCTGAATCTGAAAATACCAGTGCCTTTTTTTTTGTTGTTGTTTTTGGTTTTTTTTTGGGGGGGTCACTCTCAGCTTTAATTTATTATTTTTCTTTAAATCAATAAATAACTCTCCACTCCTCCATCTGGAGGATTCCTCCTTCAATCCCACCACCGCCAAGCTGATCAGAGCCACCTATCCAATGCCATTTGATCCAGAGCATATTTCAGTCTTGGCCCCTTCTCAGCCTCATAAATTCCTGACATGATTCGGGAGGCGTTCCTGTTGGAGAGAGCTCTCTGCTCTGCTGCTGGATTTATGGAGATTGCTGCTGCCTCTGATCTCAGGCCAAGCGTTAGGAATAATTTCAGGAGGAAGCAGGACGGAGCTCAACATATTGTTTGTCTGGATTGCTTTAATTTCAAGAGTGTGGAAGCACTTCCAGTTCCTGATGTTAGGAGTAAAAAAGGGAAAAGAAGAAGAAAAAGGTTAAAAAAAAAAAAAAAGACAAGAAGAGGGGGAAAAAAAGAAAGGGAAGGAAAGGGAAAGG
>VWZI01015795.1:76234-103587 GCA_013396835.1 Psilopogon haemacephalus | reverse complement strand
AGAGAAGAGAAGAGAAGAGAAGAGAAGAGAAGAGAAGAGAAGAGAAGAGAAGAGAAGAGAAGAGAAGAGAAGAGAAGAGAAGAGAAGAGAAGAGAAGAGAATAAGCCAGGTTGGAAGGGACTTCCAAGCTCATCCAGTCCAACCTATCACCCAGCCCTATCTAATGGCACTAGGTGCTCCATTCAATCTTTTTTTGAACACCTCCAGGGATGGGGACTCCACCACCTCCCTGGGCAGCCCATTCCAATGCCAAATTACTCTCTGGAGGCTTTGGGGTGCTAACCTCATGTGATATGAATCCCTGCCACCCTTACATTCTGCCTTATGTCCTTCACATGTAGGTGTAAGACATGACACTAGCTGTGGCAATACTCACACAAGTGCAGATTTTGAACTTTCCTTCTCTGGAGACTTTCCAAACCTACCTGGATGTCTTCCTTTGTGATCTGCCCTAGGTGATCCTGCTTTGGTAGGCGAGGGGATTGGACTTGATGATCTCTGGATCCCCTCCAGCCCCTAATATTCTGTGGTTCTGTGACTCTGTGATTGCCTTTAAACATCAACAAAGGCAAAAGCAGACCACAAAAGAGTAATTGAATTTCTGCATAACTCAATTTCTGTCTGTGTGGTGTGTAAGTCAAAGCTGAGTGTAGATGCATTTCTCATGTCCTCTTAGAGTGACCTTCTGACTTGGGAAGGCTCTGGAATTTATGTGCCAGAGCCTGCCAGTTTTGGACAAAAACACCCCAGAACTGAATGGAGCTCTTTGTGCCAGATGATGTTTCAAATCACTGCCCTCAACAGAGCTGCCCAAATGAAGTGTTGACATGACAACACATG
This sequence comes from Psilopogon haemacephalus, assembly GCA_013396835.1. NCBI lineage: Eukaryota > Metazoa > Chordata > Aves > Piciformes > Megalaimidae > Psilopogon > Psilopogon haemacephalus. The sequence continues at coordinate 102,747 of VWZI01015795.1, read as the reverse complement.
GTTGTCATTTAAGATGACTTGGGGATTCTTAGAAGACCCAAAAGCATCCCAACAAATTACACTGTGCAGAGTTCATCTAGACAAAGCCAGCAAGAGATGGAAGATAATCAAGGGACTTATATTTTGCCTAAAATAGGCAAATGAGCAGCAGGTAGGAAACTTAGTTTTAGTCCCTCACAGAATCACAGAATGTCAGGGGCTGGAAGGGACCTCCAAAGCTCATCCGGTCAAACCTGCTTGCCAGAGCAGGATCACCTAGGGCAGGTCACACAGGAACACATCCAGACAGTTCTTGAATATCTCCAGAGAGGGAGACTCCACAACACCCCTGGGCAGCCTATTCCAGTCTTCTGTCACCCTCACAGGGAAAAAAAATTCCTCCTTGTGCTTCCATGGAACTTCCTGTGCCTCAGCTTCCATCCAGTGCCCCTTGGCCTGGCATTGGGCATCACCCAGCAGAGCCTGGCTGCATCCTCCTGGCACTCACCATTTACATCTTTATAAACATTGCTGAGGTCACTTCTCAGTCTCCTTTTCTCCAAGCTAAAGAGCCCCAGCTACGTCAGAGCTGGCCCTTGTAAGAGAGATGTTTCATTCCTTTCATCATCTTTGTGGTTCTGTACTGGACTCTCTGAAGCAGTTCTATGTCCCTCTTGAACTGGGGGGCCCAGAACTGAGTCCTTGTCCAAGGTCAAGTGGCCCCTAGACTGTGCTGGTACTTGGGCTTGCTCCTCCCTAGGAGAAAGATTTTCCACTTACTGAACTTTATGCAACTCCTGCTGGTTGATTTCTCTAGCCCACTTGTGTTCCCAAATACTATAGCTACAAGTTTTTCTCTGCTGTATCATCAGGGCTTCATCAGCACTTGCTATCTTCAGGCTTTTTTTCACATGTGCAAAGCAAGAGGATCATTTTCAGAAGACAGAGTAGCTTGAAAGCAGCACTGTGGGAAAGGACTTGGGGATGCTGGTGGGGGAGAACCTGGACATGAGCAGGCAGTGTGAGACTGCAGCACAGAAGGCCAAGGGCAGCCTGGGATGTATCCAAAGCAGCATTGGAGGCAGATGCAGAGAGGTGATCCTGCCACTTGGCTCTGCTCTGGGAAGACCTCATCTGGAGTGCTGCATCCAGCTCTGGAGCCTTCAACACAGGAAGACATGGACCTGATGGAGCAGGGCCAGAGGAGGGACACAAAAATGATCAGGGGCTTGAAGCAGCTCTGCTGTGAGGACAGGCTGAGGAAGCTGGCTCTCTCAGCCTGTCTTCATAGCAGAGCTGCTGCAGCCCTCTGAACATCTTCATGGCCTCCTCTGGACTCTCTCCAGCAGTTCCATGTCCTTCTTGTGCTGGGGGCTCCAGAACTGCACACAGTACTCCAGGTGGGGTCTGACGAGAGCAGAGCAAAAGGGCAGAATCCTCTCCCTTGCCCTGCTGGCCACAGCTTCTCTTAATGCAGCCCAGCACACAGTTGCTGTCTGGGCTCTGTGTTCACACTGTTGGCTCTTGTTGAGCTTCTCATCCACCCAGACCCCCAGGTCGTTTTCCTCAGAGCTGCTCTCCAGCCACGCACCACCCAGCCTGTATTTGTGCTTGGGATTGTGCCGACCCAGGTGCACAGGAGGAATCTCCAGTGGGCTGCACCTGGACATTGATAAGACTGGGACTGGAAAAACTGTATAAAAAAGACCTTAGACATGCTTGCCAGAGAAGAACTCAAGAACAACCCCCTGCAGAACAACTCCACTAGAACAATACCAGAAGGACTCCTGACAAATGCTATGGAACATCCCTGGACTGCTCATACATCTCTCTCATCCCCCATCTCCATCTGATGGTAATATAATCCCTGCTCTTCTCCCTTCTCTCTTCTTCTTCCTCCCCTGCTCCCCTGATCCAGGTAGTGACAGAACTAGGGGGAATGGAGCAAAGCTGGAGGTGGGGAGATTCAGACTGGAGGTGAGGAGGAAGTTCTTCAGCATGAGAGTGGTGAGAGCCTGGAACAGGATGCCCAGGGGATTGGTTGGGACCACATCCCTGGAGGTGTTTGCAGCCAGGCTGGCAGAGGCTGTGGGCAGTCTGCTCTAGGGTAGGGTGTCCCTGGGCATGGCAGGGGAGTTGAAACTAGATGATCTTTGTGGTCCCTTCCAACCCTGACCTATTCTATGATTCATTTTCTCTCCTCATTTCTCCACTGTTTCCCACCTCTCTCTCTCCCCCTCTCTTTCTCCCCCTCTGTTTTGTCCAACTTTATCCCTTAATGAATAGTTTTGTGGTGATCTCTGGTCTCCCTTGTACCTTCATTTCACAGCACAGAAATCTATAAGAACAGGTCTTGCTCCTCTGAACAGAGATAATGTTAATCTTTGCCCTCCAGACCCTGACACATGTCCTTCTTGTGGACATTGAATGTGTGTTCAGTTTGGGTCCCTCAATATAGGAAGGACATTAAGGTGCTGCAGCATCTCCAAAGAGCAGCAACTAAGCTGGAGAAGGGCCTTGAACACATGGAACGGCTGAGGAAACTGGGGGTGTTTAATCTTCAGAAGAGGAGGCTGAGGGGAGACCTCATCACCCTCTACAACTACCCAAAAAGAGGTGGGAAAGAGGTGGGAATTGGCTTCTTCTCACTTGCAACAAGAGATGTGTCAAGAATCTTGGGACTATGGTTTAGGGTGAACCTTGAAAAGTAGAGTTCCTGGTTGGGCTTAGTGATCCTGAGGGTCTTTTCCAACCTGAAGGTTTCTGTTATTCTGTGATTCTCTAATTCTGTGAATCAGCCTCAAGTTGTGCCAGGGGAGGTTCAGCTTGCACATTAGAAGAGATTTCTTTGTGGCCTTACAGTACCTGAAGGGGGCCTGCAAGAAAGCTGGGGAAGGACTTCTTAGGATGTCAGATAGTGATGGGACTGGGGGAATGGAACAAAACTAGAAATGGGTAGATTCAGAGTGGATGCTAGGAAAAAGTTCTCCACCATGAAAGTGGTGAAACACAAATGGGTTGCCCAGGGAGGTGGCAGAAGCTTCATCCCCGGAGGTGTTTAAGGCCAGGCTGGATGAGGCTCTGGACAGCCTGATGTAGCATGAGTTGTCCTTGCCCATGTCAGGGGGGTTGGAACTAGATGATCCTTGTAGTCCCTTCCAACCCTGACTGATTCTCTGATTCTTCACAAAAAGGCTTATCAAACATTGGAATAGGCTGCCCAAGAAGGTGGTGGAGTCACTGTCCCTGGGGGCATTTAAAAGTCATGCAGATGTGGTGCTTAAGGGACATAGTTTAGTGGTAGTGGTGAGATTGTGAGCTCTAGGGAGGAGTTAGACTTGATCTCAGAGGTCTCTTCCAACCTCAGCAGTTCTGTGGAAACTTTCATTTGAATTTATGAACAGATGAGCCCCAGTTGAGGTTTACATTCCATTACTACCACAGGATCACAGGCTCACAGGATATCAGGGATTGGAAGGGACCCAAAAAGATCATCAAGTCCAACCCCCCTGCCACAGCAGGACCAGACAATCTAGCTCAGGTCACACACGAACACGTCCACACAGGCCTTGAAAGTCTCCAGTGAAGAAGACTCCACAACCTCTCTGGGGAGCCTGTGCCAGTTCTCTGTGAGCCTCTGAGTAAAGAAGTTCCCCCTTGTGTTGAGCTGCAACCTCCTGTGCTGCAGCTTCCATCCGTTGCTCCTTGTCCTATCCCAGGGAACAAGTGAGCAGAACCTGCCCTCCCCCTCCTGACCCCCAGCCCTCAGATATTTATGAACATTTATTAGGTCCCCTCTCAGTCTTCTCTTTTCCAGACTACTACCAAATGCACACACATCCAGGGCTCACGGATTTAAGATCCTTTCTGGTCCATCACTCTGACTGTCGGAAGGAAAGGGGACTTCTGCTTTGCCATGGAACATGAGCTTGGCATTACTTCCCTGGTGCACCCCTTCCCCCAGCTGACTGAAACAAGGATGTGTAAGCATACAGATCATCATTGACCTGGAGGCAGATGCTTGGACTAATTTTTTTACACCAAATCCCTGTGTTGGGTGTAAGGAACCTCAGGGTAGAAATTTGTCAAATCTCCTCGGTCTTAAAGCACCAGCAAGAAATTGCTCCCAGCCTGTGACTTGCCTCTCTGCTGTTAAGCCATAACCCTCTTCACTTACCAGAGGGTAAGTTCCAGATGCCAGAGTTCAAGCACAAACAAGGGAATTTGGAATTTCTCTACTCAGACCTGATCCTTTCCTCTCCCATTGACCATTTCCCACAATTAGGGGTCCCTCCACCCCCAAAACTTCTTTAAGAGTAGGCATGTTCTCATGTTACCTTCCCCTGGGTGGATGCCACCTTTGCTGAAAGCCCTTTTCCCAGTATGTTTTTTTGCTTATCTCCTTTGGAAAAGAAAGGCTGAAACCACAAGTAGGTCACAGAGATAAATTCCCTCCCACATTTCCATCTTCCCTTTTAATATCTCTGTTCCATTCATCCCAGGTCAGGTTGGATGGGGCTGTGAGCAACCTGCTCTAGTGGAAGATGTTCCTGATTCTGGAGCCCCCAGCACATGAAGGACATGGAACTGTTGGAGAGAGTCCAGAGGAGGGCCACAAAGATGATCAGAGGGCTGGAGCACCTCTGCTATGAGGACAGGATGAGAGAATTGGGGCTTTTCAGCCTGGAGAAGAGAAGGCTTCCAGGAGACCTTATAGTAACGTTCCAGTATCTGAGGGGGGCCTACAGGAGGGCTGGGGAGGGACTGTTCACAAGGTCTTGTAGTGACAGGATGAGGGGGAATGGGTTCAAATTGGCGGAGGGGAGATTGAAAGTGGATGTTAGGAGGAAGTTCTTCACAGTGAGGGTGACGAGACACTGGAAGAGGTTGCCCAGGGAGGTTGTGGCTGCTCCCTTCCTGGAAGTGTTCAAGGCCAGGCTGGATGAGGTCTTGAGCGTCCTGATCTAGTGGGAGGTGTCCCTGCCTGTGGCACAGGGGGGTTGGAACTGGATGATCTTTGAGGTCTCTTCCAACCTAGACCATTCTATGATTAGATTAGGGGGGCTGGACTAAATGACCTTCAGAGTTCCCTTCTAACAGCAGGGCATTCTGTGACTCCATTATGCATTGTTCATCACCATTCCACAGCAGCACCTCTTTGGAGGAAGAGAAGCCAAATATTTATTGCTTTGGAAGAATTAAAAGGCTTAACATTGAGTTCAGAGAGGAAAGACGGAGAAAATTGGGTCTTTTAATTTGGAAAAGAGAAGACTGAAGGGAGGGGGAGCTCATAAATGGTTATAAATGCTTTAAGGGTGGGGTGTGAGGAGAATAGCACAGTCTTTTTCTTTCAGTGGTGCCCACTGGCAGGACATAGGGCAGTGAGCACAAACTTGAACATGAGAAGTTTCACCTAAACATGAAGAGAAACTTCTTTATCTTGAGCATGACCGAATACTGGAAGAGGCTGCCCAGAGAGGTGGTGGAGTCTCCATCTCAAGAGAAATTCAAAACACACTTGAATGTGTTCCTGTGTTCACCTCCTTTAGGTGAACCTGTCTTGGAATGGGGATTGGACTTGATGATCTGCAGAGGTCCCTTCCAATCCCTACCATTCTGCAGTTCTTTGATTCTGTGATTCTCTGACTCACCTTTGTTTACAGCGTAGCTCCAGTGTGCATAGGCTATGTCAGGGCCATAGCTGACCCACAGAGCAAGAAAAGACAGAGATGAGGTCTAGCAGAGGGCTGGACCAGAGATCTCACCCCTCAACTATATCCAAGCTCTAACGTCCATCTTGCAGTTCTTCCCCCACTCTGCTCCAACCTGGTGAGACCACACCTGGAGTATTGTGTCCAGTGGGGGGGTCTCCCAGTTTAGGAGAGACAAGAACCTGCTGGAGAGAGTCCAGAGGAGAGGCACAAGGATGAGTGGGAGGCTTGAGCATCTTCACTATGAACAGAGCCTAAGAGCCCTGGCGCTGTTTAGTCTGGAGAAGAGAGGGTTGAGAGGAGATCTGAGCAATGTCTCTCTAGAGCTGAGGGGTGGGTGTCAAGTGGAGGGGGCCAAGCTCTTATTGCACAGCAATAAGCCAAGGAGCAATGGATATAAACTGGAACAGAGAAGATTTCAGCTCCATAAGAGGAGAAACTTCTTTGGTGTGAGGGTGCCAGAGCCCCGGAGCAGGCTGCCCAAGGAGGATGTGGAATCTCCTTCTCTGCAGACTTTCCAAACCCACCTGGATGCATTCCTGTGTGGACTACCCCTAGGGAACCTTCCTTGGCAGGTTCGTTGGACTGGATGATCTCTGGAGGTCCCTTCCCACCTCTAACATTCTGTGATTCTATGAACTGGAGCTGACCTTTGATTTTAGAACAGGAAACTCTCCAGGACGTATTTGTTCTGGGGGTGTGAGATGCTTTGCACATATCTCTGTGTCTGCTGCTAGCTCACAGCCCATGCTCCTTCAGTGTCCCTCTGGTTAACTCTTGGGTGGATCTGTGATCTCTTACATCTGCATCTACAGCTCGCATGTGCAAGGGGCAAAATAGTTTTGACTTCAAAGAGCTGCTTCCTCTTACACACTCCTCACTTCTCAGTACATGGAGCCCTCTCACACATAAAATCATAGAATTAGAGAATGGTTTAGGTTGGAAGGGACCACAAGGATCATCCAGTTCCCCCCCTCCCCCCCGCCCCCACCACAGGCAGAGGCACCTCCTACTAGAACAGGTCAGTTTCATTATGAAAAAATGTAGTCACATCCCAGAAAAGACCCCAAAAATGTTGTTCTGCAAACAACTGTAGAGAGTTTGTAGAACAACTGTTTCCTTTGTGTTTGAGTTTGTTCGGTCTTTGGCTATCTTCCTTCTCACCTTGTTGTGTCTTCCCCCCACCACCCACCCTGTATTCCAACTTCGTTGTTTCATAGAATCATAGAATGGTTTAGGTTGGAAGTGACCTCAAAGATCATCCTGTTCCACCCCCTCGCCATAGGCAGGGACACCTCCCACTAGATCAGGATGCTCTAGTGGGAGCATCATCCAGCCTGGCCTTGAACACCTGCAGGGAGGGAACAGCCACAACCTCCCTGGGCAACCTCTTCCAGTGTCTCGTCACCCTCACTGTGAAGAACTTTCTCTTAACATCCAATTTAAATCTCCCCTCTGCCAGTTTGAACCCATTCCTCCTTGTCCTGTCATTACAAGACCTTGTGAACAGTCCCTCTCCAGACTTCCTGTAGGCTCCCTTCAGATACTGGAAAGTTGCTATAAGGTCTCCTCAAAGCCTTCTCTTCTCCAGGCTGAAAAGCCCCAACTCTCTCAGCCTGTCCTCATAGCAGAGGTGCTGCAGCCCTCTGATCATCTTCGTGACCCTCCTCTAGACTCCCTCCAGCAGTTCCATGTCCTTCCTGTGCTGGGGACTCCAGAACTGCACACAGTACTCCAGGTGGGGTGTGAGGAGAGCAGAGCAAAGGGGGAGAATCACCTCCCTTGCCCTGCTGCCCACAGCTTCTCTTGATGCAGCCCAGGATTTCATGCTGTGCAAGTATTTGGGCTTTGGTGCCAGAATGGGAGCGTCATGCTGCTCTTCACTGAAAGTCTTTCTGCCCTAGAGTATGACTCACTAGGCAGTGTCTTTGCTTCCTTGCAGCAGAGCCTTAGCAAATAATACTGCTGGTTCAGCTTTGCTGCCTGGTCACGGTCAGGGAGGCGACACGCTGGGACAGCATTTCCCTTCCTGGCTAAGTCATGCCAAGTAACTGCGAGGCAAAGGCAAACAAGGTGCCTGCTGAAATCCCTCTCTGCTTTATTGCCTTTTGTCCAGCAACTCATCCACCTCCTCTGGCTCTGAGGGCTTGTCTGCAGCCATGAGGTAGTTCGCGTGGCTTGTGATGAAAAGGTCCTTTCCCAGCTGGTTCCAGAGCCTACTGGGGATGCTGTATGTTTTCCTTGTCTCTGTTTGTTGCCTGGCCAGCATTTCCTTGCCTGTGTAACATCTGCTCACCAGACCTCAGATATCCTTCACCTTCAGCTTTCTGCTGTGCTCTTGAGAGAGCATCTGTTCCCCCCCCAAAAAAACTGAGTGTTGGGATTCAGCTGCATTTCTGGCTCAGACCTCCAGCCCAAGTGAGTAGCTTGCCTCTCTACCTCCAGCTAGTAGCCACTCTCCCTCTTCTTTTCTATGGCCTCTTGTGAGTGCTGTTGACACCTGGTGAGCTTGATGGCTGTTCTGTGCTTTCACAGAAGCAGGAGCTCACTTTTCATGTGCTCAAACTCTTGTGAGAGCAGGAGAGTTAACAGTGTAGAGGTTTGGACAACTGCGGGTGACTGTGAAGAATTACTCTCCTCTTTACCCAAGAATTCACTGAAGGAACAGAATAGGATAGGATAGGATAGGATAGGATAGAATAGAATAGAATAGAATAGAATAGAATAGAATAGAATAGAATAGAATAGAATAGAATAGAATAGAATAGAATAGAATAGAATAGAATAAGCCAAGTTGAAAGAGACCTCCAAGCTCATCCAGCCCAACCTATCACCCAGCCCTATCCAATGGCACTAACTGCTCCATCCAGGCTTTTCTTGAACACCTCCAGGGAGCTTTGCCTCCTGCTTCCTTCACTCCCTAACCATATTATTCTCCTTCCTTCCTTTAATCTCATTGTGTCCTTTAGGACTTCCACCTCCTCCAGCTACACGGTGCCCACCTATAGTGCTCCACCTCCCCTCCTCCTCCTCCCTATTGACGTGCAGATACTTAAAGGTGTAGATTTTAGACCTCATTTGACCCAACTCTCAATAACAAGCTGAGGTCAGGAGCATCCCTGTTTAGTTGCAACCAATGGAGACAACTTCAGGGGACAGTTCAGCTCACTTCCAGAATCTCAGATTCAGAGAATCATAGAACTGTTGAGTTTGGAAGAGGCTTTTCAGATTATCAAGTCCAACTGCTTGCCTGGAGCTCACAATCCCACTACTTCTGCTAAACTAAGTGCTCCTTCCTTTTCATTAACTATAGAGGAGAGTCTCCAAGAATGTACTCATAAGGATTTTGCTTCACAGAATCACAGAACATTAGAGGTTGGAAGAGACCTCCAGAGATCATCCAATCCAACTCCCTTGCTAAAGCAGGATTCCCTAGGGTAGTCCACACAGGGATGCATCCAAGTGGGTTTGGAAAGTCTCCAGAGAAGGAGACTCCACAACCTCTCTGGGAAGCCTGCTCTAGGCCTCTGCCACCCTCACACCAAAGTGGTTTCTCCTCCTATTGAGCTGAAACCTTCTCTGTTCCAGTTGGTATCCATTGCTCCTTGGCTTATTGCTGTGCATCCCCCAAAAGAGCTTGGCCCCCTCCACTTGACACCCACCCCTCAGCTAGGGAGAGACATTGCTCAGATCTCCTCTCAGCCCTCTCTTCGCCAGACTAAACAGCTCCAGGGCTCTCAGGCTCTCTCCACAGGGGTGATGCTCAAGCCTCCTGGCTCTCTGCTGGACTCTCTCCAGCAGGTCTCCTGAACTGGGGAGCCCAAAACTGGACTAGCTTCAGTGCTTAGCATCACCTCAGTGCAGTCCATATGGAAGGACAGAATGGACAAACCCAGTCCCTGTGCTGCAGTGCATTCCAGACAACCTGGTTCTTGATGCAGCACTCAGGGCAACATCTTTCATGGTCTCTCTGGCACTGTCCTTCAGCTTCTCCAGGGAGACCTTAGAGCTGTTTTCCAGTGCCTGAAGGGGTGCTATAGGAAGGCTGGAGAGGGACTTTTTATAAGGCTGTCTAGCAACAGGACAAGGGAGAATGTTTTGAAGCTGAGGGAGAGTAGCTCTAGATGGGATCTTCGGAAGAAGTTCTTCTGTGCAAGGGTGGTGAGAATGTGGAATGGGTTGCTTAAGGAGGCTGTGGATGCCTTCTCACTAGGGGTTTGGAAGGTGAGAGTGGATGAGGCCTTGAGCAGCTGAATCTAGTTGAGAGTCATCCCTGTCTATGTTGGGGAGGTTGGAAGACATGATCTCTGATGAAATTTAACAAGGCCAAGTGTAAGGTCCTGCACCTGGGTCGCTGCAATCCCAAGCACAACTCCAGGCTGGGTGGTGAGTGGTTGGAGAGCAGCCCTGAGGAAAAGGACCTGGGGGTCTGGGTGGATGAGAAGCTCAACATGAGCCAACAGTGTGCACACACAGCCCAGACAGCAGCTGTGTGCTGGGCTGCATTAAGAGAAGCTGTGGGCAGCAGGGCAAGGGAGGGGATTCTGCCCCTTTGCTCTGCTCTCCTCACACCCCACCTGGAGTACTGTGTGCAGTTCTGGAGCCCCCAGCACAAGAAGGACATGGAACTGCTGGAGAGAGTCCAGAAGAGGCCATGAAGATGATCAGAGGGCTGCAGCACCTCTGCTATGAGGACAGGCTGAGGGGGTTGGGACTTTTCAGCCTGGAGAACAGAAGGCTTTGAGGAGACCTTAGAGTACCCTTCCAGTACCTGAAGGGAGCCTACAGGAAGGCTGGGGAGGGACTATTCACAAGGTCTTGTAATGACAGGACGAGGGGGAATGGGTTCAAATTGGCAGAGGAGAGATTTGAACAGGATGTCAGGAGGAAGTTCTTCACAGTGAGGGTGACAAGGCACTGGAACAGGTTGCTCAGGGAGGTTGTGTCTGCTCCCTCCCTGGAGGTGTTCAAGGCCAGGCTGCATGAGGCCTTGAGTGACCTGTTCTAGTGGGAGGTGTCCCTGCCTATGGCACAGGGGGGTTGGAACTGGCTGATCTTTGAGGTCTCTTCCAACCTAAACCATTCTATGATTCTATGCTGTGATCCTTCCCCTGCTTCCGCATTTCACATCCCCCTCTTTTGTTCCCCTGTTTCACACGCTGAGGAGAAATAACAAAACCTGCACAGGCCAGATAGAAACCTGACAGTTGGTAAGTCTGCTCAACCTTCCCGTTCAGACTCCCACATCTTTCATTGCTGTTGCAGATATTGTGTAATTTGGCAGCAGTCTGATCCATTGTTTCTCCAGACTTTTGACCTCTGTCACCAATCTTTTCGTGCATGACATTTTCTGTGGGCTGACAGTGATTTGGGAGCATAATTAGCATTTATTTGGGTCCTCTGGTGAGTTGGGGAAGCATCCAGATGAGGGGTGAGCATGTGACAGCCCTTGCCTACTACAGCTGAGTTGTGCAGCAGCTTTATTTTTTTTAACCATTGCAATGCCAGGGCAAATCACATTGAGCTGCCAAACAGGGCTGAGGGGAGGGAGGGCTGGAATTCAGTGCCAGGGATGTGATTTTTCTCCATCTTTTGTTCCTTTTCCCAGCAGTCTCCATTTCCTAGATTTGCTCTTAAGACTGGGGTCATAACCTAAGGAGAAAATTAGCAACCCCATGCACTAAGCCAGTTCTCTGTTCCTGGCACCTCAAAGACAGAGAAGTCTTAAGAGGAGCAGCTGAAGGAACAGGGGTTGTTTATCTTGAAGAAAAGGATGCTGAGGGGAGGCCTTCTGCATCTCTATGGCTCCCTGAAAGGAGGTTGGAGCCAGGTCGGGGTTGATCTCTTCTGCCTAGCAACAAGTGATGAGAGGAAATGGCCTCAAGTTGTGCCAGGGGAGGTTTACGTTGGGCATGAGGAAAAAATACTGTCCCCAAAAGGGTTGTCAAACCCTGGAGCAGGCTGCACAGGGAAGTGGTAGAGACCCTATCCCTGGAGGGGTTTGAAGGATGTGTAGATGTGTTGCTCAGGTACATTCGGGAATGCGTCCAGAGAAGGGTGACAAATGTGGTGAGGGTCCTGGAGCACAGCCCTATGAGAAGAGACTGAGGGAGCTGGGGTTGTCTAGCCTGGAGAAGAGGAGGCTTAGGGGCAACCTCATTGCTGTCTACAACTACCTAAAGGGAGGTTGTAGCCAGGTGGGGTTGGGCTCTTCTCCCAGGCAACCAGCAACAGAACAAGGGGACACAGTCTCAAGTTGTGCTAGGGGAGGTATAGGCTGGATGTTAGGAAGAAGTTCTTGCCAGAGAGAGTGATTGGCATTGGAATGGGCTGCCCAGGAAGGTGGTGGAGTCCCCATCCCTGGCGGTGTTCAAGAAAGGACTGGATGGGGCCCTTAGTGCCATGGTCTAGTTGATTGGATAGGGCTGGGTGATAGGTTGGACTGGATGATCTTGGAGATCTCTTCCAACCTGTTCTCTTCTCTTCTCTTCTCTTCTCTTCTCTTCTCTTCTCTTCTCTTCTCTTCTCTTCTCTTCTCTTCTCTTCTCTTCTCTTCTCTTCTCGTCTCGTCTCGTCTCGTCTCTTCTCTTCTGCTCTCTTCTCTTCCCTTCAGACTGGATGTGAGGAGGAAATTCTTCACCATGACAGTAATGAGACCCTGGAATGGATTGCCTAGGGCATTTAAGGCCAGGCTGGCAGAGGCTGTGGGCAGCCTGATCTAGGGTAAGGTGTCGCTGGGCATGGCAGGGGGGTTGGAATTAGGTGATCCTTGTGGTCCCTTCCAACCCTGACCTATTCTATGATTCCATGATTCTATGGTTTAGTGGTGACCTGGTACTTCTGGGTTAACAGTTGGACTTGATCATCTTAAAGATCTCTTCCAGCCTAAATGATTCTATGATCTCATGAAGCACCTCCTCCAATCAGTGCTGCCTGCATACCCAGATGTTGTCAGAACATCCCTGCAATGGCCCCTTTGGGAAAAACACATGCCATAACCCTCCAGAAGTCAGTTTTCCTTTTCTGGCCTTCCTGCATCCTGACATCACTTCTCCTTAATGCTCAGCAGGGATTGCAGCGGCTTCTGAGAGCTGAGAGTGTGTTGAAGAGGCTGGAAATACCCCACAAGGGATTTCTCTGAGAAGAGACCTGGGTTCTGGATGGAAATCCAGTCTATAGTTTGACTTGTACCTCTTTGGAAGTGATGAGGGAATGTGATTGCATCCTCTGTTAGAAAGAACAGGCCATGAGATTGAGAGGGTTGCTGAGCCAGACCGCAGAGACTTCAGCTTACTGCTTGACCAAAGGCAGGAACAAAAGATGAGAGCAGGCAAATCTCTTCCTCCTTTTCTCTCCCCTCACTGATCGTAGAATGGTTTAGCTTGGAAGAGACCTTAAAGATCAGCCAGTTCCAACACCCCTGTGCCATAGGCAGGGACACCTCCCACTAGATTAGGTCGCTCAAGACCTCATCCAGCCTGGTCTTGAACACATGCAGGGAGGGAGCAGCCACAACCTCCCTGGCCAACCTGTGCCAGTGTCTCACCACCCTCACTGTGAAGAACTTCCTCCTAACATCCCGTTTAAATCTCCCCTCAGCCAGTTTAAACCCATTCCCCCTCGTCCTGTCATTACAAGACCTTGTGAATAGTCCCTCCCCAGCCTTCCTGTAGGCCCCCTTCAGATACTGATAATGAGTTTTTTCCATTTAGAGATCAGCTCTTCACCATGTGTACAGCAGTACAGGAGGGACCCACATTCTCCACTTCCAAACACTGCTGAAATGCGAAGGAGGTGGGAGGAACCATTCCCTGATGCCTGGGGCTGTGTTTGCTGCCTCATCACCTTCAAAGGTCTGATGGGCAGCTTGCACTGGGAGTGAATCCCGTTCTCCTTCTTTGCAATACTGCTGATTCTTTCCAAGTGTTCCATTATAAACTCTGTTAGTGAACACTAGAGGTAGCCAAATGTGTTTGGTTTTCCCTGTAGGACCTTCTGGAGCACACTTCACTGCAAGCAACCTCAGCTTGCTTTCAAATGAGGCAGCCTAACTAATCCTCCTCCCTGCCCCAAGAGCTGGCTTCTCAAGACACAGACCTCTTTAATCACAGGACCTTGAGGAGACCTGGAAGAACATCAAATGTTCCACAGTTGGGGGAAGGTGGTGCAGCACCCTGACCTCATCCAGATGCAGCACACATCCAGCAAGATAAACAAAGGTGCTTGCCACATGGCTTTCACACATCTCAGCCACCAGTCTCCCACTGGGGTTCTAAAACACTCAGTGGAGAACACTGGGGATGAAAAACCTCTCTTCTAGGTTTAAGCTGGGAGAATGAACTATGGAAACTGCTGATGTGGCCACCTCACACAACAGCTTTCCCTCTTCCAAGATGGCAGCTTAGGAGGAGAGGACAAATTTGTGTCTAGCTGTTTGCCTTCCACCTTCACCCTGCTTCAGGCTGTCCTCCCCATGCTGTTTATGTGGAGTCAGGCTGAGGGGAGGGAGGGCTGGAATTCAGTGCCAGGGATGTGATTTCTCTCCACCAGCAGTCTCCATTTGGGATTTCCTAGTTTTGCTTTTAAGACTGTGGTCACAACCTAAGTAGAAAATTGGCAACCGCATGCATGGAATTGATTGGGGGCAATTAACAAGGCAGAAATTATAAAATATGTAGTTATTTAATTTCCAAAAAGCCCCACCCACAAACTCTGTATAAACCAGTTAAATGTGAGTCCTAATTTGGTTGGGAAAATCTTCACAAGGATGCTTACTGGCAATGTAGTAATTTAGGAAAATCAGAATATTGGAAAAGTTGAGCCACAAAATGGCTTTGCCCCACTTATGAATAGGCAGCCTGGAGCCCTAAGGAAAGTCTGTTTTACTCACAGCAGTGGAGTACAATCCAGATCTAGTCCCTGGCTCCTCTGTGGCTGTGTTGGAACTGCTCAGTGTCTTGATAGTCCTTGAGAGGCTTCCAGATATTCCCTGACTTTAGCAGGGTGCTGGGAAAGAGACAAATGACCTCTGACCTAATCCTGGTTCCTCTTGGCATGGAGGTTTGCAGAGATGCAGGCAGGAGCTGTTGCAGATGTGCAGAGAGCACAGTGTGGGTGGCACTTCTCACCACAGCGTGAGGCACTCAATGCCTTCTCCTGGGAAACTTCAGGCACTTCAGTTTCCAGGTCATTCAAACCCAAAACACCAGGGCTAAGCTGGTCTGGAGCAGGAGGCAGAGCAGAACACAGTGTCCAAGCTGAGCAGTCTGTAGAGCAGAGCAGCACACACTGAGGCAGAGCAGTGAGGCAGAGGCAGCACAGAGCACCTCTACTGCTTGCAGCTTGGCTCAATTTATATTACTTGCCTGAGTGCAAAGGGTCCTTTGGCCACAGAGATTCACCAATCAGAATGGCATTTGCAAAGCTGACCATATTAGATGACCTCAGGGCTTGCTCACCCTTACTTGGGCAAGACACTAACAAGTACCTAAACAGAATCATAGAATCATAGAATAGGTCAGGGTTGGAAGGGACCACAAGGATCATCTAGTTCCAACCCCCCTGCCATGCCCAGGGACACCCTACCCTAGATCAAGCTGCCCACAGCCTCAGCCAGCCTGGCTGCAAACACCTCCAGGGATGTGGCCCCAACCAATCCCCTGGGCAACCCATTCCAGGCTCTCACCACTCTTATGATGAAGAACTTCTTCCTCACCTCCAATCTGAATCTCTCCAGCTCCAGCTTTGCTCCATTCCCCCTAGTCCTGTTACTACCTGAATAGCCTAAAAAGTCCCTCCCCACCTTTTTTTGTAGGTCCCCTGTTAATCACTTTGGGAGGGGACATAATGGCACAATCCTTTATTTTCCTCCTGCCCTTGCTTCCCCCATCAGCAGAAGGGTGGGGCAAGCCAGGACACCTAATAGGCCTATTAGCCTTCCATCACATGCACTAAACCTGTTCTTTGGTCCTGGAACCTCAGGAGTAAAGGAGGAGCATCTGAGGGAACTAGGATTGTTCATCCTGAAGAAAAGGAGGCTGAGGAGAGACCTTCTGCATCTCTATAGCTCCCTGAAAGAAGGTTGGAGCCATGTGGGTGTTGGTCTCTTCTGCTTATTAACAAGTGATAAGATGAGAGGAAATGACCTCAAGTTGTGCCAGAGGAGATGTAGGTTGGACATGTGGAAAAAAACCTGCTGCTAACTACAGCATGGGGAAGCTACATAGACTCAATGGTTTCCCAAGGTCGCAAAGGCAGCCTGGACTTTGAATAAGAGATGTCCCAAAGTCCTCCCACATCCCACTGCAGTGACCTTCCTGGGCTTTTTCTCCCCACGTCTCACTTAATGGACAAAACTCAAGGGAGTTGAATGAAGTAAGTGTGACCCTGGTCCAATAGAAAATCAGACCAAAGGCAAGTGGCTGTGATGGTTTGAGTCTCAGTGGCATTGCATCTCCTTGCTATTAGGCTGAAGTTGGCCTGTAAGATGTCTTCACTATGCCTCCACTGGGGCTCCAGGTTTTGTATAGAGGATATGCTGAGCTACTTCAGCATGGGTTTGATTGATGATGTCTTGAATCAGAAGGTTCCCTGTGATGACATGGGTAAAACACCATGTCCTGCTAGAAACAGAGCTGAATCATAGAATCATAGAACGGTTTAGGTTGGAATAGACCTCAAATCTCAGCCAGTTCCAACGCCCCTGTGCCATAGGCAGGGACACCTCCTACTAGAACAGGTCACTCAAAGCCTCATCCAACCTGGCCTTCAACATCTCCAGGGCGGGAGCAGCCACAACCTCCCTGACAACCTGTACCACTGTCTCACCACTCTCACTGCAAAGAACTTCCTCTTAACATCCCATTTAAATCTCCCCTCTGCCAGTTTAAACTCACTACCCTTCATCCTGTCATTACAAGACCCTGTGAATAGTCCCTCACCAGCCTTCCTGTAGCTCCCTTTCAGATCCTGGAAGGCTACTATAAGGTCTCCTGGAATCCTTCTCTTCTCCAGGCTCACAGCCTCAACTCTCTCAGCCTGTCCTCAGAGCAGAGCTTCTGCAGCAGCCATCTGAGCATCTTCATGGCCACCTCTGCACTGGCTTCAACAGTTCATGTCCTTCTTGTGTTGGGGGCTCCAGAACTGCACACAGTACTCATGTACTAAAATGTGGCCCCAAATGCACCCTTGTGACTTCCCTGCTGTTTCAGTGATGCCTTCAGGAACCCACATCATAAGTTAGCAAGATGAGGAGTGAGTCTGCTCATTTTCCTGGGATCTGGAAAGCTGAGAGAGAATATGTCCTCTGTACAGGAAAGACATGGACCTGTTGGAGCAGGTCCAAAAGAGGTTGCAAAAATGATCAGAGGGCTGGAACCCTCCTGCTGTGTGGATGGGTTGAGGCAGTTGAGGTTGTTCAGCCTGGAGAAGAAAAGGCTTCAGGGAAACCTTCTCGTGGCCTTTCAATACTTTAAGGGAACCTGTGAGAAATATGGGGACAATCTGTTTAGCAAGGCCTGATGTGACAGGACGAGGGGTGATGGGTTTGAACTAAAAGAGGGAAGATTCAGACTAGATGTAAGGAAGAAATCTTTTGCACAGAGGGTGGTGAAACACTGGCCCAGGTTGTCCATCGAGACAGGGGATGTCCCCTTGCTGAAAACATTCCAGAGTAGGTTGTTTGGAGCTTTGAGCAAGATGTCTCTGCTCTGTGCAGGAAGGTTGCACTAGATGATCTTTGAAGGTCCCTGCCAACTCAAATCATTCTATTATTCTAAGAGCAGCATCAGATAATCAACAAAATCTCTTGAAGGAAACCACAGAATCACAGAAACATCCAGGTTGGGAAAGCCCCTCAGGATCACCAAGTCCAACCTAGAACCCTGTTCTATAAGATTCACCTTAAACCTTATGCACCTTATGGAGCATGCCTAAAAATACAGCCGAGGATCACCAAGTCCAACCTAGAACCCTATTCTACAAGATTCACCTTAAACCATATCCCTAAGCACCACATCCAAATGACCCTTAAACACATCCAGGGTGGGTGACTCAATCACCTCCCTGGGCAGCTCATTCCAGTCCCTGACCACTGTCATCATGAAAGACTTTTTCCTAATGTCCAATCTAAACCTCCCCAGTCTCAGCTTGAGGCCATTCCCCCTTGTTCTGTCTCCAATTCCCTGTGAGAAGAGACTAGCAACAGCATCTCCACAATGTCCCTTCAGGTAGTTGTATACAGCCATGAGGTCTCCCCTCAGCCTCCTCTTTTTCAAACTAAGCAGACCCAGCTCCCTCAAAGTCTGCCAAAAGTATGCAGCCCTCCATATGAACCAGCCTCCAAAGCAGGAATTTGATGGTTTGATAATCCTGTGTCTGGTTTCTTAAGATACTTGGCAAATTGGAAGCCAAGGATTTCCCAGATACAACCAAACCTTGAGAAGCAGTATTTTAAATGATTGATAGAAGGCACAAGGGAGTAAACTGCCATCAATTACCCTCAGAAGCCATCACAGATCCAGCAGAGTTCTTGGTGTGCCATTGGAATAGTGGAGGGGTGTGACTGGTAACGAGAGAGTAGAATTTGGACTTCAGTGAAGTTCATCACTAGAGACTCTTCTGGAAATGATGCAGTCATGACATGAGTGTGACAGGACCCATGATAAGAGAGTTAAGGAACTCCCCATGGTCCCTTCCCTCTGCTGGGGGTAGGAAGCAGAGCACAGGGAGAAGTCAAAAGGCTTGGTGACACCTACTTTGAGGGTCCAAGACTTGTCTAGACATGTTCGTCCCAAATAAGGGCAAGCAAGCTCCTGACTTCACCTAATATGGTCAGGTCTGGCAAAAGTGCCATTCTGATTGGTGAGTTTGTGTGGCCACAGCGGCCATTGACATTGGAGCAATCAATAAATAGGCTTCTGCCACATGCTTTTGGGCTTTCGCTTTTACTTCTGCTTTGCCTGCTCTGCTCTGCCACGTGCTCTGCCTGCAACGACCTTCAAATCACTGAAAGATTTCCCTTCGAGCTTTGGGTACTGTCTGATACTATTCTGTGAGTAAATATTTCAAAGTCTCTCTCTAAGAAATTCTCTAACTAGATGCTCTTGTGCCTTTCTGCTTTAGCAGCAGAAAGAAGCCTCTTGAGTCCCCTGGTGGGCGAGAGGTATAATTGAAACTAAGAACCTCTTTCCAGTTTTAATGTTCGCTTTTGCTACTTATTTCATAGACTCATAGAATGGTTTAGGTTGGAAGGGACCTCAACGATCATCCAGTTCCAACTCCTCACCATAGGCAGGGACATCTCCTACTAGAACAGGTCACTCATCCAGTCTGGCCTTGAATACCTCTAGGGAGGGAGCAGCCACAACCTCCCTGGGCAACCTGTTCCACTGTCTCACCACCCTTTTAAAGTGTTCTAGTTTTGCCTGTTCCCTGTGTGTATAAGTATCCAAACCCTGCATTTGGAACATTGTAAATAAGTTTTCTGATGAGATTTAATGGTAATAAACAAATTTCATAGTTTGTAACAGTCTTTGCCTGCACACAAAAATTAATATTGATTATTAATTTTGCATAATTCATAACAGACACACCCTTCTTAATGCACCCCAGGAGATCATTGGCAAAACATTGACGTGCTGCCATCAGAGTGGGAGAGAGGTGACAGATTCTGGGGGAGTCACTGCTGAGCGTGGCCGTGGTTATTTCACAGGTGGCTCTAGATGTGCAGCACAACCTTGCACTGAACAGCTGGATGTGAGACCATGCACAGGACACGTACTTTACACTTGGAAGTGTGCATTCCCTCCAGAAACACATGCTGTTGATCAGCCCAGCAAGGAAACAACCCCACCCCGGATGCAGCTGACCCGTGGTAACCAGAGTAGGTCAACCTGCCTTGCTCAATCCTTGGCATTCACCTCTTAACACGGCGCCTCTCTCTGCTTGCAGACTCTGGCTGTGTGAGACGTGGTTTGCATCCAGGTCTAAATCCAAACCCCTCCAAGGTGTGTGCGAGTTCGGATTTCAGCCTAAGCCTATCTTGAATGCGAAGGCTTTTTAATAAAGCAGAACTCTCCAGATGCACCCAAACAGCTGAAAACCATCAGCAAGGATAGAACCATTTCAGCTCTTTCAGAGGAGCCTCTACATTCCCCCTTACTTCCACATCCTCAGTCTCCGTCTGTTATCCCATGTAACTACATCATTGCTTTGTAGTGCATCTTGGTCGTGGCCCTCCACCTGGCACAGGCCATTCTCCCTTTCCAGCAAAGGTAGGAGCAGAGAGGATGGGCTATGTGCACTGATTGTCTTTGCAACCCATCCCATGCCGGGGGCCCCCATGCAAACCACACTATCAATCTGGCGGTCTCTGATGATGGAGCCCACATGGGAACCTTAGATAATGGATTACAGTGGAGGACATGGATTTGTAAATGTGTTTAAGATGTCTGGCAGTTCCTTAAGAAGCAGAAGAGAGAGAGAGAGGATTTTTTTTTTTTTTAAGGCAATTTAAAATGAGAGAAATATACCCCAAACCAGTGAGAGCTTTTTGGAAAGGGGGTGAGCAAAGTCCTCTGTCATGCTATACTGCTTCAGCCATCTCAGCACAGGAGATGGATGGGGAAAGTGTCCTTTGAGCAGAACTCCCCTAGCTGAGGGTGAGGAGACAGGCAGGTAATCAGGTGAACGATGCACATGGTTTGAATTATCATGGGCAATAAAAGCATTCATCATCAGGCTCCATGCTGAAGATTGAGATAGCTATTGCTCCCCAGGATTGAGTGGCTGAAAGAAGGAATCATTTGCTCCTCTCTTTCTCCCTTATTTTCTCTGACCTTCCTGGCCCTAGCTCAAGGTCTTGCTGCAGAATGATAGGGTCAGCTGCTCTGAGCTCAGCATCCCAAAATGATAGCCTAGGATTCAAAGCTCATCATGATCATTGGTGTGTCTTTCTGCTCACTGAGACAAGGCCTCCTCAGCCAGGAGGACTGAATTAACTTTCTGCCTCAAAGGGTAATCATTTAGCATCAGAGCTGAGAAAAGGGATGGAGATATCCTGTGTGTGACCTCCCTCAAGGGCTGCTGGTGATAGCAAGCCCCAGCTAGACCCCAGAAATTTGACACATTGATGAAGTTTCTTCAGCTGACCCTATTAAACTCTGCTTTTTGTTGTGTCTTTGTGTATCACGAGCAAAAAAGTGGTTGATGCTCAAAGGGCTGGAGCAACTGTCCTATGAGGACAGGGTGAGACAGTTGGGGCTCAGCAGCCTGGAGAAGAGAAGGCTTTGAGAAGACTTTGGAGTGGCTTTCCAGTATATGAAGAGGCCTACAGGAAAGCTGGGGAGGGACTATTCACAAGGTCTTGTAATGACAGGATGAGGAGGAATGGGTTTAAAGTGGCAGAGGGAGATTTAGATGTCAGGAAGAAGTTCTTTGCAGTGAGGGTGGTGAGACACTGGCACAGGTTGCCCAGGGAGGTTGCGGCTGCTCCCTCCCTGGAGGTCTTCAAGGCCAGGCTGGATGAGGTCTTGAATGACTTGTTCTAGTGGGAGGTGTCCCTGCCTATGGCAGGAGGTTGGAACCAGATTAGAGGAACTTTGAGGTCCCTTCCAACCTAACCCATTTATAGAACCATAGAATCATAGAATGGTTTAGGTTGGATGGGACCTCAAACTTCATCCATCTCCAACTCCCCTGTGCCATAGGCAGGGACACCTCCCACTAGAACAGGTCACTTAAGGCCTCATCCAAACTGGCTTTGAACACCTCCAGGGAGGGAGCAGCCACAACCTCCCTGGACAACCTGTGCCAGTGTCTCACCACCCACACTGCAAACAACTTCCTCCTAACATCTCGCCTAAATCTCCCCTCTGACACTTTAAACCCATTCCTCCTCATCCTGGCACTACAAGACCTTGCCAATAGTCCCTCCCCAGCCTTTCTGTAGGCCCCTTTCAGATATCAGAAGGCTACTTTAAGGTCTTCTGGAAGCCTTCTCTTCTCCAGGCTGCAGAGCCCCAACTCTCATAGCCTGCCCTCATAGCAGAGCTGCTGCATCCTTCTGAGCATCTTGGTGGCGTCCTCTGGACTGGCTCAAACAGTTCCATATCCTTCTTGTGTTGAGGGCTCCAGAACTGCACACAGGAGTCCTGATTCTATAATTCTACAAAGTGTCTAGAAACCAACTGGAGATTCCCCGCTTCTTCCCTCTGCCATCTTCTGCTAATTCATGCATAGTGTCCCAGAAGTCCAAAGAACAGTGTAGAGCCTTTGCTGTCCTCTGCTTAAGATCCCAACTCAACTATCATCCATTTAAATAAACACCCTCAGAAGCAGCTAGGAAGGGTCCTCCATGCTGACCTCCAAACCAAGCTATTTTGGCAGCCCTCACCAGCAGCATCCAGCTTCTCGACCTCCAACATTCCTTCCATTGCTTTTCTTCCAAGTCGTTTCTCCTCTCCCATAAATCTGAAAATTTACTCCACCTTTCCAGCTCAGTGAGCCTCTGCCTCTCTCCCTGCAGGTTTGCCTGAAGCGACAATCCTGCAGGTCCAACACAGCTCTTTCCTGGTCACCAACCCAAATATGGGTCAGGATGGTCACTGTAAATTAGATGCACCTGTTGGGGGGGAGTAAGATACTTCTGCTTGGTCTAGCTGCACGTAGACACCATTGCATGTTCCTCACTCCATCTCATAGAATCATAGAATGGTTTAGGTTGGAAGAGACCTCAAAGATCATTCAGTTTCAGCCCCCCTGTGCCATAGGCAGGGACACCTCCCACTAGATCAGGATGCACAAGACCTCATCCAGCCTGGCCTTGAACACCTCCAGGGAGGGAGCAGCCACAACCTCTCTGGGCAACCTGTTCCACTGTCTCACCACCCTCACTGTGAAGAATTTCTTCCTAACATCCCATTTCAATCTCCCCTCTGCCACTTTGAACCCATTCCCCCTCATCCTGTCATTACAAGACTTTGCGAACAGTCCCTCCCCAGCCCTCTTGTAGGCTCCCTTCAGATCCTGGAAGGCTACTATAAGGTCTCCTCGAAGCTTTCTCCTCTCCAGGCTGAAAAGCCCCAACTCTTTCAGCATGTCATGTTTTCTCTTGGTGTCATTTAGCTGTTCGAATAACAACAATAGCAGGTTGCTCTTCCAGACACATTCTTTCTGCAGCCAGCAGAAAGTCCCTTTATTAGCTCCTTGTCCACAGAAGAGGGACACGTCTTAAACCAGAGAGAGAGAAGGTGCAAAAATATGTGGCATTTGGTTGCACCACGTGAGGGGCTGGGTGCCGTTTAGCAGCAATCCTGAGTAAAAAAAGTGCAGTAAAAAAAGTGGGTTTAAAAAAGTTCATTTCTGTAGGTATCAGTGACCTGAAGCCATTGTCCCCCCCACCCCCGCTCAGTGAGTTTTGCATTACAGGGTATTTTATTGCAGATGAGGACACCATACAGCAGAACTGCTTTTCACACAGCTTCTGGGTTTTTCAAACAGCTTCATTCAGTACTTCCTCTGCATCTGTTTCGTGTCACTGCAGCTTTGTGAGACCTGAACACGGTTCAAGCCCAGCAGTGAACACAAAATCCAGCACACAGCCCTTCTCAGATGAAGCTTGTGGCAATGTCCCCCAGCTGAAGCTGTGCCCTAGAGGTGTGACCCTGGGATGAGTGAGGTTGGAAAAAAAAAACCAACTATTTGTGTTCCAAGGTGTTAGTCCAAAGCAGGGCATCAGTAGTCTCAGATCCACAGCACCCTGCTCTAGGTGAAGCTGCTCTGGCAGGGGGATTTGCACTGGATGATTCCCAGAGGTCCCTTCCAGCCCCTCTCATTCTATGAATCTGTGGTTCTGTAACACCTGGATTTCTGCAGGACTATGGACACTGTCAATCTGGAAGGGGTTGCCCACAGCTAGCCAACATCAGGAGCACCATGTTGTGAATTCTTAACTCACACGCAGATGGAATCTCCTCTCTTCTAGTCTGGGTGCTTTGCCCTTTGTCATGCTGGTGAGTGTCATGAAAGTTCCATGTCCTGGCTTGCCCAGGCATTATCCCATGTTCACTTCCATCTGCTTGGGGAGAGAGTTAGAGCACAAGGAAATAACAAAAGGCTTGGGGACAACTACTTTGAGGGTCCAAAGCTTGCCCAGACGTCTTCTTCCCAAATAAGGGCAAGCAAGCTCCTGACTTCACTTAATATGGTCAGGTCTGGCAAAGTGCCATTCTGATTGGTGAGTTTGTATGGCCAAAGGGGACATTACATTGGGGCAGTCAATAAATAGGCTCTTGCCACATGGCTTTTGCTTTTGCTTTGCCTGCTCTGCCCTGCCACCTTATGCTCTGCTTTGCCTGCAACGACTTTCAAGACACCAAGAGAACCCCCTTCAAGTGTTTTGTGAGTAAATATTCCAAAGCCTCTCTCCAAGAAACTCTGTAACTAGATTCTATTGTGCCTTCTGCCTCTGTAGGAGAAAGGAGCCTCCCAATTGCTATGAGGACAGGATGAAGGAGTTGGGACTTTTCAGCCTGGAGAAGAGAAGGCTTTGAGGAAACCTTATAGTAGCCTTCCAGTATCTGAAGGGGCCTACAGGAAGGCTGGGGAGGGACTGTTCACAAGGTCATGTAATGACAGGACGAGGGGGAATGGGTTCAAATTGGCAGAGGGGAGATTTAAATGAGATGTTAGGAGAAAGTTCTTCACAGTGAGGGTGGTGAGACACTGGCACATGTTGCCCAGGGAGGTTGTGGCTGCTCCCTCCCTGGATGTGTTCAAGGCCAGGCTGGATGAGGTTTTGTGCATCCTGATCTAGTGGGAGGTGTCCCTGCCTATGGCACAGGGGGTTGGAACTGGCTGATCTTTGAGGTCTCTTCCAACCTAAACCATTCTATGATTCTATAATTCTCCACAGGGACAAGAGATATAATTGAAACTAAGAACGTCTTTCCAGATTTATGTTTAATGTTTGTATTTGCTAGCTATTTTTTAAAGTGTTCTAGTTTTGCCTGTTCCCTGTGTTTATAAGGATCCAAACTCTGCGTTTGGAAAACTGTAAATAAGTTTTCTGGTGAGATGTCCTGGGCTGAATTAAGAGAAGCGTAGCCAGCAGGGCAAGGGAGGGGATTCTCCCCCTTTACTCTGCTCTTGTCAAACCGCACCTGGAGTATGTGTGCAGTTCTGGAGCCCCCAACACAAGAAAGACATGGAAGTGTTGGAGCAAGTCCAGAGGAAGGCCACAAAGATGCTGAGAGAGCTGCAGCAGCTCTGCTATGAGGACAGGCTGAGAGAGTTGGGGCTTTTCAGCCTGGAGAAGAGAAGGCTTCCAGGAGACCTTATAGCAGCCTACCAGTATCTGAAGAGGACCTACAAGAGGGCTGGGGAGGGACTGTTCACAAAGTCTTGTAATGTCAGGACAAGTGGTAATGGGTTGAAAGTGTCAGAGGGGAGATTTAAATGGGATGTTAGGAGGAAGGCCTTTACTCTACCCTAGATCAGGCTGGCCAGAGTCTCATCCAGCCTGGCTGCAAACACCTCCAGGGATGGGGTCCCAACCACCTCCCTGGGCAACCCATTCCAGGCTCTCAACACTCTTATGATGAAGAACTTCCTCCTCACACCTAGTCTGAATCTCCCCACCTTCAGCTTTGCTCCATTCCCCCTAGTCCTGTCACTCCCTGATAGCCTCAAAAGCCCCTCCCCAGATTTTTTGTAGGCTCCCTTCAGATACTGGAAGGCCACAAGAAGGTCACCTGGGAGCCTCTTCTTCTCCAAACTGAGCAGACCCAACTCTTTCAGTCTGTGCTCACAGCAGAGGTGCTGCAGCCCTCTGAGCATCCTCGTGGCCCTTCTCTGAACACTCTCCAGCATGTCCACATCCCTCTTGCCCCAGGGGCTCCAGAACTGGATGCAGTACTCCATGTGGGGTCTCACCAGGGTGGAGTACAGGGGGAGAATCACCTCCCTCGACCTACCAGCCACACTTTTTGGTGCACCACTACTCCCAGCTTCAGCATTGAAGAAGAGAGTGAAATAAAACCCTAAGACAATGGCTATAAAGACCCCCCCCAGGGGTACAGCATGGTGGCTGCTCTCTGCCCAGCTCATTAGCTCCACCATAAAACCTCTCACTGCTCTGCCAGAGTCAGGCAGTCCCAGATTTACAGAGGTCGATGCACTGCTCCTGTTTCAGCCCTTAAATTACTGTCGAAATGAGTGAGAAATCAGTTGCCTAAACAAGGAGTTGGACACACAGAAGCCCCTCTATGGATTTGGCCAGGCAAGTCTGGCCAATAAATATCTGAATTGTCCCATCCCCTGTTGAGAGTCTGCTCACACCTTGGGTTTCTGAGCCCTCACTACTGCGCTACTGCCTGCGACAGCAGGGGCTGGGTGTGGGGGCAAGGAGCATGATCCATAAATCCACTCCTTAATGAGATATGGGGAGATTATCTGGCCCTTATTTATGATTTGTGGATTTGTTATTATTTCACATAGACTTTTCAGTCCTGTTGTAGGGCCCACATGGCACAGCAGAGCCTGCAGTAAATCCTATCTAGCGAGAGAAAAGCAGCTGGGCTTGGGATCACTCCTTCCCTGTCCGTAGCTCCTTCCCTGTCCATAGCTCCTTCTTTATTCATAGCTCCTTCCCTGTCCATAGCTCCTTCCCTGTCCATAGCTCCTTCTTTGTCCATAGCTCCCTCTCTGTCCATAGCTCCTTCCCTGTCCATAGCCCCTTCCCTGTCCATAGCTCCTTCTTTGTCCATAGCCCCTTCCCTGTCCATAGCTCCTTCCCTGTCTGTATCTCCTCCGTCCTTCACTCCT